>CAIGQQ010037704.1:565572-579308 GCA_903798035.1 Danio albolineatus | reverse complement strand
ATTATTATTATTATTATTATTATTATTATTATTATTATTATTATTATAAATACTTTGTATGCAGATGTTGCAGTTGAAAAAAAATATATGATGGCCACCTTTTGAAGATTGTATTACAGCTTTTAATGAAATATTTTGGTAAATTAATGTTTTTTTTTGACAAAATAGAACACAAATAAATTTAAAAAAATTTTTTTAAATATTGCTTTGCAATGTAAATTAATTTCAGGTCCTGGTCCTGATAAAAAGTGAACCATTCAGAACACCTTGATCTCCTTATGACTCATCTAATATCAGATAATTTCACTGCTTACGTGTACTTTGTTCATGTTTACTGTACTCATATGGGAAACTGAAGGAGTGATGGATTATGGGTGGATAAGCATTTCAAACTCATAAGTCTCTTGTTTCTTTTTTTAGTCTTAATGAGGCAGATGATGAAACAGGATGAACACCTCCGCAAAGAACCATGAGCTCATCTGTGGGCGAGTTCTATGGCAGCCTATTAGCGTTTTAACCAAATATTTAGGACTATTAACCAAATATTGATGACTTTTATTTATTTACGATGTTATTAAAGAGGATCTCGCACGTTATTTTTACCATGGACTTGAATACCACTGATTTAATCACTGATTAAATGGTAGAACTTTATTTTATCTCTTACTTTACATTTTTATATGGTCTTATTGTTAGTCTTTTTCTAAATCTTAATTCAACTCCGTCTTATAGATGAACCTTCTATTATTTTTCAAAAACACAAGCTTTAATGAAATGTTTTTGAATAATAAAAAATCAAATCAAGTTATCTCTAAGAAATAATGTTTGTTTGTATGTATATTTAGTCTTGGAAAAACATTCAAGGCTTCCACTATAGCCATTTTTGACTATTTCCGCCTCCTAAATCACACATTATTTCAATCATCATTGAATAATTAAGTATTTTAAAAATATATATATTTTTATGCATTTACTATACTATGATAAATAAATATAATGCTTTCATGTCTGTCCCTACATTCTTGTCAACTCTATTTACGTCAGTTATAAAAAGACAATCCTTAAAGCGCTGATGGAAAAATCATTATGACATGCTCAATGCTCATTTTTTCTTCTCTTATTAATTTGTGCAAAATGTGGATACACCAATAGTAGATTCATTATATGCCAACTTATTGCAAGTGAATTTCTCATTCACTTTTTGAAAAAGATGTGATGAAAATGCATGGAATAGAGCTTTAGACATGCCATGTGGTCTGGTTTGAGGTTAGGATCTTGAGCCAAAGCACAAATAGTGGACAATGTCAAATATTTTACTGTCAACTCTGTTATGGCTTTAACAATGAGTTAAACAATAACTACTAACAATACAACATTTCCCTTTTATATTTGGTAAGCATTTTGCATAATTCTACATAATGCAGTTATCAAATGATTTGATAACAGATTAATAATACTTTATTAATGGATTCAGTTTACCAATGATGGGCGCCACGGTGGCCGAGTGGTTAGCACGTTCGCCTCACAGCAAGAAGGTCGCTGGTTCGATCCCCGGCTGGGCCAGTTGGCATTTCTGTGTGGAGTTTGCATGTTCTCCCCGTGGTTGCGTGGGTTTCCTCTGGGTGCTCCGGTTTCCCCCACAGTCCAAAGACATGCGGTACAGGTGAATTGGGTAAGCTAAATTGTCCGTAGTGTATGTGTGTGAATGTGTATGTATGGATGTGTTTCCCAGAGATGGGTTGTGGCTGGAAGGGCATCCGCTGCGTAAAACAAATGCCGGATAAGTTGGCGGTTCATTCCGCTGTGGCGACCCCGGATTAATAAAGGGACTAAGCCGAAAAGAAAATGAATGAATGAATGAGTTTACCAATGATTTTATATTTGCTGTATATTATTCCAGTTCTAGGAAAATGCTTGCATTGTTCCCACAATTCTGAAATTAGTCTCATGCTGCTGAAGCTTGCAGTATAATTACAAATAATTTGAATCAGAATCAGCTTTATTGCCAAGTGTGCTTCACACACACAAATAATTTGCTTTGCTACAGAAGCTACCAGTGTACATAAAGTGACAAGTGACAACACAGAATAAATATAAAAAAAGAAGACAATAGACATTAAACAGAGATAGAAGTCAGTCCAACGATCTGGATGTTGAAATGTATGTACAGATTTGTTATAAATATACAGGTTATAAGGTGCTGTGTACAAATGCGTAAGCATTGCATTGTATATTGTTATAAGGTGCTGTGTACAGATGCGTAAGAAGTAATGCATTGTATATTGTTATAAGGTGCTGTGTACAGATGCGTAAGAAGTATTGCATTGTATATTGTTATAAGGTGCCGTGTACAAGTGCGTATGAGAGGGTATTGCACGTTTTTTGCACAAAAGGAAAAATATTAATTGTTCATGAGGTAGATGGCCTGAGGAAAGAAACTTTTCCTGTGTCTGGCTGTTTTCGTGCTCGGTGCTCTGTAGCGCCGGCCAGACGGTAACAGTTCGAACAGGAAGTGTGCTGGGTGCGAGGCGTCCAGGGTGATTTTGCGAGCCCAGTTACTCAGTGTGGAAGAGGACAGTTCTTGAAATGTAGGAAGGGTAGTGCCAGTTATTTGTGAGTTCTATAAGGAGCCCTCAAGTGGACTTCATCTCAATCTTGCCGTTCTCATTATGCATATCTAAACTGGGAATTTATTTGTTTATTTACCTACTTAAAGTGGTCCTAAAGTGGCCGGCAATAAATCATTCCCTTTGAATCCGGCTTAAGTCTGCTTGATGTTTGCAAAAGTGACTTTTATTTCTAACAATAGCTATAGCTTCCCATCATTACCTGAACAGGCAGCATTAAGCATTCTTCTACTCACTTGCTTCCTCTCCTCCTCCTGTAGGCTACATGTGTTTTCTCTATTAGCTGCTGTATTACCTGACCCTCAGCAACTGCTAGTCAAATGCTAATGCAGTTGGGAAAACTTCTTTGTTGAAATGGGGATAAAAGAGAAACAGGCCAGTTCAGATGCACATGAACCGCTGCTGCTTTTAACCCACCCTCTATAAGAAAATATAGTAGATTTTAGAATACAAATCTTTTTGACAGTAAGCAAGGATTAATGGAATGCTGTTTCATGGTTGCTGTTATTGTATTCAATAACATTTACTTAAACATTTTAAGCTTTATTAGTGTATATATAGAGTTTTAGCAGTTTTGATAGAAGTTTGCATGTTTTCCTCATGTATGTGTCTGCGTTTCCTCCGGGTGCTCCAGTTTCTCCCATAGTAGAAAGACATGCGGTATAGGGGCATATGCCAGTGTAATTGACAGTTCATTCCACTGTGTTGACCCCTGAAAAAGCTGAGTGAGTTAACACATGAGTTTCACATGAGCTTTTCTTTTTTTTTTTTTACTAAAAATATTTTTGTTTATATAGTTCCTAAGGCAACATTCAAAGTGTTAAATGTATAAATTACTTCAATTCTAATAAATACTAATAACAACAGTGTCTATGCTTGTTAACACCAGGTTTGATGTTGCTAAATAGACAAAAGTATGCTCATTTACTATAATATTTATTCATATTTCTAATCCAAAGAAATATGTTGTTCTTATTTTATTTTTTCTCTCTATTTTCATATGTGATTTTTATCAGAGTAAGTTTTTTTTTTTTACAATATTTCCTATTATATACTTTTTTAAAATTTAATTTCATCTTTTTTTTGGTTTTTTTTGGCTGGAATAAAAACAAAAATGATATAGTTCATATTATTAGCCCCATTAAGAATGTATTCTTGGATTTAGCTATAGGACAATCCAATATTCTCCAATGACCTGCCTAATTAAGCTAACTTATGCCGAGTTCAAACTGCATGATTTTCAAAGTAGTCGTGTCACAGATGTTTTCATACTGCATGACTACAGTATCTGGGCTAGCGTTTTGTCGCTGCTTTGTTTACACTGCCAGATGGATCGGCGACAGGGAGTTTTACACTGCATGGCTTCAAAATAGGAAGAATCGCCGACAACTCTGTCCAAATTACGTCTCACATCCAAAAACACATATGTCTTTTGTTATTAACTACATAGCGAGAAAGAAGCCATTAATGGGGTTGAAAATGTACATATTTGCTCACCTGGCTTTAAAGGGAATGAGCAATTTCTCCTCAACTTTTTTTTATTTTTTGACCAGGTTGGGTTGTGATATTGCTCACATGACACGTCAAACAGACACGGGGGCTCCTGCCAAATTTACACTCATTTTCCCTTCATTTCTTGTGTCCGAATAAACTGAAAATGAGTGCTTTTAACTTCTCCCTCAACCTCCCGCTGGCCTGCAGGTACCCACACTAGTGAATGCTGCTCTCTCATTGGCTGTAGGCGATCGCCGATGTTATTTTTAGTCAAAACACATTTCACACGGCATGATTTAAATCGCCGACAGCTCCAGATATTTAGCACGTCAAATATCTCCTGGCCATCAGCGACTCATCGGCGATTCTCTCAGATCGCGTCTTTGATAGTTCATATTGTGTGACTCTTACTCGCGTGAACGAGCACCAATTTGCCTGTGTTTTCAGGCATTTGTTGGCGATTTCTCAAAAATTGTCAGCGAGTCAAAATCGGGGCTAAAATCATGCAGTCTGAACTTGGCATTAGTTAACCTAATTAAACTAGTTATTCCTTAATTTCACTTCAAGAGTACTAGTATCTTAAAAAATAGCAGGTAAAATATAATGTACCTCAATCTTGACAAAAACAAAATAAATTAGTTATTAAAACACATTGAGATGTAGAAAAAAAACCTTTCTGTCAAACAGCACTAGTGAAATATTTAAAAGAGTAAAAATTTCACAAGAGGGCTTATGAATTTGTTTTACTATATGAGCCACAGAATCTCTGGTGAATTAAGCGTGATATTTATATTTATTGTAAATGGAAGTTCGTATCCTTTTTATTTAATTTTTTTTTTTTTTTTTTTTTTTGATCATGGATATCCTACATGTACAACTGTTCATTAAACTGGCCTGGAACTTCCTTCTAAGCGTTTGAATGCAGTTACAGTGTCTACAAGCTTAACAGCAGTCATTAATAAAACTTTTCTTGCTCACTCAACAGCTCCACCGCAGACAACAACGCTCTGTTTGACGTCTCCAGGGTTAATTTGCAGTGTTTCAGAAGTGGCGTAAACAAATGAAGCCTTATGACTCTCCATGAAGGTGATTTACCTGTCTGCATACCCTGAGCACACACCCAATTTTAAAATGCCTGCCACACTGTTTAAGTGGCCATAAAGTTGTGTTGCTGCAAGCAGTTGGTCAGAGTTTATCCCTTAGGGAATCTCCAAAAATAAACTGCTTTATGTGGATTATCAAGGGAGGACGTGTGTAATTTCCATTGTGTAGCCTGCCACCGTTTCCCCTGCTTTTAAACTGGATACGAGTTGGCATTTTAAAAGGGAAACTGACCAACATTTGTTTAAGTATCGTCTGAGTTTATTTAACTGCAGCGTGATTTAATGGTGTTCTAGCATTTGGTCATATTTCCAATGTGGTCAGAATTTATCCAAACATTTAGACGTCTGTCGGGTAATTCTTAATGGCCGTTCGAAAGCTTCGCTCGAATTGCTGCCATGGGATAAATTAGCAGTGGTATAAATTTGAAAGTGTGATTTTTAAAGTCGACAGGATGTCACAACTAAATTGTTCTTTTAAATTGACGTTCTTGTTCCTGTTGTGAAGAATTCATTAGTGTGAGTTATTCTGAAGAGACAAGTGTACTTCATCTTCTGTAATCAAATTGTTTTAACTCTGTGTCACTTGGGCTCCACAGACTTTGGGATAATGTTAACCGATGGCCAAATAGCTGTTTTGACATCGTTTCATTATGGTGTGTGACTCACTTTTCACAATTTGAATCTATGCTTGATGAATTTTATATCCAGTAACTTTTTTTTTTTTTTTCAATATCTGGTTTCAATCTAACAAAGCTGCATTATGAACGTTAAATGAACTTTTCACATTATTTCACTTTTTTAAAAGCATTGAAAGGTCAAAGCTGTCTATTTAAGTGAGTGTTTCAGAATGCAAAACTTATTTCTAGGTCATCTAGAGTACTAGATACATTTGAAAGCCATTTAACTAGTTTAATTGTAGCTTTTTTTATCGACATTGAGGTGCAGTTTATTTGATATATTTAATGTGTTTTGGCCTTAAAATTTTAGGACCATTAAAATATATGTTAATGCATACCTGTGAACCCTCCCGTTTTTCCGAGGATTCTCCCGTATTTTACAGTTCTATCCCGCTATCATACCGTAAAGGTGTTTTCCCGTATTTCTTCTGTATTTTCAGCCTTTCTCTGAAGGGTTGCAATAAACATTAAAGAGCCGATCCTCCCTATACGCAACCCATACCGCCGAACCCCCAGGGGCCGCCTCTTGCTCTTAAATGTGAGCCTGTTCTGTGCTTTCGTTTTATTTAGGCATAAAAACACTTTGAAATAAATATAAAACGGCGCGATTTCCTTTCCTTTTCATTACAGATGCCGTCGCTCCTCCTATGCAATCTTAAAAACAGTCATATAACAGTGATAATAGCAGCTCCATAGTGATGATAAATAAAGTCTGTGTTTTGGGTGCGTGTTTGAATACAGACATGTACACATAATTAAAAATAATAACATGTAAAGATGGCGATCTTAGTGGGGGTTTTTCCTAAACACAACAACAAAAAAAAATGTGTCCCTTATTATGGTGGGCATATCCCTTATTTTCACATCCCAATGTTGACAGGTATGGTTAATGGCCATTAAAACGTCAGTGTGACGGGCTGGAGTTATAACAGTGGATTAGTCAGGTTATGTATACGGGTCATTCTATCAGAAACAAACATTTTCACTTCTCAAAGCAGGGCCTGACCTTTTAAGCTTGTCCAAAATCAGATATAAAATCATAGAATTCAATGATTAAACGCATCCTTGATCTCTGTCAGCTTCTCTTCCTTCAAGTGATGTCAATTCCTCATAGCCTTAAAGGTGTATTGCACGCATTTTGCTAAATGTTATGCAAATGTGACAGACTGACAGAAACATGGGGACAGTTGTAAAATAGTATTTATTTATGGAATTCATTCATAATTTCTAATGTTTTTAATCAATTGATGTGAATTACAATAACTTAAATTTGCTTTTTCTGTTTTTTTTTGTTTTGTTTTTTTTTTGTAAATAACAGTTTTTAACATAACAAAAACTAAGCTTTAGGTTCCAATGGGCTGAGAATAAGGACAATGACAGCAATTGTAAACCTTAGTGTAAATTCTTACTGTTCAAATTGTAGTGTTTTTACAACTCATAGAAAACAATCATTTAGAATTTTTTTTGGGGGGGATAAAATACTTTTTTATTCACTGTATTTATGTTTTTATTTCAAGGACAGATGATGTACGTGGTAGAGTGTCCTATACACTAACAGAGGCCATATAGGCTTGAAAACCCATCTTTTAACTACATTTTAGCCTTACACTCACACTGAAAGGCTGTTTAAAATGCACATGCTGAAAACAAATGCTTTTTTGTGTGTTGTGCCATTAAATTGCACAATAACGCCAGAACCACACGAATGTGGATCATTTTTACAAGTGTTGTCTGTATGGCAAAACCTTCCATAAATGTTGAAAAACATTTTTATTTTTATTAGATACATTTTTTAGTGAATATGTTTTAATAATCCTGTTTTACAAAATGATCATTTTTAAATCATGTGACAAATATTGTATGGTAAGCTTTTTAAACATTTAATCTATACTAATATCTAAAATCATGCATTATTTTTAATACATTCTGTGGGAGAATTTTTCATGTTTTAGCATGAACAAGAATTTTTCTGGAAAAAAAAGAAAAAAAAGAAAATATGTATAGTTTTTAAATGTGTTTAGATTTTTACAGGCGTTGCCTAAGCCAGCTAACAGATCCAAACATTCAAGAACCTTCACCTTGGTGCCAACAGCTCTGGATTAGCTCATTATCCATGATAGCGACCCACTGATAAGACCATTAGATGCCTGAAGTTATTGGAGCCTCCACTCACAGACTGTCATTTCCTCCCTTTTAAACATACACGCTAACGTAGGGTTTACTAGCCTGTTAGCACTCCCTGCCCCAATTACTCGTGCCCTAATGGAGCTTCACTGACAGGTGTGTTGAGTAGTTTTACAGTCGGAAAAATCTCTTTAAAACCTGTTTTAAGAGTGGCTAATAAATAAAAGCTTCTCAATAGGAGGATTGCTGGGAAATGGCTGTTATGGTAAAGAGTTCAACAGCTCCAGTGTTGAAGTCATTGAGTGGATTACACACCACAAATCTTACTATCAACAGCCACTTTATGTTTATGTTTCACTCTTTCTGCCATGTTTGGAAGGCCTCTGGGCTCTTGTGTGAGTAGGCCTGTATCCAGCTGTGAGGACACTGCATCCTCAAGACTTCTGTACTTTTTTTATTTTATGTTCAAGAATAAATTTGAAGTACTGTGAATTAAAATGATTTTAAAATAATTTTACTGAATGAATTAAGTAGTTACAGCAGTGATCAAGCTTGTAAAAGGGCAAGGGTGTGGCTTGTCACCAGATCCGCTGTTTTTCATTCAGTTTTTCAAGCATTGTATCATTGTACTTTAACAAAATACCTAATGCGGCTGCTTTAATGAATTAATTAGGACATTAACACTAGAACTACCACAATTGTATAACTACTAGAATGACCATATTGGTCATTCGGATATTTCTTGCATAAGACTACTGTTGCAAAATTATATTTGCATTCAAAGCTTATACTGAGATATAAGAATTAAGCTTTGAAAGTCTGTTGTCATAGTTTATGAAGTAATTACTCCAAAAATACAGTGTACAGTATTTTTAAAATACTCTTGTGTGTTTTGTCATTTGACTAAATTAACCATTTTAGGACGAACTACACACATTTAGGAAAATTCAGGGTATTATATGCATTTTATTTTAAAGACATCGTTAAAATACACTATTTAAAAACTGTCAAATTGACTGCCTCTGTAGCTCTACTATAATAAAGTGAGAAGATAAAGGTTAAAAATCAGAATTGCATTTTTCAAATAGAAGATTTGTGCATTTTAAAATTTTCTTTTCCCATGAGGATTGTTTTTGTTTAAACCAGGCTCTTTGGAAAACAGCACATCTTATGTATGTAACTACAGTAGGATTTGTTTCACGTTTCAGAGAACAAATCCACTAGAGCAGTATATCTTAAACTGTGGTATGCGTACCACTAGTGGTACACAAGCTTCCTTCTAGTGGTACGCGGAAGAATCTCTGAATAATTAAAGTAAAAAAATATAACTAATCTAGTATAACTAGATTATACTGGTATAACTAATCTGCCTTGTTTTTGAACTGTGCAGCGCTGTAGCTGCTTAATTAGGCCTACTACGCTACTGTACTTCAATACCGGTTATTATGGTGGTACTTGGAGAGACATTACTATTACTGGTACTTGGTGAAAAAAGCTTGAGAACCACTGCACTAGAGGGTGCTGTTTGCATTTTTTTGTGAATCTGAAACGCTTTTACTTGTAGTATTTTTTTATTTTTTTTATTATTTTTTTTCATTATGTTTCACATACACAACCTCCTCCTACACGCTCACAAGCTGGAGGGGCTTTGTTAGATCACCTTGTGAATCACTAAACTCAACCAGAGGTGGCCATAAGAGTCAGGTCTTAGACAACTGATAATTCTATAAAACATATTTTTTGTGTTCTGTAGATATGCCATATTAAATTAGTGAGCATGCAAGGGATTTCCCAGAAGATCTTCTCACTGTTGTCTTTACATTGTTTTTCAGTTACATTTAGGATTGATTTATGTTATTTATTTAGATTGAAAATTATACAATAACAATACTTTTGTTTTATTTATATCAATCAGTTGCCTATAGTTATTTATATAAGACTAAAAAGGGGGGGACTGTGCCCTGGTAGAGATTTGTCTAGCAACACCCTGGTTAAAATCAATGTAAAACTGTGTGGTCACAGTGCACTTTTCTCTTAATTGTTGATGTAACTATCATTAGTGTGAAAAGGAACAATTTCTAACTCACTAGCTTTCGAACTGTGTGTGAGGTGTGGCTAGAGTGAATAAATTTGGGTGTGCTAGGGTAGGAGTCAACCAGCACGATGTGTGTTAAATAATACACTCCAAACAAACAGAGGGTTGCTAACGCTGTGTGCTAGCCAGGGTGGAGGACTGCTGGGAGCCATCAAATGTCTGGCTTTCTTGGAAAGACCTGAAGTTAGTGGGCAGACATTGCAGCCTGGAGACGATTCCTGGGGATTTGGTTTATTTCAAAACCCGTTTGAGCGTAGTGTCATGCACCCAAAAGAATGGGAAGAGACTACATTTGTATTTGCTTGGGTAAGCATTCACCATGCTATAGAACTATTTTATAATCCAGAACATCCATAATACCAAACGCAGAGTCGGTTACACGGAGTGTTGCCTTCCAGTTTCACAACACCACCTTCAGCTTTGGACTGCTAGATATAACAGGCCTAGATATAACAGGCCTCTGCAATCAGATCTCGCAGACGTCACACAGAGGATGCTTTTGAGCATGCACCCATGCACCTTCACAAAATAAACCCGCATGTTTATAGACTGAAGGGACTGAGGAATGCAGGAAATGTATCCAATCTCTATATATTTACCCATCCTCTTACCGTTTTGTTTATAAACCTCCCTCAGGGGCCATTTACTGGAAGGATAAATTCTAAGATAAAGGAAATGGCTTTCTTTCTTTCTTTTTCTTTTTTTTTTTTGGAAAATATTTGACCAGACCTTTTCAAATTCAAAAAGTTTATGTAATCTTTGTCTGTGGACTTCATGAACAATGATTAATTTAATTTGAATTTGATTGATTTCTTCACATATCAGTATTACAGTGCATTCAGAAAGAATTCACAATGCTTCACTTTTCACTTTTTCAAATTACATGCATTTGCTCAATGTTTTGGTGGAACACTTTTGTCACCAATTACATCTTCCTTTTTTAAGTATGAAGATACAAGCTTGGCACAGCTGTTTTTGGTCAATTTATACTTCTTTTTTTGCAGTACCTCTCAAGCTCCATCGGTAAAAATAGGGAGCATTGGTGCACAGCTATTTTCAGATCTCCTCAGATGTTCAATAGGGTTCTAATCTGGTCTCTGGCAGGGCCATTCAAAGACATTTCACAGGGTTGTCTCGTAGCCACCTCTTATTATTATTATTATTTATTTTTTTTTGCCAGTGTGCTTAACATGTTGAAATATGAATCATCAGCTGGACCTCAGTCTGAGGTCTAGAGTTCTCTATGACAGGTATTCATGAAGGATCTCTCTGTACATTGTTACTTCTCCTGTAATCCTGATCAATCTTGTGGTTCTTACCACTGATTAACATGACTACAGCTGATGCTGCCACCACCATGCTACACTCTAGAGGTGGTATTGGCCAGGTGATGAACGATGCCTGGTTTTCTCCAGTTCATTTTTCAAACTCTACAGATTTGTCAGTCCTTCATCTACTTATTGTTCTGCATTTATTTTTCTAAATGTATTAAACACGCACACACTCATCCATCTGTCTGTCTGTCCATGATTTATACATTACATACAGATACATGGCTGAGTGTGTGTGTGTATTCAATACGTTATCTATGTATGAAAAGATGTATTACAGAATGCAATAGTTACAAATATTTCTACTACAGTACTGAAAAGCCTGTGCATGTATTGGTTAAATTCTGTTAAAAACTGTCCATTTAATTTTTAAGGCAATTTTCTTTTTTTTCTTTTTTTTATGGCTCAACTTTTAAAAATTTACATTGTGTGGTAGTGGCATTTTCCCTATCAACTAGTTATTGGTCAGGCTTTTCAGTAGAGTAATAGCATTTGCAGTAACAACTATTGCATTTCATAATGCATCTTTTCATAAATGTTTATTTCCACAATACACTGAACTAGCCTTCAAGATTCTGTCAAAATGCTATGCAATATCACATCCATTTATTTTGGCCAGCACAGTCTCCATTTCTGCGCCTGCATTACACACAACATAAAATGTAATTCATTTTGGCAGATGCACAATATGTCAGCATTTCCTCTGTCATGAAAATTCCTCAGAAGCATGGCAGTGCTTTCAGGCCTCTTGTGGTGGTCCAATTCCCTCAGGCACGGCTGGGATGTGTTTCCAGTCACAGACCCCTCTCTGTCCACTCTCCTCCACAGTCTTTGGCTGGGAGCTCCACTAATTTATGACTCATTTCCCAAACAAAATATAGTGTTTCAGGCGTAAGTGTTCATATCAGTAGACTTAGGGGAGCAGGAGGCTTTACAATGCTTTGGCTTGGAGCTGATAAAGGCAGGAATAGGGCTGACAGGCCCAGTGCAGATTAATGGAGCTCTTGTGACAGAAGCTCACATCTGGAGGGTGACGTCGAGTGCAGACACCTGAGCCCCGCAGACGCAATATTGCTCAGCACGTACTTAAGAAGCAGTCAGTAAGGTCATGGAGGTGAGAAACAGGAACATTGCTTATTTTCACAACCCTGAGAAAGACAGCAAGAAATGGGTGGAGGACAGGGATGGAAAAAATTAAGAATAATAATGTTTGTCAGCAAAATCTCAATAAAATAAAGGTCTCACGAAAAAACTAATAAGGCTGTTTTAGGAGTGATTGTCACGTCCCCAGTCCGTCACACCTCCTCAGAGCCATCCCAATCACCTAGACCATTATCCAGCCGTGCACCTTCACCCTGTTATTAGTTCACCACCTGATCTCACTCAGCCCCGTCTACTTAAGCTCCCTTCCTTCACTCTGTCTTCGTCGAGTATCACATATGGACACGATCACCCGTACCTTCAAGAGAACCCTCCTACATACCCTCCTGTGCTCTGCATCTGCTTCGCATCTGTTCTGCCACTCGTCTTGCTCATCGTCAGCCATTCAGGGAAGTGACTAACCTTACATGCCTCTGTTTGGATTGCCCCTTTCTAAAGACTGCCTTTACTTGAACCTGAATTTACCCTGAGATGTTACAGTAATAAATATATACTGTGTTCCACATCTGTCTCCCTCTCCTTCCTCTGATCGTGACAGGATACTCGACCAAACAAGACAAACTTGAGGTGAACGGACATTTGCTCAAACCCGGAAGTAAACAACGCACCAGCCTGAGAAACCAACAAACTTTTCACTTACCTCGTTTATGGAGGCGGACGTTGGAAAACCTGATCCTTTCGCTGATCTGGTCACCATGAATTCATCTGGTATGCCCAAGATTACATCCAATGCAGCGCCGAACTTCCCCACCATTGTCAACACGCCGCTAGCCCATCCGCTGTGTTATGGCGGCGAACCCAGCACCTGCAGCGGCTTTGTTCTCCAGTGCTCTCTATACATAGAGGCGAACTCGCCACGGTTCCCGAACGAAGCATCTAAGATATCATACATCATTTCGCTGTTGACTGGCAAGGCGCTGCAATGGGCAGACTCTCTGTGGGCTTCACAAAGCCCGGTCCTCTCCTCCTTCACCGCCTTCACAGCCCACTTCCGGGAGGTGTTCGGGGCTACTCTAACCCCAATGTCCGTTCACGACGAACTCATCAGTCTTCGACAAGGCAAGACTTCCATTCACGAGTATACACTGAAGTTCCGCACATTGGCAGCAAGCAGTGGCTGGAAT
>CAIGQQ010037704.1:551698-563357 GCA_903798035.1 Danio albolineatus | reverse complement strand
GATCCTCCCAAAGTCTTTCTTCAATTAATGATTCACTGATTCTCTTAGAGTGAGTCTTCAATTAACGATTCACTAATTCAGGTGATCCTCTCAGAGTGAGTCTCCAGTTAAAGATTCATTTGCAAGTGATTTGAGCTGAGCCAAGTGCAGGGGATCCCCTGTTTCCATGGCTTATGGCATGAAAAGTTCATTCATGGTTCATGGATTTAAATTAAAGTCACATTTTTGTCTTGACTGCCAGTTGTTTCTGAATAAAATAGGCTGTAAAAGATGAAGTTGTTAAAGCCACGTTGAAGCATTTCCACACCACGTTTGCATCTGATATTTGCCCGCTCACATTTTTGTAACTTCTTGTTTCTCCTCATTTTATGTGCTTTGCTAGAGCTGTTTACTTGTTTTGCAGTAGATAAAATGGTCATAAAATGAAAGAATTCATGCAAAATTCATATTTATCTTTTACTTGAGCAATGTGGTGTTAGACTATCTTTACTTTTACTCCAACACTGTTATTTCATCCACCAATGGTTTATGAAAGCCACAGGTAATAGATAATAAACTGGTAAAATCCAAATGTTAACTAAAAACCATTTCACTTCAGAAGGTTTTCAATACACCATTAAAGATGTATAGATTAATTTCAAGGATGCACTTTTTGTTGATTCAAAGGCTTCAGCATTTTTCATTACCTTTTCACTGTTCTCATGCCTAGAAGAAGTGGGATATTATTTAAAATAGCCCTAATAGTGTTCATTTGAGAGGCATAACACATAAACACCTCAAAAGGCTCGAGGGTGAGAGTAAATTATGGGATATATTTTTATTTTTGGGTGAGCTATTCCTTTTAAATTTTATCCGATGTGGTTCTCGGTAAAACAGCCTCAAGGCATCAAAATGGCACACGCCTGGATGAATTTATAGCCTGTGGAAAATCTGCAGCTGCTCTCAAATTTAACGAGTTCTACCAAACTCTAATGCTGTATACACAGGTGAAAATTTCTGTTGGCAGCTTTCTAAATATATATATTTTTATTTTTCTAGCCAATTTGACTGACTGCTTCGGTTTGTAAAAATGCGACTTATAAATGGGCATATTTTGTACCATTTGCAAGTGAAAATGTTTGACATGCAGAGTCCCGGCACTGACTAACACATTTGTTGTGTTTATGAGATTCCAACAGTACTTCTGCTGTACGACCGATGCCTGTCGCTCACCTATTAGCTTGTGAAATCTTCTGGTGGTTAGTTTTAAGGTTATAAGCTATTACTTTAACACCTGGTGCCGAAATGTTAAACAAATAATCTATTGCTGTTCATATTGGTACCTTGAAAGTTTCCATTTGGTTCACGTTTCTGACTAAATGTGTCTTGCGACTTGAACTTCAGTGTTTGTTGATATTTTTGCTCTGTTTTCACACTCTATCTTGTACTTTCTCCAGTAGTAAGGCCTCGGTTATTTTTTTGGTTTGGTTAATTAGGGCAGCCAGTTTAAACAGTACTGAACTAACAGTAAGAGGTCATGTGTTTGAGGCAAGACGAGATACATTGATGTGGTGGTAAAAGTTGGACTGTCTTTCTCCCATCCACTCCTCTCTCCCCACAGAGCTGCTCGGATGTCTCCGTCCCAAGGCTATGAAAACAAACACTCCTGTGTGTCTAAACTGGTGTATGTTACTGCTTACACACTGCTCGTGCATAGGACGTTTGAATCTTTAGGGTATTGTAGGTGAGACAGAAGCGTATTAAATGGCTCCTGTTTTTCACATGGTTAATACCTGTTACTTAGAGTAGATGGTAAATATGGGATGTCTGCTAAATGTTTTTGATGGCTGGCTTTTAAAGCTGTAGGAGGAATTGTGGAAGTCAGTTTAATTGAAGGGTTATTTAAAGGAAGTCATACCTCATTATGCTGCTTTTTTCTAGTCTCATTTTGGTGGAGTGTTTGTGAAGAGTAATGTAGAAATGTTAGAATGGATTTCCTGTACATTTTATCAGCTCACTGCTTAAGGTCGTCCAGGGACAGCTAAAATAAAAAAAATTAAAAATTAAAATAAAATAAAATAAAATAAAATAGAAATGTGCTCTCAAATGCAGTTTGGTCTTGCTTTGCAATACAAATATTTAAATATTTTTAACTCTAGGTAAATTTCCTGACAATGTTAAAATGGTACACTCACAGGCCAACTGCTCATTAATGCAAATTTCTAATCAGCCAAACACTTAATGCATTTAGGCATGTAGACATGGACGATCTGCTGCAGTTCAAACCGAGCATCAGAATGATGAAGAAATGAGATTTAAGTGACTTTAAACGTGGCATAGTTGTTGGTGCTAGATGGGCTGGTCTATTTCAGAAACTGCTGATCTACTGATTTTCATGAACAACTATCTCTAGGGTTTACAGAGAATGGTCCAAAAAACAAAATATATTCAGTGAGCGGCAGTTCTGTGGACACAAATGCCTTGTTGATGTCAGAGGAGAATGGCCAGACTGGTTTGAGCTGATAGAAAGGTAACAGTAACTCAAAGAACCACTCATTACGATAAATGCTGAAGAGCTTCTTTGAAAACACAACATGTCGAACCTTGAGGCGGATGGGCTACAGCAGCAGAAGACCTCACCTGGTGCCACTCCTCTGACAGATAAGAACAGGAAACTGAGGCTACAGTTCGCACCAACTCACCAAAATTGGACAATAGAAGATTAAGAAAAGGTTGCCTGGTCTGATAAGTATTGATTTTTGATGCGACATTCAGATGTTAGGGTCAGAATTTGGCATCAACAACATGAAAGCTAGTAAGGTGTATATGTTGAGTGTATATTTTTGACAGTTAGGTTGCTATAGCAATATCGTTATATTATATTATATTATATTATATTATATTATATTATATTATATTATATTATATTATATTATATTATATTATATTAAATTATATTATATTATATTATATTATATTATATTATATTATATTATATTATATTATATTATATTATATTATATTGAGTAAAATGACTGTAAATAAAATTATTATTATTATTATTATTATTATTATTATCATTATTATTATAAAAACAAGTCTTATTTTATGAAGAATTTAATAAAATTAGAATTTTTAATCAAGAATACAAATCTGCTAGCAGAAAAAAGAAAATACATTTTGTTTCTGCTGTGTTGTTGTTTATTTTGCTTTCAATTAAATGTAATTTTTAAAAATAAATATTTTAAATAATCCTTTAAATTTTGGTTTACTTAATGCCAATATTGCTATTGTTAAACATTTGTTAGATTTTATTTTCCATACAACCCTAACCCTTAATGCAAAACACTAGTTTTATAACCTACAAATTTCTTCGTTTATAAATAATCTCTGACATTTACACCAGAACAATCACATAATTACATACAATTAATTAAATTTAAAAGCAGAAAACGTGAATATTTGAAATACTGAGGATAAAATGAGTATTTGCTCTTTTGATCAAATCTTAGAAACTAAGATTAATTACTTTTTTTACTTTATTTTATTTTTTTACAAAACCCAATTTGTGCATTTTATTATTTCCAAACGTGGGCTTAAAATCATCGTAAATATTTACTTTCCAAACATTCTGAAGTCCTACAATTGATTTGTGTGAAGGGATTTGAGAAACAGATCTGTGTGATCCCTTAGAAAATCATTCAGACCGACTGAGTCATTCAAATCTCAAAAGAACAATTCATTCATGAATCAAACTTAAGCCTCAAACGATTTTTCAATATTGTTTGTTACTTATTGGATGTTTCTTGCACAAAGACCAAGACTGATCATGGGTCATTATCATAAGTCAGAAAGACCAGTTTTATATGGAACATTTTTGCAGATGAAGAGCTCGAGGCATCACTCATTACACTGAACTCAGATTCACAACTAATCATTCAAACCAATTGATGCATCGAAAGGTTCTGACCCAAAAGAACAATTTCTTCTTTGATCAGGCACCATGAATCTAAAAGAATGTAAGGATTCATCATTATCATTATTAAGGTTGCATGTTTCTCACACAAAGGATGTGACAAAGGACAGAAAACTTTTAATATGGGTCATGAGTCATAAAGACCACTTTTATGATACTTTATTGGATGATTTTTCTTTCTAAAGGCCCTTTCACAGAGGAAACGGAAATCATGAGTGAGTAGTTTATTTCTTTTCATTGGGGAAGCATACGGAAAACACTCACACGCACAAAATATTTCTAAATATTAATGAATAAACCAACCGCTAACACTAAAAACCCAACCGTGACCCAAAAACTCATACAATGCAAGAAATAATGAATCCCACTCCACTTAAGGTCATTAATGACAGATGACTGCTCTTAATAGTGACAATAAAAGCCTCCCTGGCCGTAAGCTGTAATGCATTTTCTTTCCCCCCTCACACCACAGAACCCAGATGTTTGGAGCGATGCATATTAAACAGTGGATGTCATGCGGGCTGTAAATCCAGTGTGTGAAGAAAGCGAACGATCTTTTCAGATGCCTTGTAGTGTCTTTGACATTAAAACAGACTCTTAAAGCATTCTCCAGCCCACCACTTTGTTCTTCTCAAGCTGTCTTGTCTTATAACCGCAGTAACAGGTGGGACGTCCCGCTGGATCTCTGTCCGCTCGTGCTCTGCTGTTTTTAGTAGGAGACTGCTCTGTTTCTTGTTTCTCCAGCTTTTACATATGCGAATGTCTGGTGAAGGGGTGTTTATGGTGCATCGTTTCTTTTTTAGATCTTTTTTTAAACTCATAGGCATTCTGTTCAGTGTCTGAGGCTTGTGCTTCATCTGTCCCCTTGATGGAATTAATAGCACATCCTCCCAGCCTTAGAGTCTCAGCCAGAAAGCCGCAGTAAAAGTGTCTGGAAACATTTGTAAAAGTCAAGAGAACAGAACGACAGTGTGTAGTCCAATATGAAGCAATAAGGGCCCCATGCACGCAAGCAGCAGGGGTTTGTAACTTGGGCAGCAGTTGTTTATTGCAATTCTCTTTTTTTTTGACCCCAAGGCTTGATGAAAAGCCAGTGTCGGTGGGTATATGTATTTATATATTTATTTTATCAATGTCAATGAAAGAACAAACTTATGTCCTCTGTCTAGTACAATTGCTGGCTAATGCAATTTTTAAGGTTCATACCTGTGCTTTTGTATTCCGGAGAGACTTCATTCTTATTCATCCTCTAAGGAGCTTACAGGGAACATTTTCAGGACATTCAAAAGTACTGGCAGGTTACAAACAAGTTTTTTTTTTTTTTTTTTTCTCCCAGTAGCATAGTAGAACATTTTGTTCAAAGTTATTTATTAACTATTTATCCTTCTGGAATCAATACAAAAATTGGCAAAATGCAATGTTTATTGAAGCCCTTTTCCTGAAACATTTTGGTTAAACAAATCAAACATTTAATTTTCTCATAGAGTTAGCTAAGTCTCTTCACAGCCTGATAAAAATCAATATCTAAAGTGGTGGCCAAAGCTACACACATAAAAAGACGGGCTGTTGCAACCCAGCATTGGGTGAAATATGGACAAACCCAACTGTTGCATTGTTTTTTTCCATTAAAATTTTAAACCCAACTTTTGGTTTGGTGACTATTTGAGCCGACAATGGATTTAAACAACGATTTATTGTGTGCCCAGTTTAAGGGAAAAATGCTTATAGTGCTCTTATACTGGATAATAAAATGTTCATATTTAGATTTTTGGGAGTCTCCAACTCCAAGTCAAAAAATATTTCATTGTTTTAAAGGCATTTATTTTGCCTAATTATCCCAATGACTCACATGTGACTTGTTCTCCTTTGCCAATTTGCTGTGACTGACTGGATGACACAGGCTGTTGGTCTACTGTGTGCAGCGCATGTCAGAAATGATACGTCTATCATCATTACTGGATTACAGCTTGTGTAACAATTGCAGTCAAGTGCTGAAGAAAACTGCTGTAATATATTTCTTCATCATGACAAACAAAGTAGTATATAGTAAGTAGTAATAGCAGGATGCACAGGTAAACCTCACACATCACAGTGGTATAAATGTAATTATTTTTAACTTCGATTGTGGCATTGTTTGCAAGTTTGTTGAAGGTGCGCTCTGCTGTGTTTGGTGTAGCAACAAACCATCTTTGCAAGCTATGGAAATAAATGGGTTCTATAGTGCAACACAGCACTTTCTGGTTAACCAGAAACCTACAAGGGGCGCTGATATCTTGCATGCTACATAGAACATGAAGTCAATAATTTTGATGGCTCTTACAGGTAGTTATTTTGAGGAAAAAGCTGGTTAAAATAACGTGTCAGAGCATGACAGGGACTTTCAGTACTTAAGGTCAGTGCAAACCTTTTTATCTGTATTTTTAATCTTCACCAGCACATGTAACCTCTTGTTAGAAAGTAATTTTGTCATTCTGAGTTCATAATAGTCCAAAAAGTGATGATAATATTTTAAAATGAAAGTTTGTTCATGTTTTAGGTTACTGAAAAAATCCTTTGTTTTTCTGTGCTGCACTCTCGCGTTTGTCTGTTTCTGAAAGGATTGGATCTCGGAAGCACTTCAATAACCATGCGCATGTTAATGAGCTCAAGAAGTTTGTTATTTCAGAAATAGACTCGCACACGAGCTCTTTTGATAAAGTAAAAACCACTCACACTTTAGACGGCCTTGTAAGCAACTACAGGGCACAGGGTAGCTTCTGTTCTACTTCTTGGCTTTGTGGCTGTTCATGAAGAAGACAACAGGGTTTGTTTAAGCTTGGGTCAACCATTGCTAGATATTATATATACATATATTGTCACTGTGTAATGTCTCGGCTGTGTATTCAAAAATCTTGTTTGTTTTCATTCTCCTGCTTGTGTACGCTGGTGACGTATCTCTGTAATCCAAAAGCGTTCAGCTGCATGTCTAGCTCTGCCTTTTAGTACCCTTTTGTCATGCTCGGTACCCTTTGCAAAGGGTACCCAAAAAGTGGTACGGTGTGGTTCGGTTTTAGGCACCTTTTGACACTGGAAACGGCTATAAAAGTGCACCGAACAGTACCACTCAGTGGAAAGGGGCCAATAGAAATACGATGCACACGCTGGTGAAGATTGTGGGTGTTTGAAAGGGTTTGGTGAATAAATATGAATTTGTAAAATTTGCTAAATTGTTAAGGGTGCCAAACATTTCCTGTTGTTTCCGTATGATACAACATACTGTTAACGCTAGAAACTATGCATGTAATAGATCAATTTTAACAAATAAAAATACAGGTTGTGGCTCACAATCCACAGCTTCTGCTATTATGGTTGGAGCTGCTCCTCATTTTAGGAGTTTTTAGCTGAATCCAGCACTAAACTGGGAGAGATTCTGAAAGCTGTCTTTTGTCAACTGCTAGCTATATATTTTTGATAATTATCTGAAATATAATTAAAATTAAATTGTAAGAAGAACTTCTCTCTTTGTGACATATCCTTTGGAGTCCCCAAGCATCATTCGCTGTAAGCTTTGCTAGTCTAATTCTGTAAAAGCTAATGTCTCCTTTTGCATTTAACTTTGAGCGTGTTAATTTCAGAGATGTTGTTTATGTTCACACAGCTATATTAAACATGAACTAAAGTTTAAAATGTGATATTGTAGTGGACCACTCCTTTTAAAATTTGATTTAAAAAGTGACATTGCCCTATATCAAATTATGACCTGATCTTTTTTTATATAATATACTTTGCTCTTTGCACATTCTTTTAACCTAAGATCATGACTTGACTTTCTGAGGATGTCTGTTAGTACTCAGAATATGCAGAAGCTTATCCATTAAAGTCTGTGCATGCTTATATTATAATAAAGCACAGATGGAAGTGTATTGTCAGATTTAAATCTTCGTCTTTGCATTTATGACTAAGATCTTTTGATCACACATCATTAAAACTTCTTCCTTACTCAAATACATGTGTTTTCAGGATAACTCCATTTGAAGTTTGTCAATGACCTAGGCATTAGGATTTCCCGGGATTTTCACCTCCAGTTTTTAGTTGAATTGTTTTTTAAATATTGCATTTGAGGACTGACACCAGCTGTGTCAGTAATGTCTTTATTATTGTAATTGTACATGGGCTCACACACATAAGGGCACATATGCACACATTTTAGAAACATTAGAAACATAAAACTTATTTGATCTGGAAGACATGCCAATTGCGGTCCTTGTGTGGGGATTATTTCTAAAAGTAGTGTCATAGATTTATTATATATATATTTTTAATCCATGATGAAATCAGAAATCATTAAGCCATTTGTGAATGGGTAAAATCTATTGTTTCAGCATTTCAAACAAGATTATATTGCTGGGATTAGTTTGAATATCCAGTTTTGTTTACAATCTGGTAGTCAAACAATTAAATATATCAATTAAACTGATTATGTCAGTTGCAGCTAAATGCTATAAACAAGAAAAAAATCAGCATAGCTACATAAGTTAAGTGCAAAAACTGATAATTTTTTAATATGCAACAGCTTTTGGCAGCAACCAAATAAAATAAAATGCCTTTAAAAGTACAGCATGTTCATGTGTACTCTGTATGCTAGCATATCTAACATTTATAACTGTCATTTATTTATTTTCTTGAAAGCTCAGATCAATAAATGCAGAATAAACTATTTTTGATTTATTTTATACATGCATGCCAGTGATTGGATTAACATGAAAGTGTTGCCGGTGCAGGTCCTTCAGATCTGTTAAAAGCAATGCATACTGGAATTGCTAAGCTGTAATTTGTTTAGCCTTTGATTCCAGACTTGGGATCAATTTCTGATTCCATTTATGAATGCTATTGTTGCAATTTACTTCAGTCTACATAATATTTAACATGTTTTTGCATGTCTTTTGCAGCTGCTAAAGACTCATAAAGACTTTCTCTGCAGCTCATTTGCTCTTCCTTAATTCAGGAGTAATTCTTGGATTTTTGTAATGTGTTCTGTAGAATCTCACCTTGTTTGCTTTGATCTCTTACACATGCGACCACTTTATCTTCCAATTACGGCCACGCTCTTTATTCAACAAATTTGTTCGCTGTACATCACACATTATGGGTAATTGGAATCATATTGTGATGTCATATGTTTAACAGCATGGTCCTTTGTTGGTGTTTTGAAGTGGTTTTCAGCGATATCTTACACTATCTCTTGTGGTGAGCATGTCTGATTAATGATCCCCAGGGTGTATAAACTGCATCTGGAATACTGATCTCACCCTCTGAAAGATCACATCTCTAACTGTCATTACAGTCCCGCACCGGCTTTGTATTTAGCAGGTCCCTGAGTGCCTGGAGACAGACTTAGTCTCGTTGAGAGTTGTATGGAGACCTAACGGGTGGGTGAACGTCTCTTGACAGTGACCCCCCACTTGGATGCATAATAATGTGAATTGGCACTCATGGTCCCAGGGGGGAAACATCTGAAGCCAACACAACTCTGCTTCTTGAAATCCTGCTTTCATTGTTCTGGCAGACTTTCTGTTATCACTTATGGAAAAATATGGCCATACATGACGTGGGTAATGCTTTTGGTGTGGTTATTGCCTTGAAAACTGGCAAGTCTCATATAAGTTGAAAACATTACATACTCTATTTTGATTATGTCTGTGCTTTAATCACATAGCAACAAAACCTTTTTAGTTAGTGCGGAGAGACTTTTATCCCTTTAATTCTTTGTGTGTTTTAGAGCACTTGCAATTTATTCAGTCAGTTTGTTCAACGTTATTACTGAAATGCTGGACTTTCACTTAGGACGTCGGTTTTTAAATCTATAATCTGTATGTTTTTGTGGTGTAAACGGGCGAAAAGAAAATCTGCCCTCTTAAAAATAAAAGTTCAAAAAGGGAATGCTTGGTTCCTCAAAGAAACTTCAGGTTAAAGGTCTTGGAGTATGCAATAGTCAATATTTAAAACATTTATCAAAATTGTCCCAAGATGAGATTGGGTGTTGTTCAATAGTGTTCGGACAACTTTGATAAAAGGTTTGGTTCCAATTATTACGTTGACTATTGGCTTGGTATGTGAAATACAGCATTTTTAGTCTTTTTTTTTTTTTTTTTTTTTGTAGATATTTGGGAACTGAGATTTGAAAACACTGTCTGTCATTCATTCATTCATTCATTCATTCATTCATTCCTTTTCTTGTCAGCTTAGTCCCTTTATTAATCTGGGGTTGCCAGAGTGGAAAGAACCGCCAACTTATCCAGCATTTGTTTTACGCAGCGATGGCCTTCCAGCCGCAACCAATCTCTTGTGGGGGAAACCGGAGCACCCGGAGGAAACCCACGCAACCACGAGGAGAACATGCAAACTCCACATAGAAACGCCACTTGACACAGCCGGGGCTCGAACCAGAGACCTTCTTGCTGTAAGGCGAACGTGGTACTCACTACGCCACCGTGGCGCCCAAAACACTGTCATATCTATGCAAATACTCTAAAAAGAAAGATTTGTTAATAAATTTTTCTCATGTATACTTAGCCTTACACTTAAAAAGTGAAGTTATGAAGCAGCACAGCCAAACTGTCATAACATAATGATACAATGCTAACACAGCCAGGACGTTTAGCAGCATCTTGACATGATATTGAACCTGAATGGAAATTAGACATCTGTGCTTTATTTTTTTTTGCTCGTGTCCATCTTTTCTGGATCGCTATTAAATCTTGAGCAGATGAAAGCAGTTTTGATGATCAAAGGCTACAGAAACATACATGGCAATAAAGGGCACTTACCATGTCTTCCAGCTGTCAGTTTTTAGTTTTTTTCTCATTGCATTTTAAACCTATTATTTAATAATAAATTATTTTGGCTCTTCATCACAAAATGTGCTCTCTTAGAAGGCTGTTGTAGGATTTGCCGGTGCATGTATAAATAATTGTTTTAATTCTTTTTGCTGCACCCATCATCCAAGATTTTAAGATATACATGATGTGCTGGCAACAGTTTCAGCTCTTTGTGTGCCAATATTGGTATGAATGGTATCTTGGGAACAACCTTGGGAATGGATTTTTTAAGTAATTATTCAATTTGTTTGTAAAATTGGAAGGCTGGTTTAAAATGGGTTTGTTTCGTGTTTGGCATTTTTTGAGATTAAAATAAGGGTTGTGCCATTTTATCATTTGATGCCTCTTGATGGTACATGCTCAGAAATCAAGAGTATTGGACACACTCTAGACTCATGAGTACTGAAAGGCGATGTTGCTCCAAAATATCAATAATGCTATAGCAACCTAACTGTCCTAACAGCAGAGACATTTTATGAATTATTTTTAAATGTAAAAATGGTAGAATAATGTAAATAATTAAGTATATTACTGACAACTGTTATACATTAAGTTGTAAAAAAACCCACAAATAAACAAAAATGATTTGAGATTCTCCACATTATCTTGTTCTCTTGTAAATTTTGGATGACCCGATTCTCTTGCTGTTTGTTGCTGTGTTCCTTCGTTCATTCATTCATTCATTCATTCATTCATTCATTCATTCATTCATTCCACAAGTTGTTGCTGTGTCATTCATTCGTTTATTCCACAAGTTGTTGCTGTCATTCATTCATTCATTCATTCATTCATTCTACAAGTTGTTGCTGTCATTCACTTATTCATTCATTCATTTCACAAGTTTTTG
>CAIGQQ010037704.1:525664-540624 GCA_903798035.1 Danio albolineatus | reverse complement strand
TCAAGCCCCTATCACATGACTATAACGCCACAGACCAGCCTTCACTGTAAACAACATGGACAGAAATGGGAGCGTTGTTTGCACTATTGTCCGTTTTGGGCACCATTGTGCAGTTAACCTCTGCCTTTTTTACTACAAAAGCTGCATATATTTGCAAGAGGCAGGCTACTGTTCAAGCACTCGCTAATCGCTCGCGTTTCAAGCAGCATAAGCCCCATTTAGAATGCCGAGCGAGACGCATGCTTCCTGTTTATACTTGAATGCGCATGCCCAGAGTGCGCGAATGGTCACGTGATATACGTTTCTGGTGGAGTAGTGTGTACAGAGATGTGTTCAAAAACGCTGGGTGAAATGCTAGTGTGGACGCGGATCGTTTTCATGCTAAAACGCCGTTTTAAAATAAAAACTCACTAGTGTAAACGGGGCCTGAGTCTAACACCACATCTACCAATGTTGACAACGTTCTCTAAACTGAAATGGTTCATTCACCCCAAAAGGAATATTCCCATTTACTAAACCTCATTTCATTCTTAACCTTTATCTTCAGAACACAAATCAAGATTTTTTTATTTTTTTAAATGAATTCTGAATAATTTTTGTCCGTCCATTTGAAAGCATATCATTCCAAAATGCTTTCAAATGCTTAAAAAAGGAATTCATATGAATAAAGACACATTTACTTTAAATTATGAACTGATTTAATTTAGACTTTTATTCTCAAATAAACACTGATCAAAAACAATGTTCAAAGCATTCAAATCTGGTCGCAGAAGCTCAGTAAATGTTGCTTGATATGCAAGAACCAAGCATGTTCTGTAATGCTGGTATCATTGAGGTATGTTTCCCCCTTATGATTTCACCCTTCATGAACATTTGATGCATCAGAGTTTGGGCTGAATAGAATGAAAGCCTTGACATCTTTGTGTCACCTTGAATGCAAATAGCATTATTCTTTATATATTCAATTCAACATATCTTATGGGACAGGGAATAACATGGAGGTGTTTAAATGACATTACATCAAAGCTGTGAATACACCCCTTTGAAGAATAATTCATCCCAAAATTTTCATTTCTGTTTGTCATCGATTTATCAATTAATTTATCCTCGTTTTTGTTCCACAAGTGAAAGTCATGTTACCTTTATTTAAATGGTGCTTTGCTATTTTCTCTAGAAGATGTGTGGTGTTCTTATTTGGCTCAAGTCAGCTCAGTTCACTAACTTAAGAGCAGCTTATGAGATTAGTTCAGTTTTGAGCAGTTAAGAAGACAATGGTGTCATTTCAAGTCAGTTTAATTCAAATCAGTGTAGTCAAATCAATGATGGTACTGAATATTAAGTCTCTTTTTAAATGCCCTTTCTTTAAAGAGAGTATGTAGAGAAGGTTCAGTTGTACAGGTTAAAGACAACATCAGTAAAATTAAGTAACTTTTGTTTTCAGTTTCATTGAGCACATACTTGCTTTTATTCTAGCTCAGATGTAACATGAAGCTGTGCATTGACAGGTAAGAGCTTAGATGGATGTGGAGGCTCACTCAGACTTGACTTACCATGTTTGGACATGGTATTAAGATGCACTTTTGTGAATCTAATCACATTGTTGCTGAATACAGGTGTAAATAGGGTTTAAAACATTTTGAGCTCGTCCACTTTTAACAACTTCCAGAGATAATCTAAAAGCATTCTGATTGCTTTCGTGGAGTAGACACTAATGTGACTGAATGCTTTCAAAAAGCTACCAAATCCACCCAGTGCCTTCCTATACCCACTTTATTCTTTAATTTTAAAGGACTTCATAGTCTGGAATTGAAGGTGAAAAAAGTTAAGTGAACAACACTGTTATACCACTGCTGATTTGAAATCAAATCACAACAAATAGCACAGTTTTGCAAAGAATAAATAAAAAGCTGCTCTTTTGTATTTCTGTTTTGCTATTTTTATGTAGATTTCACAAATGTATTTCAAAATATTTGATCAAAAGTAAAATAAACCAAAAAAATATATAAAAAATTAAGAAGGTTCATTGTAAAAGATTAGTTTAAAATGTTAGCCTAAAGTTGTTAAGTTGACTTAAAGGTTATTAAACCCTTTGTAACTTGCAAGTGTTAAGTTGGCTTACCTATTTTTATATATATTTTTTTAATAAAATATAATATTTTACAAATAATTAATTTACTTCATCATTTTAAAGCAATGTACGGTGGCCGAGAAAGCTTAACGCGCGGCAATTTAAGAAAGCACATGGAATAACAAAAAACACCAGCAAATTAAGCAACTATCTTCATCAATTTGACAGCACACCTGTTGCAAATTCTCACAACACAGACAACGAAGAAACGCGCAGCAAATTGGTCAAAACACTTGCAAACATCCACATAACACAATGGAATCGTTTCAAGAGGACCCAAAAACATGACGGACCTAGCTGAGATACGGATGTGTCACTGTAATCAGGATATTAAAATAAACTAAAAACAACTCGCCTTTCAAAGACCACCATCACTTCACTGAACAACGTTCACGGCACAATGACACATCCGTATCTCAACTGGGTCCGTCATGTTTGTGTTTTGACCAATTTTCTGCGTGTTTCTTCCATTGTCTGTGTTGTGAGAATTTGCAACAGGTGTGCTGTCAAATTGATGAAGATCGTTTCTTAATTTGCTGGTGTTTTTAGTTATTGCATGTGCTTGCTTAAATTGCAGCGCGTTAAGCTCTCTCGGCCACCGTAGCAATGTGTTTGCACATTTTTTTTAACAAATAGTCAACTAATTGCTTTAAAAACTACAGAATAACTCAGTTTTTTTTTAAGTCAACTAATCGCTTTTTAAAAGGTGGATGAAAGTGAACAAAAGAGACTCATTAAAACCAAGTGCAAACAGGAATGTTTGTCCCGCATCTACATGTGATCTGATAAACAAACCTCATCTTAATACCATGCGTAAAGGGGACCTGTTGCAAGTGTATATGTTGTTACACACATGCAAGGTCAAGGGTCAACTCTTCTCACATCGCTGGTGATGTCATTGCATAATAAAAACCCACTGACTTTTATTGGAGACCAAAGAAATAGTACCGAGACGCCACCGCGCTATGCAAAACACCTTGTTTGGGCTCTGCACAATTTTGAGGGCACATGCAGTTCTACTTATAGCTCTATTAATGATCATTATACTTCTTTCCAGATGTTCCCCTGGTTTAATGTTGCATGCACATGACAATTGACTCCACCAGCTTGGCTTGGATGCAGCCCCACCACGTACTTGTGCTTTTTTCTTTTTTCCTTTTTTGTTCAAGACCAGTGCTAAAACCTGTGAAGGGCTGAGTATATTGGCCTTGTCAGTCACAGCAGTGCAACTCTGTTCAAGTGGTTCATGCTTTGGCATAAATCTGCATGGGAGTCTTCATGGGAGATCCAAATCACAGGAAAGGCCTCACGCTTGCAGATAGATGACGTAGGAGACGGATCTTGGATCCAGTATTTGGTCTGGATCACGTTGGCTCGGGACAATACTGGCAAGGTGTTTGGAGATGATTTTCCCCATAAGGTTGTGTTGTCTAAAGGGGTAGAAGGAAAAATGCTAGTGTGGAAATTGGCCTGCTGTCAGCACCATACGGTCTTGGCAGTGTGGTGATGTGAAGCCAGCTGGCTCTGGTTTGAACTGCGAGTTAAGGGAATCGTTTGGGTCCTACTAGGATACATTCACACACAAGTAATCCAATCTAAAAGCTGGGTGGTCGCTAATGTGCCATTTAGATGTGTATTCCTTGGTGAAACGTCACTTTTTGAGGGTTTGTCTAGTGCCATGTCTACCTCACATCTGATGCCATGAGCAATAGTGATCCGCTGGCTTTTGGAGTTACTCGACTGCAAAAGCTTTTCCGAGCCATACGGCTGATGTAGAGCGGATTACATGGCTGCTTAGGAAAACACTTGGTAAATCAGAGTGTTTTGGTCTGTGTACACAACCTGTGAATCTAAACCTTTCAGAGAGTCCAAGTCCCACGGTGCTCTCACAGCTTGAATTAATAAACAGAACAGCATTTAAATATGATGAGTGTTTAAATACAAGCAGTAGATTTGGTCAAATGGTTTGGATGTGAAAACAATGG
Organism: Danio albolineatus; assembly: GCA_903798035.1. Taxonomy (NCBI): domain Eukaryota; kingdom Metazoa; phylum Chordata; class Actinopteri; order Cypriniformes; family Danionidae; genus Danio; species Danio albolineatus. The sequence continues at coordinate 536,511 of CAIGQQ010037704.1, read as the reverse complement.
AGTTATATTTATCCAGAATACATTGCTTTTTGATGCACAAATTAGAATTGCTCACAGTGGTCCCTCGTTATTCGTGAGAGTTACATTCTAAAAAATAACTGTTGCAGTTTGTGAAATTACAATTGTTATAGATGTTTTAAGGCTGTAAAACCCTTCATTACACACTTTATACACTTTTCCCAGACAGACATTATCATTTTCACACATTTCTCTCTTGTTTAAACTCTCTCAAAGTTAAAACCTTCGCAGAAAAAGAAGTTCAGTGTTATAGAATGAAACCAAAGATTAAAACCGTTTGATCTTCATTTATTTATTCCGTAATGACGCCCTAGAGACCTTAAATTTCTACCTTCCTTTAGCATGTCCAAAAGTTCAACTTTTTGTTCCATTAGCATCTTCCTCTGCCTTTTTGGTTCTACTGCAGGTGTCTTTGATGATGCAGAACGTTTTGTCGACATTGTGGGGAGAAAACTTGCAAACATACAGTACAGCACTTCAGTCACACTGCATGCAATCAAAGATTTATGTAAATTTAGCAAGCTGAACGCATTCTGTACTGTAGAAGAGATGGCACGGAGGAGATGACAATGGTCTACAGCCTGTCAGGACGCAGAACACAATGCGCTGTAGAAAAAAGCATGCCAAATTGCACAAATCGGTGAAACTGCGAAGCCATAAAAATGTGAACCGTTACAGCGAGGGACCACTGCATACAAAATATGTTGCTAATGCTATTTGCATTGTCTCTTAAGTTCTTTTGGGTTAACTGACGTTGATGATTTCTCCTTCAGAGGCAAAAAGTGAAGTGTCAAATACAGTTATTTTAAGAAAAAGGAGTCTGACTCCTTTCTGTAAATCAGGCTTTTGGTTTTTATATAGATTTTTTTTTATGCATGCTCATAGTTGTTAGAATCAATACCAGTTGTCCTTGAATGTTTCCCTGGTAACAGTGTTATTGTAACCAGTATGCCTATAATTACAGAAACTGATATGTTTTAGTAACAGAGTTGAAACTGATGAATTCACAGGGATGAGTGAGCCATTCTGTAGTCCTCCGCAAACAGGATGTGAAATACAAAAAGCATCAGCTACATTATACTGAGATATGAAAGGACTAAGAGCCATATTGTTGTCTTAGCTTAGCATTCTGATCCATGTGGGTGGCAAAGAAAATCTTATTCTTGGCCTCAACAACTTATTAACCCTTGTGGGACTCTCGGTGTGTGTTCTGTGAAACAGCAGCTCTAAAGATAAACCTGCTCAATGATTCCTGACAGTTCTAGCTGTATTAAGGCCTGAAGACCATGCAAGATATGTCCTGGTGCTTTTACGCTCATCTTAAGGAGTCTGATGAGAGCTTTACGCCAGGTGCTCAACCGATAAGTTAAGCACTCTTTTTAAGAGACCGACTTTTGAGATCCACCAACCTTCAAGGGTTTGGATGCCACAAAGATGAACACTGATGCCCTTTTTCCATTCTTAGCAGAGCACAACATTAACACAAATCTCAGGTTCCATGACTAGGATGGACAACAAGCCCACAGTTGATGAATTTCAAAATGTTTTCCTCCTAATTCTGTGGCGTATCGATGTCCGATGTGGAGAGAAAGGGGAATTTTATTATTCAGTCATGGAAGAAACCATTGCTTAGCCCTGAATAGAGGCATGGAAGACAGTGTAGGCCTAATTGGCACTGTGTCACTGGAAATTTACACAACACAGGCACTCTTCAGTGATCTAAAGTTCAATAAAAGTTCACCAAATGATTTGAATGATGTTTATAAGGGGAATATTTGCTGTGCTTTCTCATCCAAAGTACGGTAGTGAAAAAGTCTTGTTGTAGCTTGTTGTACTTGTTTTAAGTAAAGTCTCTTTGGACTCAGCACTTTGAGATCCCATATATGGATCAGTACTAGTTGTGTCCCAGGTCAGAGCCTGCATCCTGAATGCCAAAGCATTGTGAAATGGGATTTGGACATTAAACGCCATTTAAACATTTTCTCCAACAATGAGAATGTATTAATATGAACTAAACACTGGATCTTTAAAAGTAAACACCATGTTCCTAAGTGAATGATTTATTAATTGAGTTGTCCTTGGCCCTTTAAAGCTGCAAAAACTGCTTCATGCCACAATGACTCAATTGATCTTCGAATGTGGCTTTTGAGGGATGTAGCCTCTGAATTGGATCAGATACTCATTGGCCAATGGCCATTCAGTCTTTTTCTCTTAAAGCATGTTTTACTCAATTATGAGTTGTCATACTCACCCTCATATTACTCCAAACGTCTTTGCATCCATTTACAACTGGTATTAGGATGTGTTTTGGTCAGTCAGATCAAGGTAGGGGAGGAGGGAGACAATAGACTAAAAGAAACTGTAAAAAACGATCATAGTCATACAGGCTTGGAACAAAATTCTGGTGAGTAAATAATGACAGATACATTTTTGGGTGAACTTCTGCTTTTATTTCTGTGGTGTATCGATGTTCACTATGGAGACAAGGGGAATTTTAGTTTTGTCATGGAGAAAGCCATTGCCAATTTAAGCCTGCACTATATCCACAGTCTCCATTCAGCCCTCAGCACTGTCTAAACATGCAGGATCTGAATCAGCCCTTCATATTGGCGGGAGGAAATCACCTGGAAAGCAAGTGTTCTGGCTGGCTTCTATCTACAACAGAGAATGGAAGTAAACAAGCATGATAGTCAGCAGGAGAGGAAGGGAGCGGGGGAAACTAGATTTATCTGTTTTCACCATTTTTCTGAAAAAGTCAGGCCATCAAGATGACTTTTTAGGAGGAAGTGGGCTTGTAAAACATGCTTTCTCCCCCTCTTGTTCTTTGGTCTGAAATGTGGGTTGCAGGGTATGATGGTTGCGATGGTGAAGCGTTTTTGGTTTATCATACATGTGCATCAAACAAATACATTGTTGTTTTTTTAAGCATTGTACTTGCTGAACCTGTACATTGGAATGGCTAGTTTTAAATATCTTTTGCTTAATAGTAATTCTCAAAACCCAACATCTATTAGGTACCTTTTGTTGATTTGAAGACCTGATAGCATCCAATATTTCTAATACAATAATAAAGAAGAAATGAAGTAACCCTTCTGATCGGGCTGCTAGTAGATTTTCTGGACCCCTGGCTATTTATTTATTTAAGTTCATAGCCTCCTGCCTTAGTCATGACTGTGCCTCCTGAGATTTTACTGTCACCTGGGCTCCGTAACACATAATCCATAACACATTAACAAACTTTACTCCCATCTGGGTCACGGCACCAATGTGACTTCTGGTTCTACTTCAGCTGTTCAGACTGGGATGTAAACTTGTAATATTGGCATGAGAGGTAGAACCACTAACAAGATATGTACTGTATAGAGTACTGTATAGCATCCAATATTTCTAATACAATAATAAAGAAGAAATGAAGTAACCCTTCTGATCGGGCTGCTAGTAGATTTTCTGGACCCCTGGCTATTTATTTATTTATTTATTTTTTACTTGCACATCTCTTGGGTCTCGCCATCTCAGGATCAGTCTGTGAAGTGCCTTATAGTTGACCTAATCATTCCCAGTCCAGCCCCATTAAAGTGCCCCTGCTTCTGTTACTACTCATCTTGCTCCAGCTGGAATTCAAGATGGTGATTCCAACATGATATGTGGGTTCACTAACAACAAACAACAACATTTAACAGCACAGCCTCTAACATTTGTGAGTATTGTATCTTTTGAAATCAAAGGAATGAGGCTTACTAAATAGCTCTTGCTAGCTAACATTGCAAGCACCAATGTAACCTCTACGAGTCTATTCAATTTGCCCCAAATTAAATTAGAAAACTGATTTTAGCACAAGAAGATAGCACAGTAGAAAGGATGCTAAAGATTGCAGCCTTTTGTGCCCGTCACTAGTGCACCTCTTAAGATGGACAACTTTTCAGATGAGTGAAATTGACTAACCCTTCTAAACTCCTTCTGGGTCACAGCAAAAGAAATGAAACCCCTCTGATCCTATTCAACCACCTCCAAATGGGATTTGAACCAGCAATTCCAGTATGTGATGCTAGCAAGGATGCTAACGTTCATAGCCTCCTGCCTTAGTCATGACTGTGCCTGAGATTTTACTGTCACCTCGCCTCCGTAACACATAATCCATAGCACATTAGCAAACTTTACTCCCATCTGGGTCACGGCACCAATGTGACTTCTCTGGTTCTACTTCAGCTGTTCCGACGAAGCACTAATCAGATATGTACTGTATAGAGTCTGCCACTTGTACATCTCTTGAGATTTCCAAAATCTCCTTTATTTGTCAGCTGAGGAAGTTCAACCTCCCAAAGGAGCTTCTGAAACAGTTCTACACCTCAATCATTGAATCAGTCATCTGCACTTCAATAACTGTCTGGTTTAGCTCAGCTACCAAATCTGACCTCAGAAGACTACGTCGAATAGTTCGGACTGCTGAGCGAATCATTGGTACAACCCTCCCTACTCTCCAAGATCTGTATTTATCCAGAGCGAGCAGAAGGGCTGCCAAAATCACTCTGGACCCCTCACACCCAGCACACTGCCTCTTTGAACCGTTACCTTCTGGTCGACGCTACAGAGCACTGCGCACCAGAACAGCCCGACACAGAAACGGTTTCTTCTCACAGGCAATCCATCTCATGAACAATTGATGATAACAATCATGGAACCAACATCACTACTTGCAATACACCTTTTACACACAGTTACACTTATTTAACAAAACACTTTACATGCCAATTTGCACGTAACAGCTGCACATATAACATTGTATATAGTAATACACCTGTACATACACTTGTCAATTTGTATATTTGCATTTAACACTTACTTCTATTTTTTTGAATATATTAATTATCTGTTTTTTGTCCTGTCTCTGTAATTCTGTTGCACTGTAGAAGCTCTGTCACCAAAACAAATTCCTCGTATGTGTGAACATACCTGGCAATAAAGCGCTTTCTGATTTTGATTCTGAAAATATATTGCTAGCTGGTATGTTTTAGTTTCTTAGTTCAATAGAGCAATTGAGACCTATATGTCAAGTTTCCTATGAGGAGCTCATAATGAGCTAGTGAAACATCGTTCTGTCCAGGATAGATTGCAGAGTTTTGGCACAAAGTAACGGGGGTGAGGCCGGCCGGACGGTCCTTCCTTCATGCATATGCAGGCACATCCTGAGAAAGAAGCTTGGCTGAGTATCAGGGGAGCACTACAAAAGATTGCTGCTTGACAAGAGGCTGAGCTCCCTGCAAGCCAGGAGGGTTACAAAGTGGACCAGAGGGCCCCAGAATTTTGCTAAGATCTAAAGTAGTTCTCTAAAGCTCTGTTTACCTTTCATTCTCTTGCACAGCTGAAAAGTACATATCTGCTTTTTTACCTTCTACTTCCACTGTCCTTCTATTTTCCTTCTCTTTTGGCTTTGAAAGCTTTATTCTGCCTTTTGCTCATTGAATGTGTAGTAGAGGAAATTATCTGGTTTAATAGGATTAATAGTTAGCTTGTTTTAAAATGTCCATTGGTACACAGATGTGATCTCATACTTGCTGAATGTTCATATATACTTTACTTGAAATCCTACAAACGTGAATTGAAAAAAGTTCAAACTAATTTTGCCTTTGCTATGGTTAGTTTGACCTAAAATTAAAACAATTACTAATTAGTAATCTGAGAGATTGTTGTCCTTCTGTTAAAAGTCTGTTCAACCAAAGCTCTCGCCCTGTGAAAACAGGCAATCAGATAAAATAAAATTGTTCATTATATAAATTTATGCCGGTTTAAAAACACAAAAAAACAAATAAAAAGAATAATAAAGCTGAAAAATGCAACTGATTAAGTAAAATGCACCAAAGAGTTTAAACCAAGGCTTTTAAAGTCATTTTTAAGGTTAAATTAAGTCCAATAAATAATCAAGTAATTTAGCTCCTGGAACCAACTCATTAACACCAAACCAGTCAAAGGTTTTAGTTTATTTAATTATTTGTTATTATTTATTTTATGTCCTTACATCATGGATTGCAAACCATAGATTTAGCTCTTGGACTTTTTTTTTTTAAATCAATTTAATCCAATCATGGTATTTGGGTTCTTGTATATTTGTTTTACTTTATACTTCCACTTTCATTGTATTAATGTTTGAATTAAAACATGGAATAACATGTTTTCTGTGTAAACATTTAAAATTTCTTATTGATGTTTTTATTACTTTGGGAAGTATATTCTACTGTAGAATAGAAACAATTTGTGACTTTTTCTAAAAACAAACCAAACCTATTTTTTATTTTTTTGTTTGTTTGTTTGTTTGTTTGTTTTTGCTCTGGCTTGAGTTTCTGTATTTACATAAATGATGCCAAAAGATTTTCTCACTTAAAATGACCAAATACTCTGGAAATGAAGTGAAATGGAAAAGCATTGTATTGAGAAATGTGGAGCGTTACCATTGAATAAATAAACTCCAGACAACAAAACCCAATGCTTATGACAACTACAAATAATTTAAGTGGTGCAAATGGATTGCATTATGCCTTTCTGCATGCAGCTCTGGTTTAGGATGCATTGCATTATTTCTGGTTTTAAGTCATAATGTAATCCATCCTCCAAATCTGTGTGAAGTGATGGCTGGTTTAGAGGAAGCGCATAAACAGTAGCCGTCCTGCTGAGATGAACCTGATCCAGGTCAAGCTCTCATTCCTTAAATGGAGGAGATTTCTGGGCTGCTTGTGGGAGAAAGTGTCTGTTAGTTGGGGGTTAGACTGGGATTTCTTGTTCTCCTCACAAACTGGCTTTTTTATGGCTGTCAAGAGGTTCCTTTTTGCTCATTGTTTATTGCCTTTGTTTAAATAGGCACCCAATTAGCACCTAGATGACAGCAGAACCCCACCAGCACCTTTCAGGATTAGGCTTCCTGCTCGTAAATGGATGCACACACGCGCACACAAACACACAGACAATCCAAACTGAAATTATTATGGGTAAAACAGGCACATCTTTTGTGTTTGTGAAGCAGAAAGGAAAGAGTTGTATCCCTCATGAAAAGTCTGGTTTTCCAGTGGAACGGCCACTGGTATGGCCTTGATAAAACACAAAACTCAAGTATTTTTAATTTTTATTTTTTTGTACTATTTATGTTTTAAAAACAAAAACAAAATACATAATTAAATCAACTTTCATGAACTTTTTGTTATTGACTAATTTAACTTGCCTCTTTATTAATGTTTTTAAATCAGTTTGTCAGTCTTCAATCATTAATTAACCTAATAGATTGTTTTAAAGAAATTACAAAGTACCAACAAATGATTAACATTGTTTTCTCCAATTTATTTCAATGCTTAAGAAACTGCAAAAATAAAACTTGGATTTATCTAAAATATTTCTATTTAGTATTTCGTATTGCTGTGTTAATTTTATTTAGTTATAAAAAAAACCACACTATTTAAACTATTCCTTTTAACAGTCTGTCTTATTTAATGATTTACATATTTATACCGATGAATAATTATGGCTAAATCTTTTTTTTGTTGGTGAAGCAGAAGGGACTCTGTTGTACCTGCCCTGAATGAAGGCCGGTTTTCCACCAACTGGCCACAGGATTGAAGTGCTCTGATAAAAAGCACAATCCTCCCAAACACAGAGGTATTACTGGAATTTGCACCTGTTTCAGGGTGAGCTTGTGTGATCTTTTCCAGTGTCCTAAATGATGACCGCTGCTGGTCACACCATTGCAACTCATATTTGGTAATACAAACAAGAGGAAAAGAAAATGATCTTTGCAGCTTTAAATGTTATTGCTGCTGTTGTTCACTTTAAAGTCGGCCTGTCTGTCTCTTTTAAAACATGCCTTTTGTTTTTTTGTTTTTATTTATTTAATTGTATTAAATGTATAAATAAGTTTTTTTTTACATTTATTTTACTCTCTTTTTGTATTGGTTTATTTATATACACACAAAATATAAACAAGTAAACAATTTTTTTTCTAATTTAATTTAATCTTTCATCGTCATTTAATGTATTTAAATACTTTCTTCAAAACATTCTAAATAAATATACATTTCAAAGTAGATCTTCAGAAGATGATTCATATTGTTATAGATTTATATTCAAGGATTTTCATCCCAAGGAAAAATAGATATGTTTATCTAAAATATTCTAAATTAATTTATTAATTAAGGTTATCTTGTATTTATTTACTTAATTATCCATAATCTATTTACACTCTTGAAATATATAAACTTTTGTTGTTGTCTTTTTGATTTATTTGGAATTTCTACTTGAACTTAACTTTCTACTGAATTTTGAATGAGCCATGATGATTCGGTTGACAGGATTTTTCGTTTTTCTTTGACTTAAATACACACATTTCTGTACGTTTCTGATTTGACTACCCCCCTCAGTAGTGCACACAGTGTACCATGTGCCTTTAACGGTGGTCATTCTGAGCTCTGAGACAGCTGCTTTCATTCTCCCTTCACGGCCTCTATTGTAACACAGGGTCATAATGTTCGCTTTCAACTGACCCTTCATAAACAGCCAGGTGTGAGGGGAAAAAAGCACAGGACTGCTACTCTCATCCGTTTTCATACCAAAACTCAGAAACATTAGAAACATCAAAATATGTGATCACGCCCAGTGCTTGAGCAGTTGTTTTTCAGCAGTAGTGCAGTGTGGTAATTATTTCTTGTACCAAAAAAAAAAACAGCCAAATGAAAGAGCTCTGATTCTCATGCCAATCACAAATTGTTCAACCCGCATTGCTTCCTTTGCTCCAAGGATGAAATTAGAATTAAAAAGCCACAGCCATTGGGCTCTTTTCTTACCACCCGTCGATGGGTTTTGCACAAAGAGAAATGTGAATGGAGTGTATATTGTTTGTGTGAGGTCCCTCTTCACCTCCATCTAATTCATTTATTGTCGAGGATTTACTGTTAAGCTTGTGAATCAGTTATAGCAATAGCCAATATTTGGATACGCCAAAATTTCGCGTTCTAATTGAATTTTAATTCATGTAAAGATCTCCTTTAGAATATTTAATGAAAATTAATATTTTTCAGAAGTACTTCTAGCTGATTCAGTAAACTGCATTTGTTTGCATTGTTAAAGGAGGAAATGTGTTGTATTTACTTGACGTTTTTGTTTATACTTGATATTTTTTTTCCATGCTAGTTTTTTTAACGCTAATGATGTTTTATTCATTGAATTATTCCTTTTTTTCCCCCAAACTAACTTTATTATAAACAAAATCAATGATATGGGCAATAACTGAAAAATTACAGTCTTTAAAGGGGTAGTCAATTTTTTTGAATGTTTGAATTTTTTATTTTTTTTTTAAATACATTCTGTGAACCTTCTGGTTCTATAAATCCCCTTCATTAAAATATATACAGTTGGGTCTGAATGGTCAGCTGACACAGTGCATTCTGAATGGCTAGTGCATCTTATTGATAGTTTGCTCTGTAAAATGTTCATACTTCATTTAAATAAAAACATTAATTTTAATATTTTACCTGTATACCACACCGCTGCTCTCATTCACCTAAACGTTTGTTGACTTTCTGGTTCTGGAAAGCCAGCCATATTTGGATTCCACGTATATAAAATGTCATATACTGTATGTGACATATATCAAATATATTAGCTAGAATTGTACATTTGTGTGAGTATATACGCAGTTCCAATGGTTAAAAAAATGTAAACAGCTATTTTTGCAGTATTTTGAAATGTACATTGCATATATCAGATATGTTATACATACAAATCCAATTATGAACTAGTATGTCATATACTGTATGTAATTTTCACATATTCCCATGCATCAGATTTCTATATGGGTCGGTCTCTACCAGCTTATTGTTGTAGATTGAATTCAAATTTTATTTGTCACATACAGAGTCATGCACAGAATGATATGCAGCGAAATGCTTGCACAACCGCTTGTGACCATAGAATAATAACAGCGATAAAAAACAATAACAGTATAAAACCAAATTTTGGAGAAATATAAACGCAATGGAGAAAAAAAAAAGACTTTTGTTCTTAAAGTAAATTCTGAAAATGAAAAATTCTCTCTTTGCAATAAACTTTATACAATGTTACTTTTTAATGTTGTTGTTTATGCTCAAACAGCAACAGTACACATGAACTACAGTTCAGAAAACTAAAGTGTAATGATAATCAAGGCTTTTTAAGCATGGTTAGTTTTGTCATCAGAGGTTTCACCTTTTTATCTCCTTTCTCATCCAGAACTGTCCACCCTCACTGATGCGTTCAGCCATTGTTTTCTACTGGTTTCCTTATCATTGCCCTGAGCAGAGCCTGAGAGGTTGTGTGGGGGGCAAACGTGATCAAGATAACCACACACACCAAACACAAATTCGGTCTGTCAATGAGCCGCTCGCGACATGCTTTAAGGGATTAGACTCAAGCAGCCATTTCAGGATGTCCAAGTGCGGACAGGGCCTCCTCACATGAGGATTTGCCTTTTCTGTCTTGTTCCTGCTTTTCACCTCTGGGCCTGAGAGGATTAAACTGTGCTTCCGGACGCAGAGCATTATTTGTCTGAGATGAGAAAGCTGAAGGAAGTCGTGAGATCTAGTGGTCCCTAAAGACAAATATCCGATCAGCTATAGTTTACTAAAAAGAGGGAAGTTTCTAGTGAGTAAAAGTCCAAATTATATCCACCAAATGCCCCTGATGCATTATATTTTGAAGTCTCTTTAAAAAATGCATACAAAAAATACCTACATAACTAAATTGAGAGAGGGTCTGTATATGAATATATTTTATTTTTTATTTAAAGTTATATTTATTGTTTGTTTTTTAATTACAAA
>CAIGQQ010037704.1:482072-525264 GCA_903798035.1 Danio albolineatus | reverse complement strand
ATATATATTTATATATATATATATATATATATTTGGTTTTAGTTAATCAGAATTACATTGGTCACACTTTATTTTGATGGTCCATTTGTTGAATTTAAGTTATATTGCAACTAATTCTGATTAGATTATAAGTAGACTGTTAGATTGGGGTGAGGGTTGGGGTTAGGGGTAGGGTTAGGCCCCGTTTACACTAATGTGTTTTTGTTTTAAAGCGCATAAGCTTTGCTACGGTTATGCCGTCCGTCCACACTACGCCGGAGTTTTGAGCCCCAAAAACGGAGTGTTTTGGAAATGCTGGAGTGGCCATTTTCATTCTAAAACGCTGCTGCTCCGTCTCAAGGTGGATGGGGGAAAACGGAGACATCTGAAAACGGAGGCGTGGCTGCTGAGATTCGCTACTGAGATTCGCTTTTGGGTCATTGCGTAACCTTCCCTTATTCGTCAAGCCCCTATCACATGACTATAACGTCACAGACCAGCATTCACTGTAAACAACATGGACAGAAATGGGAGAGTTGTTTGCACTTGTCCATTTTAGGTGCCATTGTGCAGTTAAACTCTGCCTTTTTTACTGCAACAGCTGCATATATTTGCAAGGGGCAGGCTACTGTTCGAGCACTCGCTAATTGCTCGCGTTTCACGAGGTGTAAGCCCTATTAAGAATGCTGAGCGAGACACATGCTTCCTGTTTATACTTGAATGCGCATGCCCAGAGTGCGCGAATGGTCACGTGATATACGTTTTCGGTGGCGTAGTGTGTACAGAGATGCGTTCAGAAACGCTGGGTGAAACACTAGTGTGGACGCGAATCGTTTTCATGCTAAAACGCCGTTTTAAAACTAAAACGCACTAGTGTAAACGGAGCTTAAGTCTAAGTTGACATGTACTTGCAAAGTTTCTTATAGTCAGTTAAATGTCTGTTGAATGTGTATTAACATATTAAGCAGACAGTCTACTAATACTCAAATGGACCATCAAAATAAAGTGTTACCATTACATTTTTATGATACTTTTAAAAGTTGAGCCCAAATATGATGGACAAGCATTGTAACTCTTGCTTTTATGAGGTGCCTAATGTCTTTTATTGAGATATTTATGTAAATGTGAGCCCTCCGCCTATTACACCATGCCCTAACTAAATGCAACATGCAATAAAATTGTACTTTTCCATGCCAAAACCAGTATGTGATACAAAGAATTTACATTTTAAAACTGGTTTCTATTTCTGCAATGTCTTGGCTGAATCAATAGCATAAACTACTATGAATATGATCAACTTGTATGATTATCGTGTGCTTTATTCAGTGTTAAATGTTACCAGTATGAATTTGAAAATCATTTCATGTGACATTTATTGTCATTGGGAGTGACCTCAGATCTTGAGAAAAATAACTAGCAAACAATAACAAAATGCGAAGAATAACAAATTTCCCCGGTTATGTACTTTAATGAGGTTTAATATTTGTAAATTGCATTTTAAACTTGTGTCTGATTTCAAACAAAGTAAAAAAGTGTTTATCTTAACCCGCTCTTTCTCACCTATCTGATGATATAAGTGTCTTGTCTGCTATAAGTGCAGGTTTCTTTTTTTTTCTAACTGAACCCCAAGAGTAGTGCCAGAGAACAGATCATGGCTTTCATTTAAAATTCAGCTTTAAGGTTTGAGAAATATTGTGGTTTATCTTGCAAGTAGATCTCCTGATTAATGAGAATTAAGAGGCTCCTCAGGCTTTCAAAATCCGAACAATAGTAGATTCTTCGTCATACTGATTTGTGACCTTTCATGTGACAAATAAAATGTTGAATATGACCTAGTTTTATGTTGTCTCATTCCTAGAGTCTTAGAGGATGGGAGTTTTCTTGTCCTGGAGGAATTCCTTTCTGTTTTCCACCCTTCACTCTGACAATGCACCGATTCAAAGCCTGTTCCATTGGAGATAGTGGTTCACACTAATGACCCTTGCTTGAGGTGCCTTTTCTGTGGTGGAAGAATGTTGCAGAGCATTTCTCTGTCTCTTTTGCAGCTGCTTCCCATCTGCTATATATGCAAGATTAGTATCGCTTTATTCTTACATGTGGGGCTCCCATAGGCTAATAATTTACACATGCTGTCATGCCACACTGTACTTTACTGTTTCTTTAGCTCTGAGATACAGAGCAGTGACACAGCCAGAGGCGACCAAGGGATCTTGGGATTCCTGAGTGTCACTAAATATGCTAGGGGCTTACAAACCACAGGGCAGTCTTGACCACAGCATGTCCCTTTCTCCTAATACATCACTGTCATCATTCAAAAACCTATCTAAGACCAATGGTGTCCACACTTGCTCCTAAAGGCCCATTGTCTTGCAGAGTTTAGCTTTATCCCCAATTAAACAAATGAAACATCTCTTCAGACATACTAGAAGCTTCCAAAAAGTGTGCGGGAGCTAAACATTGTGGAACACTGGTGTTCCAGGAGAAGAATTGGCTAGGATTTTGTGCACACATTTATACTTTACCCCCTCAGTATTTTCCAGCCACCCCTTACGTTTCAGTGCGGGCCCCTATTTACCTCTGATCCCTATGAACTATATCCACCCTTTTCAGTCAGCAGTGGCAGTGATAGGAACAATTTTCTGCAATGAGCTCCGTCTGTAAGGATTGCATTGCCTTCCCTCATTGGAAAAAAACAGGCTTTGCACCCCCACTAGACTTAAATGTACTGTATCCCCAAACCCCCTTAATATGACCCTGCCTCTGGTCAAAACAACATGGGATTGGAGATGATGCAACCTGACCAGAGCCTGGCAGCATGGCAGTAGGGATGATGTTGGACATATAGGGGCTGTTTACACCTGGTTTGATTTGTGAAAACGTTTCAATTTACATTTGACCACTTAAATGTGCCTCTGTTAACTAGATATGATTCAGATCTTGAAATCCCATGCAAAATTTACTATGTTATTTGCTTATTTATATTTATATTTAATTATATGACGTGAACATTCGTAAACAGCCCAGGCTAATTGCCTTTACTACATTCATTTTGTATTCCATGGGTTTGATTTTTACATTCATTCATTCATTTTCTTTTCGGCTTAGTCCCTTTAATAATCTGGGGTCGCCACAGCGGAATGAACCGCCAACTTATCCAGCATTTGTTTTACACAGCGGATGCCCTTCCAGCTGCAACCCATCTCTGGGAAACATCCATAAACACTCATTCACACTTATACACTACGGACAATTTAGCTTACCAATTCACCTATACCACGTCTTTGGACTTGTGGGGGAAACTGGAGCACCCGGAGGAAACCTACGTGACCACTGGGAGAACATGCAAACTCAACACAGAAATGCCAACTGACCCAGCCGAGGCTCGAACCAGCGACCTTCTTGCTGTGAGGCGAACATGCTACTCACTATGCCACCGTGGCGCCCTGATTTTTACATAATAATTCCATATTTCAATCGAAGGTATCCTCTGTTGGTCATTTAGTCTACTGGATTCCCAGTTTACACTAAGTTTATGAAATGATTTATAAACATGGCTGTGCTAATGTTTCAGAAATGCTAATGTACTTAACCAAGCAGGAGTTTTCTGGCCCAACGTGACTGAGAGGCCCATATTTCAGATCCAAATGATAGTTCTGATAACTGCAGAGGAAATTACTTCTATATTCAGTTTCAAGCTTGACAGGCAAGGAAACCAATACATCCTTTGAAGTGGTAGTCAGTAAGTAGCCATGCACTCGTTCCCTGATTGTACATGGCAGCCATGTAGCCTAGCAGCTAAAGTAACACTCTTTTCCAACAGTTGTTTCAGGTTAAAGCTGAAAATGGTTATTGCTTGGGATCTGGAGGCATTTACAGGTTGTTTTGTCCAAGAAAGTGCATGACAGTGCTCTTAATTTTTCTGGCAAAAGGAACCATCCATGGAACGGTCAGTCTGGACATATGCGGGCAATTAGCTTGAAGTTAGCCTCCCTTAATCTGAAGCACAGAATTGTTTTGACAAGAAATAAGGGTAAGTTGTGTCTAAGCTAAGCAGTTGAACTGCTACTAAAACATGTGACAGGTCTCTAGAGAAGTTTCCTTATATTAGCAAGTCGGTTATTATTAATTATATAGTTCCAGTGAGGCATGAATCCCCTCTGCTCACAATAAAAAATGCTGAGACAGATATGCAAATAGTGGTTTAATGACATTTTGACAGTATGTAAACACACTTTGTAATAATGGGGTGAAATTACTCCAATTTAAGTTTCAATGATTAAGGTACCACCCCATAGTTATTGGGTTGATTAGAGCCAATGACACATGACACTTGTCTGTATAGTGATAATTGCGTTAACTAGGAACCCACTTTGATGTTGAATCTCAAAGAACGGTGCTGACGAGCTAGTCAATGGTGGCCGCTGTCTGGGAAATCAAAGTGGTGCAATTAGTTTACAATTAGCTTGCTGGATTACCTTTTGATCTGTGATGTCCTGGTCTGATGAATGACATTCAATAACGTCTCTAAATATCTATTGAGTTTTGGTACATCCAAAGTGAAAATGGTTTTTGTTTTGACCCCTTGGCTGTTTCATGTACCTTGGCAATAAATATGTGGATATATTAAGGTAGTGATGGAGTTATTTTCTGAGATCAGAGCATACTTGAGGTCAAAGCATTAGGCAGCTGACTCTATAAAGTCTTTGATCCAGAAAACGGCTGCATTGCACACGTGCTTTTGGCACTCGACACTGTGGAAGACAACACCACGAATGACATTTTATGTTTGGAGCTTGCACTCTCTCTCTCACTCTCCCTCTCTCTTTGCCCCATTGGCCCTAAGACACCAAATCTCATCCAAGCATAATGAATGAGACAAATGAAGCAAGTAGGCCCCCTCCAGCTGATATACACACACAAGGTTCTCGCTGCACCTGTGAGCCTCATTTAGGTTTGTAGAAGAAAGAGGGCCCTTGCGGGGGTTAATTCCGTGTCTCTCTTTTGTATGTTGGAAGGGGGGCTTTTTTGATTTTGCTCTGCACAGCCTAAGTGACCTCCTGCAGGGTCTTTAGGCTTTCCTGACACAAGAACAGCTCATAGTGTCCTATTCTAGAGGCCTCAAAAAACATAGTCCTAAAGATCCATACAGATTCATCCTATGAGTTCACAAATAGCTGAGGTTTTTTGACATCTGAGATAGGTTAGTTTATAAATAAGCTTACCTAGTCTAATCTAGCTAAGCTAATCAAAAACTCTCTCTTAGATTAGAAAACTTTCTTTGCAGGAACACTAACGGCCATTTCTTGTCAGTGATCATGGTGTCCACAAGGGTTGTTCACAACTTCTCTCCTTCAAAGGCTCTTAGAAATTTCTGGGTGTGGGGGTTGGTGTCCGGCTTTGGGGTTTGAGGTGCGGCATGTACTAAGTGTATAGTTGTAAGGGGGTGGGGTCACACTTTGTGAATTTAGTCAATCTAATTTGAGCTCTTCCCCTGAAGCCCTCGTCCCTTTTCCCCTTTTCCAAACCTCATGTGAACCAAGACCAGGGGGTTCTCGTCCCCCTGATGAAAATAGTCTTTGTTGTCCTTAATCTAATATCCTGTGCATTTAAACAGCAGTGAAAATAAGAGTCCTGCAAAAGTATCTGTTTTCACCTAGGAGTTCCGCTGAATGCAGTGGCTGGAAAACGGATCCGTTGCACAACAGAATGCAAATGGCATTAAGTCATGAAGAATGCATTTTGCTGGAAGTTGAAACATTCTAAAATTATGTTCTGATTACATGCATGAATAGATTGATAGAATAAGGAAAACTCTATTAAAGCAATTACAGTGAGTGGTATTAAGCCTGAATCACATTTCCCCCACTGTAAACATGAAGCTATATTAAAAGTAATGTTTAACATTGTGCTAGTTCTTATCTGTCCTCAATAAATATCTAAATATATGTCCTCTCCTGAAACTGTCATCAATCTAGAATCCCCCCTAGATCTACATTAGCACAAAAAAGGTGAAAATATTAAAGAAAAGATGTTAGCCTTCTCTCTGGCTACTTGAGTAGAGTACGTGATGACGTGCTCGTCTTGTTTGTTTGATTTAAAGCTTTTGAGGGGTTTGTCAGGAGTGAAGATTGATCAGTGTTTGAGTTTGGTCTGGCCTAACTGAAACTTTTACCAGGTGTGAAAGCAGTTTTAAAGAATGCTAATAGGTCACTTAGCAGCCTTTGTTTTCATTTCCTCAACTGATGAACTTAGTTGCCAAGATAGTGCATAATCAGGGTTAGCATGTTTATTGAACAGTGGTTTCATAAAAGGCAAGCCATTCTCTGTTGATGTTCTACTAATCTGAAGATTAAATGCACTAAAAGACTCTTTTTGGTTGTAGTCTGCACCAAATTCCAGCAGTTTTAGTCTTGTTTTAGTTGCTAAATGATCAGTAGCTTAACTACTTTATCTGTGTTTGTGTTTTGTTTATTGTCCTGCAGATTTTGGATTTAGTCCTAACTAAACACATTAAACATCTCTGTAGACACTAACATTTTATTTATTTATTTATTTATTTATTTATTTATTTATTTACATACTTGCTTACTGTATAGTGAAAGGAGAAAAAAGTATGTATGTATGTATGTATGCATGCATGTATGTATGCATGAATCTACACATCTTTTTCTTATTGACAAAACAGCCTGACAAGAAAAACATTAGACAATTGGATATTTAAATTGTACGATCTTGCAAGGTATGATTCAACAAAGAATAAAAGTTAGTTAACTTCAAATTTATTTGTATAAAAAATCTATTTTTAGTTAAAAAAAAAAAAAAAAGGGTTTATTTTTATATTGTTATAAACATGTCAGTTAAATGTAAGCATTTGTTAAAACTATGTATTGATGTTGATTTTAAAAGGAATCTTTCAACCAAAGATTACAATTTTATGTATTTGGCTTATTGCAGTTTTTCCATTGTTATCTTGTAAACTCATCTGCCACTAACACTAGAGAAAATACTCCACTAAACTAAAATATAACAGTAAATAAGGCAGCAAAACTGAATATTCACTCCAACATTTGAAGCTGTTTATATCCAGCACAGCAAATGACAGTAGCTGAAGTAACTGCAACTAAATAGCGCTAATGATCCCGGGCTCAGTCTCTTATCTCTGTAAAATCTGTTTTGCTCTTAACTTAAGGCAGTAGATTGCGAAGGACAGGAATGCTGCTGGGACAGCTGAAGATTTATAACAGGGAGGTGTGAGTTGGGCAGATGTAACAGTGAAGTGCAAACAGCAGGGCATTGTGGTCTATGCGAGACTTTCTTTCTTTAACTGACCGCACTCTCTTTATGGCACTTCTTTCCTCTAGGCTTCACAGGGTACTACAGTACATTACAACTACATGTGCAAGTGAGATTTGAGGAACCCCAGGCTGCTTCTATGGGATTCCTGTGAGCTACAAGTGGCAACATAACTGTTCTGAGACATGCTGCTCTCTCTCCCTCACTCCCTCCCTCCCTCATTCGCATTCTCAGTCCCCTCCCTCCTCTTCTCCTCTCTCTCCTCCCTCTCTCTCTCTCTAAATCTCAGGTTACTGTGGCTGGAGTTTTTAGACATCTCTGACTAGTGTTTCCCTTATGTCCTTGTCCCTGCCTCCAGCCTGGGAAGAGCCACCCAGTACCCTTTCTGATTGGACTGGGTAGTTTGTCTTGATGCACCACTGTGCTGAGTGCTGGAGGACGTGTTTCAACAGATGGTTGGGGTTAGTGTGTGTCATCACATTGGAGAACGGATTAGAGGAGGAAGGTTGTCTTCCAGGAGCAGTGTGGTCCCCACAAACACTCTGAGGAGCTCAAGAGCGAACAACCCTCAGCGAGAAAGAGAGAGAGTGATCAGCTTCATGAACAAGACTGACATCCAGGTAGTAACACTTCTGATTCACACTCTGTTTGTTTTTCCTCGGAGGCTTGGGGATTTTTAGACAATCTGCAGTAAATGGTTTTGGCTGTCTCATTTGGAGAAGCTCGTGAAACTGAAGTGCTGTCAGGGTTGGGGTTCTGAGTTGTGGTTTTTAACTGATGCAATGTGTTTTGCATGATATGCAAGTTTTAATGAACCATTTAATTGGATTTTGACTGCATGAATATGACTTAATCTTTTGGATGTTTTTCTATATTTGGTGGAGACTGAGCCTGCACATGTTGCCGGCAAACGCATTCAGTGGTATCAGTTGTTTAAATTAGTTGTGTCTTGCGGTAAATCAGATGTAGCATTAAGAATATCTCTTGGACCAATTTGCAACATATTCAAACATAGTCGTGACTAAAGAAATCATGTCACAAGTTTCACTCAACTCCAGTACACGAAAAAAAAGCGAGATCTGCCAATGAAGAACTAAATGTCTAGCATTAATGTGTTGCTCCCGGGCATGTATACAGCGCGAGGTGTTTGCTGAAGGGACTGTACAGCTGTAAGGCGAGGGGGCAGAAGAATGATGCCAGGAATGCCACAAAGACAGAGTTGTGTGAATGATGTTTATTTACACACATTAATCAGGCATGTCAACATCACTCACTCACTTGCACGCTGAAATTCATTTGAGAAAACCACAAATACATCAGCACCAGTGTTGAGATTTTACAATGAGGGCAGTCATTACCAGTGACGACTACAGGACTTGAATTTAGAAACTTGTTCTCATTTAGTGTGTTTTCATTTCTGTGGATTTAGTTATGCCTTATTAGTTGATTTTCCCCCCCACCCCCCTTAATTCCGTTAGTGCTTGAAAAATCATTTGAGAGTTGACGCTTATGCAGACGTTACCTTTCGTTGAATTGATTTAATGCACAAGTGGATTTGATTTAATGTGAGTTTGAAAATGACCTTGCTAAATCAATCTTGATGGGCTGCATAGTTGCCAAAAAGGGCTTTTTATGGTATCTTTTATATGAGCCGTGTGTAATTAGGTGTTGTAGCTGTGAGGTCTTTTGAGGAGATCTAAACTAAAGCCTTGTTTGAGTTTGAAAGCAGACAATATCCTTGACCTGAATGTTCTCTGCGAACAGAACCATGCAGTTCTTCATTTGTCATTTGCACCAGGTGCAATTATATTTAAATACACAAGCCAATTTCTAATTTATCTGCACAGTTTTTTTTTTTTTTTATGGGGAAAAAGGGGGAAATTGTCAGTTAAGCAAGTTTGTCATTTCAAACCTGTATGACTTTCTTTTGTGGAATATTGTCCCAGTCAGTTTTATTCTTAAAGTGGTTCCAGATTGTCAAACTCCAGAAAGAGTAAAATATTAAAGTGGTTTATTCATCTTGTGCACTATATTCTAAGTCCTCTGAAGCGGTATGATAGATTTGTGAGATAAATGGATCAAAATTGTGGACCTTGACAGCCTGGATCCTTATTCCATTACTTCACTGGAACACAAAATTGTAAATATTTCATATCTCTTTCCACATAACGAAAGACAAACATGTTTGGAATGATGCAAGATTGAGCGAATTTTCATATTTGGGTAAACAGATACATCATGCTGCTTCCAGAATCTTTGACATAAAACCACAGCGATCTCTCAAAGTCTAAACAGTCACTGCAGCTGTTGCGAATAATTTGCAGTTCTAGATTTGCATCTGCCAACACTAATATTGTTTCAGTAGCTGTTAGGTCTTTTGGAGAGTTTGACCGGGGATCAGCTGTACTGTGAGTGTGGGACCAGGAGAGAGCTTGAACTCTACGCTCTGTGTATGTGTGTGAGAGAGCAGTTGGATTCATTTCGGAGAACAACTATGGGGATCATTTCTGTGATGTTCAATTTAGATTTCATTCTTTGTCTTTGTGTCAATATCCATACGCTGGGATTTAATATCCTGAATGGCTTCTCGGTTTTCCTAAAACTTTGGACATGTGTTAAGTATTTAACCCCTGCCATTTGTGTTCACTTACCGGCTCAAATCAAAAGCAGCAGGAACCCTTATGCCACTGCGCTGCATGGCTCTTGTACCGTTTATAAAATGCCTCTTTGCCTTTAACTAGACGCATATATTCGCTGCTGTTCTGTCAAACAAATCACAGTTGCCAGGGTGCTGGACATTTAACAGCCCGTACGTATAGTGTTTTCTGTCAAGTGCTGGAAAAATGGCAGCATATGGAGGTGACCACTGGTGCCAGCTGTTCCCAAGATCCTCTGAGGAGCACCATTGTGTTAGTCACACAGCCATTCCCACCACATGGACATTAAAAGTCTTGTTTAGATAGGCAGTGAGAGGAAATTGAGCCACACTGTCTAGTAGCTGTTTATCTCAGCTTAATAATAGTGTTCCTGCAGGAAGTGAGGTGGTAATTTAAAAGGGAAGGGTGGTTGACATCATTGCTATAATTGAGTTGACAGGGTTTTAGTATTATGTTGTTTTGCTTATCTGTGGCTCATGGCCTGATGCTGTGCTTCTCTGCACCAATGTCCTTGGTATCCCTTCTTATAAGGGAGTCATGGTTGATTAGATGATCCCTGCTGTTCCAAGTATGACAAACTAATGAAAAACTTTATTAGCTCTCAGTAGTGCCCCCATGTGTTTGAAGCATGTCATGCTATTGGGTCAATGTAGTCAATTCAAGTGAATAATGCAACGACACTACAGACAGCACTCATCTTGTCAAATTGGAAAACTCATTTGGAGAGTCTCCAGGCAAAATTTAAGGGTTTCATTCCAAATTCTCGAGACAAGAGATGGTACTCTATTTTAAGTCTAAGCTTAATGAGATGCCTCAACCTATAGTAGGGGTTAGAATCAACCTCTGATGGAATCAAGAGGTTCTGGCAGTGTGGTCATCTGAAGAACTCCAAATAGAGTCTCCAAGAATTTCATTTTTACATTGATTCCAAATCCAAAATGTGCTCTGGAGTTAGGTGTTAGCTGTTTGTCTTACTTGAACATTACATTTGGCAATGTAACCAATCCATTTGGCATTCATTTTTTGAGGTTCACATTGTTACTGTTAGAAAGAATGGCAAAAATGTTGTTGGAATGTTCAATGAATGGGCAGTATTTGTTAGTCATGTTTTTAAGCTCATGACAGAGAGAGTCTGGAAGATAAGTTATGCCCCTTTTCCACTGATACTGTTCTGGTACTGATTCCCAGCCTGTGCATTTCTCTTTCTTATGCAGAAAAGATTACACCTAAAATCTGTATGCTTCCAAACTTACCTGGGAAAATGAGAAAGGCTTGTGCTATCTATGGAAGTCCCATTGGGCATTTAACAATATTGACAGTTATGTCATAATTTATTCAAAAGAATAACCCAGAGTGTGAGAGTGCAAAGCCCAGGGTTTCATTTTCAATATACCTTGAAAGAGATTTTTTACGAGTTTCGTCTATGCAAGACTTCAGGTCTAACATCATTCCTGGTACTGTGAACAGAAAAAAATATCGGATATGTCTGCAGAAACACCAGCATATGCAATGTTTGTTTTTAGACTGGTTATAGTGAGATAAACAATGCATTGCAGTATTATGTCATCATGTATTGTCCAAGGTTGTGGAAAGTTGTGATTTATTTATTTATTTATTTATTTATTTTTCTGGTTGAGAATAAGTGGAGAATAAGATCAAGCTTCACAATGCAGAAGAGCTATTTATTTATTTATTTAAATTTTTTTTTTGTTTTGTTTTTTGGATCGTTGGGGTATTTAAACAAACTTGTAAGCTTGTAAGGTAGTGCTATAGCTAGTGTACTGTTTCCTTGATTTCTTGTATTTTGATGTTCTTATTGGCTTTGGATGGCATTGTCCATACCTTGTTAATTCTGCTGTTCAATATTGTACAGAATCAGCAATCCTATTTAAGGTTGAAAGAAAAAAAATGCCTGCCCATATCATGCAATTAAGCAGCCGTCAGTATGCATTGCAGTGAAGGAGGCTCAAAAAGGTGGTGTGGCCAGGGGGTGATGCTTTCATCCTCCGCTAATTCAGAATAGAAATAGAGAACCAACTGCGGGGAAAGAATAGGCATGCAACTCTGCCGACAGCTCACCTAATAAAAGACAGCATGTGACGCTTTCAAAAACTTAACCTCCCACCCTTCCCATTTAATTTTTTTCTTCTACTCCTGCAAGAATGAATTAAGCGGATCTATAACGGCCTCCTTTGGACATGACAGTTCTAAACATGCAATGTACCAGACTTAAACTCTGCTGCTGAACGACTTTAATTTGCTTTCATGTCTCTTTTTTTGTCTTTACCATGGGGATACGAGGCTGACCTCTCCTGTGGCTTGCTCTTGAGTGGAATGCCTATAAACCTTTCATTGCTTTGGGTTTGTCTCGCCAGAGCCCAACATGCAAGCCACTGCAGAGCTGTACCATCCAAATGAAGTGGTTCTGTGGTTTTCCTGTTTGGTTGCCATGGTGTGATCGATGTGGCAGTGAAGAAATTAGACGTAGATCAAGGGTAGGGAAATTGCATTTGGTGATTTACAGATGACAGATGAGTTATGATTCAAAAGGAAGGAATAAACGATCAGCCTCGATTTTGTTTTTATCTTTCTCTACAAATTTTTATTTTATTTTTAATCATTGTGCTAATTGTAAATTGTTTCATGTTGACTTTATATTTTACTTTACACATTGAAATAGTCTTTTTTTTCTTTAAATTTGTGGTAAATGTTATATTTGATAGTCTTTTATTAGTTATTTCAAACTTATTCAACTTTTTCAATTTTATTACTTTATTTATTACTTTTTAATTTTAACTCTTAAATTGTCTTCCATAAGAAAAGGAAAGGCCAACTGAGGATCCCAGAGGCGCATTGCAGAACTCTGCTCAGCCTCATTTACATATGGCATGTTTTTTTCTGGCACTCAGCATTTTAGGTTTGGCCTGCTGGCTGTGGATTTGTAAAAGCATGTGAATGTTTGGCCATACAGGTTTTGAAAAAAAACTGTGATTTTTCTTTTTTTTTTTTCTTTTTTTTTTAAGATAATACAGTCTGTGGATGGGGCGTGACCTGTAAGTACAGGTGTCAGAAAAATGCCAGTGCACTCAAAGTTAATTACGTTACAAATGATGTGATCGCACGCTTCGAAAAAAAAAAAGCCACACGCATTTACGCCTCAAGCACTGGCAAGAGGAGCATTGGAGTACAAATTATAGGTTGCTTTTCTGCGTGTGTCTGTGTAGCTGAAGAGATGGATAACAAATAGGTTTTTTCTTTCTTTTATGAGTAACATCCCACTGGTATCTAAAGCAGACACTGACAGAAAGGGTCAGGGATGGGTTTTCTTCTAGTCGCTGTCTTTATGCAGAGATTCTGTCTGTACATGCCCCACATTCTGGAAGTGTACCGTTTCACACTAGGACAGAAATGTTCTGACTGGGGCCTGCTGACAGAGCCCTCCATCCACCCATTTACCCCTCCCAAGACAGTTTGGAATTCTGCTCCTAAGCGCCCCTAGTACATTTTCAGCCTTCAAGTTGCAGAAGGCATGCACTGGACACTGTTGATGGTGTTGCTTGTGCTTTTTGACAACATGTAAAGCTGTGAGATATACACTTATTTAGCCATCCAAGGTGCAGTGACTAAATCCCTTACTTTGAGGTCCTACTGATTTAATAAGTGTTAGTTGAAAGCTGATCCTGGCATTAAATGCAATAACACTGTGTCAGTCCCACCACTTTCAGACATAAGTTCCAGTGGTGAGCAGAGATATTAGGCTAAGTATTTATATTTGGGATTTAAACAAAGTTTAGTTTAACTCATTAGATTAACAAAATGGAGTCAATGGAATCAGACTAATTTTGTTTTGACACAGCTTTTTTTCCACCTGTGCCGTTTTTGCCTCTACTATATCAGATTGAACAGCCTGTTCTTAGCCATGTGAATTGGAGCCTGTCACAAACCAGCCACTTTTCCACAGACTTGACAAATGAACAATAACAATGACACATTATGTTCGTTTATCTCACTATTGACCTTATTTTATCTTTTTTTTGAGTTGGGACTTCCAGTCTCATTCATTTCCATTGATTTTTAGATGTTAAAAACAGCTTGTTAGGCTGCTTAATGCTGCAAACTTACATTTGATTATTATATTATTCTACTTTTTATGTACAGTCATGAACACACTTGTTTGTAGAGCAAGTAGTTTGATCGTTTTCTGCCATTTATTGTTCAAAGTCATTTCTCCTATAAGCAACTAAATTGAAAGTTCTAAAACAATCGCAAAACCAAGCACACTTCCACATTGTAGAATAAGGTCAATAACCATTATGCAGCCCACGTAATGTAGCCCAGCGTTTCTGCAAGCAGTACAGAATTTCAGTACTGGGATTGATTCTAGCACCAGCAGATTGCATTAACTTCTAGTATTCTCATCTGTTCTTTTTCAGTACTGAAACTTAAACCCTTGATTAACTCTCTTTCATATGCGGAGTCACTTTTGTGCTCACTAGAGGCCTTTGCCGGACTGATTTTTTTATTTAGTTTCGCTCCTGCCAGGTTTTATTCCGCACCTGACTCCTCCCACCTGTATATTTAGTCTTTGTTTACCCGCTGGATGTTTTTTTTTTTTTTTCTGTCCTACCCGACCTCACTGTTCCGGCTAAATTTAGATCTGGTTTACCAAATCTCATGTTTAAACTGGGTACTACCAAAAGAGAGAGATAACAGATAAAACTGTAGGTTGGGCAAGGATTGTACTATAGGCTAAATATCCATTTTGTTTGCCCCTTTGTGATGAGACATGAATGCCGCCTTAAACCTGAGATTACAGTTTTCTGAAGATGGTCACACACTGAGTGTGCCTCTCTGCGCTGTGCAAATGACAGTTGGAAGAAACATTCGCCGGGCGCGCACATTCGCATATTATTTAAAACGAAACTATTCAGATGGTGCTCTGTGGTGCGGCAGAAATATAAACAGTGTCCTGAGTCGTAGAAGGGTGCCACAGACAACTGACGATTTGGGTTTCCTAACATTAAACTGACCATTTACTGACGCAAGCTGAAAGTCCTAAGGACAGCGCATCTTCACTTTGCTCTGCTCACTGGTAAAGCCTGCTCCGAGGACCGTTATGCAGATGATGCGCGCACAGACACTGGTCCATGTGTTCAGCATATGTAACAGTCATGCGCACTGGCTGTACTGGTGCTCAATAAAAATGAGGAAATCACAGATACGCTGTTCCGAAATAATGTCGAGACTCCGGAATGCTATATTTTTGACCGCCCGCTCCCGTTCCAATTATACCGGAGTAACCGACCACTACCGCATTTTATTCTGAAATGTATTTTCATGCTGCAAGAAGTCTGGTTGGGTCCATGCAGACCTCTAGTGCATAGTTCAAATATTTAGACACATAAAGCAATGTGGTGCAATACTATTACATTGCAGACCCTAATTATAAATACTTAAATTACAGAACACTGTCAGTTTCGTTTCTTTCTCTCTGGCTTGGTTTGAGCAAGTTTTAGGTTAGTGTTTAACCAATCTTACTGGCTCTGAACCCCCTTTCTTTTCATAGAAAGGTGCAGAACAGTTCGATATTAGTCACAAGCCTGGTGTCCGCAACAGTATGAGTGGAAAAGGAGTGTCTGTGATTTTCTAAAGTAGAACTGAATTTTCTTGGATTCAGAAAAATAAATCACACATTTTCATATTACTCAAGCAAGTGTGCAAAGCCTTGAATGTACAGTTTTCCCTGTCAAGGAAACATGTTTAAAAGAGCTAATATGTTTTGACAAGTGTTCAAGTAGGAATATTCATCAATCACTATCAAATCTTCCTGGGTCATTTCATTTGTATACATCTGTGGCCAGGTCTTTTCACCGACCCGTGATGATTACTAACTGGGCTTCCAAGACACGGAACCCCATGGTATAAATGTAGCCTAGTGGCACCCCTTTTAAAATAGCTATGGATTTATGTCTTCAGACTTGTAATGTTGCCATGCGTCTTCAATCAGAGAACAGCACATATAATATTAGGATCACTTAAGCGGTAAGGATACTCCAGCTCAAACAGATTTGCTTGGCTCCTTAAGTTCTTCATGTGGGAGCTGGCTGCTGATTTCATGGAAAAGACATAGATTTATTTATTCAGGACAGTTACATCAGTGGAAACTCACTGAAGCAATTTGAATATTTCTTTATGTAGCATATTAATGTGTTTGGTGTATTTGCCACTGTGGTGAAATGAAGATATCTTTTTAAAAAATTATATTGAGATGAAACATTTGTTGGGAGGTTCTCTTTAACTGGTTTTTAACAACAATCTGGATGTGAAGTTTTAAAAAGTTTATTTTTCTCCACATATTGATGTATGTTTTGTGGAGAAAAGGAAATAACGTCAAAGGCTCTGACAGAAGAGAATTTCTCAAAACAAAGAAGCACATTTATTATGGTATGGCTGGTTGCAGCTGTAATTAATTTTTCGCCCCCTCCCACCAAAGACCCATAAAATGCTTTTACTGTGTCTGTTTCTCTGTTATTTGTCATATACCAAGTTGATCAAAGGCCAAATGTTTGACATTGCCCCTCCTCCATTATGCTGTCTTTGGAGATCTGCTTTTTTGCTTCTTTCATTAACCACACACTTAAAGGAATGGCCTGAAAACCTCTCCAGTGAGACCTCCCAGCTGACCGAGAGGCGAAGATGGTTTGCATCAGTTGCTCCAACTCAAGCAAAAATGCTAGGCAGAATCTCCAATAGGTTTTTGCTAAAACACTGCCAAATTTAGTCAAGGCTGATTTCAGCCATACCTGGCAATCTTAGTCGATTGTACTTACATTTAAACAGCAGGGTAAGTAGCTGGAGAATGTTGAGGAGGTCTGAAGTTTTGACTGGACTATGCTGCGCCAACTTTGCAGGTGGCTAATGAGTTGGGCCTTCATAAGAGAAAGCTAATCTCTCCCAAAGCCAAGCCGAGGAGGAGCTGAATGGAATTTGCTTAGCTCTGAATTTTGTGCCCTGTATGTTTAAGCTCGTGAGCTGCTCGCTCTTTCTCTCTCACAGTTGCTGAGATGCGGCACGGCACCCCTGAGTCACGTATGCTGCAGTACAGGTCACCCATAGCACCACCGTCACTCCCAGACAGCGTGACTTTGAGGGCCTCTTTGGCGCTAGTATATTGGATTATGGAAAAATCATAAAACTCTCGGAGGTTGATGCAGCCCCCCTGCCTTGGCATTCAGAAATAAAGTGTAGATATGTGTGGAGATTAAAGGGAGGTTTTGGGTGGGAGTATAAGAGAGGCCCGGTGACTAGGGTTCTTGATCGACAGTATGGTTGACTGCCATCAGCTGCAGCTGGGTGAAGGTGTATGTGAGGCCAGTGTCACTGGAGAACCTGCTAATGTGAGCTGGCAGGTTGGTCAGGGAACTAAAGTGGCCATGGCATATGTTTCAAATTCTCTAAGATTATAGTCCACACTCCACACAAATTGACAAAATAACTATTTATCTCATCTATTACTGTCTTAACATTCTCTTTCTGCCAAAAAGTAATAATAAAAAAAAATCTGTGGTTTTTTTTTCTGCGACAGGACTGTTTTGTTAGTTGCTATATTTTGCATAGTAGTCCCAAATCTCCTTGGTCTAAGTTCCCACTCCCCATGCTAGGACTTTGCAGCCAATGGGAGGCAGAATATTTTAATTATATTACAATACATCCATAATGAAGAAGATGTGCTCTGTAACTGTAGGTAAGAGGACCCAAAAGTCCTTCTCTTTGAAGTCCTGTGGGAGGGCTGTAAATAAGCATAAACTCACTGCTATTTACTCTGAAACTGCACTGCCAACGCATATATATGTCATTCGTTATGGCATTTAAAGACTAACAGAGAAAAAATACTTCTCAAAATATAGTCCAGTGCCTGTTGAAACAGCTCCTAACAATAAAACCATTAAGTAATCATAGTATTTTGTGTGTGTCTGGTAAAGGCAAAAACCATGTAATTCTGGCTTTTTAAAATAACCACTAAAGTTTGGTTGTTTTTGTTCATGTCTTCAAAAATTGCAAGATAAGAGTGAGGATTGGGCTCTTTGTCCTACAGGCATCCATATGGCATGTGCTCTTATTTGGACAGTGGCATTTTTATGCTGGCTCGCTGACAACTACTGCCTTTCCTGGTTTTGATTTGGCAGTTTTCTCAGCTGTTCTAGCAGATAAAAAAACTTATGTTGCCTTAAGTCTAGGTGCACACAGAAATATAGCAAGGGCCAAATAGAAAAACATCCCAGGGACATCACTGGGATGTTTCTAGCACATGGCCTTGCATTTGAAAGAACATGTTTGAAAGTCTGCTCCTGTTAAGTTGTGACTACCAGGGCAAAGCTTTGACTTGTATAGGCTGCTATTGTGATAAAGCCTGTGTAGTCATTGAAATGTAGAAATGGGGCTTTCTCTGTTTGTGTGGATTAAATCCTGTAAAAATCATGCATCAAGAACTGGAATCTAGGCATCATGAATTGGAATCTAGGTCATCAATTATGTGTATCAATAAAGTTTGTTACTGTGCATACAATAGGATTTATCGATCACTATCAGAACTAAGGGATGCACAGTTTCATTTTTTCTATTTATTCTCTGTTCATAAGAACATATTTATTTAAATAATCAGCAATTGTAATAAAATGTGTTTATTTAAAAATGTATCATTAAAATGGCTAATGTTTACATGTTAACTAATTATGTAATTACATGTTAGGGACTAATTCAATCTCTTGCATTATAATTACTGCGAATGTAGTATGCATTTTATGTACAAAAAATAATTCACTATATCAAGTAGCGATGTCTAATTCAAAAAGAGATTCTTCTACACAGCAAATTTTGATGTGTTAATTTCACTCTCAAAGTGTGAAAATCAACACTTATTCAGTGTTTATATAGGTCCACACTAAATGGAGTTAAATTTACACTTGAAAAAGAGTAATTTTTTTTACACTTGCATAGTGTTAAAAAAAGCACTGCTAGTGTAATTTTTAACTCTGTGTTTTCCACTCTCTTTCCCTATTTGCACGGTGTAAATGTTAAAACTACACCTGCAGTGTTAATAGCTTAACACTAAGAGTGTTCTTCTTAACACTAATAATATTCATTATAGTGTTCATACATACCTAGGTTGATATTTAAATGTATTTTTAGTTACAGATTATATAGATTGTTTATTGCATTACAGGACAGTTTGCATTGATCAGTTAAAAAAAAAATAGTCTAACCAGTGTACAAGTTTAAACTTTTATTTTTAACAATGCATCTTAAATGCATAGTTAACATAAAATATACAGCATATTCAAGTGTCAAAAACTGTGTGAGAGTCCTTAATGAGATATTAAAGAGGTGCTCTTGCTTTTAAGCTTTGACAATAGAAACACTTTAACATTTAGTTTGAAAGCTTTGCACACAGGTCCTTTACCCTTGGTGACTCGCTGGTAAGTCCAACATCTATGTTGTAGACTGTAGTCTGCAGAAAGGTAAAGATGTTGACAAGGGCTTGCTCATACGTCAAGTTGAACACGTAGTGGACTTTAAAGAGTTCATCAAAAGCACTCAAGGAGCGTGTTCCTGCACAAGGGATGAGATGTTTGTCCATAACCACATAGAAATGGTCGATCCTCCCCTTGATCCTTCCTGATCCTAGTAGATATGGCTGGTGGCCTTTCCTCTCACTGAGATGGCCTTCAATGCTGGTGCAAGACTGCAAAAACAACCAAAAACATGTAATTAAATACAGGAAACCAGTAAGGAAACTTACAATTTTGTTAATGAAAACAATACTAAAAATAAAACAAGCTCACAAACCACCTTTACCCAAAGTTCAAAAATAAAATGTGTTCATATCCTTCATTATGTATTAGTGTGACAGGAAAGAAAATTACCACAAAAATGTTTATATATTTTTTGATAAACCCTCAGTTCATTTAAGATGTAAATTATATTTTTCCTCAAATATATAAATAAATAATTGTGTTGAAATCCAAGTGCTGCAAGTTAACAGCATTCAATTGTATCAATACACTTTTTTAAAAAGTCTCAAAATGTAAATTTTTAAAGTTTCGCATTATGGTTTTAACAACCTCAATAATAATACTAATGAAAAGACTTTCTAAAATATTGTTAGTTTTACCTTATGGAAGTCTTTCAACAGCCTCTGTTGGACTGATCTTAGTCTTCTTTCTCCCTGAAGAAATAGCCAGGAGATGCAGAAGGAGTAGGACAGATGACATATCACCATCCCAGTCTGTATTAACGATAATAAAAACGTTAGACATATTAATATTACAATAAAGCAAGCACACATTCACACTTAAGGCTCCCAAATACAAAAAAATTAAATAAAATTTCAAACTACAAAGTCCTCAGAAATCGTACCGTTTTCAGATCCTTGTCCCTCTGCTGAATTGATAAGACAATGAACATCGGCAGTTGAAGTTAGAGATTTCGCCTCATTGATGATCTTGTAAGTAAATGCGGTCTCCCACCTCAAGCAACTTGTTGGATGTTTCATCATTGAACAGCAGACCAAAGTCCTGATTGATCTAAGGAAAAAAGCATAGGCTTATTAGAAGCTGACTCTTTACACTTTAACAATAAACTATAGGTTTTTCCAGGTTGTTTGATAAAATTAGAAATCATGCACAAATTTAAATGTTTTAAAGTTAGTTCTGATAATTATTACAACAATGTAAAATGAGTCAAATTAAATCAAGTTCATTTGTATTCATTTTCATGCCAAGGTGAAATAGAAGCTGATGTTATTATGAATAGCACATATAAATAAAAAAAGCACATTACGCTGCACTTGTATAAAAGCGCATCACAGGTTAAAATAAGATTTTTTTCATGTACGTGTTAATGAAAGAACTTTAAAAGTTAGAACACTTACAGTTCTATCATATGCTTTTCATACAATGTACAGCATCGCTGTATTGAACAGCATCACTTCAATATCATATGCTGTATTGAACAGCATCACTTCAATATTATATAAATACTATGCAACTACCTTAATATCAACAATGAAACTTCTTTGCTAACCGATAGCAAAAACAGTATGCTCTCGTTCGTCTCTTCTGAGCTTGGCATCTTTCAATCGTTATTAGTGAAGCTTAGCGCCCTCTTATGGAGAGAAAAAAAAACACTACACAAAGATCACTAACGTTACTCGACTCGTGCTCACCATCATCAGTTATTTTCACAGCAGTTCCGTTAGTGTTACAGTATCTGAATAAGTTAAAACTCGAAATCCTGTTTTTTGAGACAGACGCAGTATCAGACAGGTCATAAAGTAAGCAATTTGTGGATTGGTGCTTACCGGAAAAACGAACCGTTTCAAATGATTCAGTTCAATTTACTGAACCGGTTCGATTAGTTCACTGATAATAACCGGTTGAATCATATGTGAACAGGCTATCTTGCCAACAAGCACGAATTTTACAGCGAGAGTGTTTTTGCGTCTGTTTTGAACGTATTATGAAAATCCGGTCTGTTCACTTGAACCGTATTTTCACCGTTTAAAAGCACAAATGAAAGAGAATGCAGGCAGTCCGACCGCGACTCCTCGCGAGTCGCGCCAAATCACACTGAACAGTGAACGTGGATAACGTTACACACTGAAGCTATAAAGTAAAGCTAAGTCTTCATAGTTGGTGCTTTACAGATATTTTAATAACGTTAGTTTCTAAACTACATAGGTTTGGAGAATAACGTTAACTGTGCTAAATGGAAATTCCCGCATGTTTTGCGTTGTGCCGTAAAAATATCTACGTTAATATAATGCTGTTCAACTAAATCGTGATTCATATGCCTTTATTGCCATAATTTCAAGCACATGTTGACTAGCTACAAGAGAACAGGGAACACAATGACAGTTTAAATAGTTCAAACGGTTAATAAATCATTGCTGCATCATAGGCTCAAATACAAAATCCCGATTCAAAAATGTTTAACTTTACCTTTATTTTCCCGCTGAACCAGCCTGTCTCGTGGCTCCAGACGATTGCCTGTCGTGTATAAATTGATAAGTTAAAACTTGAAAACTCGATTACAATAATTACAAATGTTAATTTAACATTGAGAAATACGAAGCATTTAAAAATGTATTGAATATTTGTGGTTAAATATACCTGTTAGAAAGCTGCTCTCCATGTGCCGTCCGCCATTAATCAAAGAGGAAGTAAGGTGAAGCGACCGGAAATGGAATCAACTCCTTTTTAGTGTGAATTATGTTAACTCGCTGTAATAACCCTTACTCTGACCACAGAGGTACACTGCAGGTGTTTATGTCAGTTAAATTAACACCACAAATAACACTTTTTAACTCAAAAAAATTAACACCATAAAAACAACTCCAAACAACACTGGAAATTTTGCTGTGTATGAGCCCTCATGCAAGCTGCATGTGGTTTTCCCATTTAGAAAAGGTGTTTGCGTGCAAGTGATTTGGCACGGGTGTCGTTCATGCGACTGCATTGTATCCATTCACTCTGCAGTGATTAAGCAGAATGGTCCAGTGGTGTGAGAGCAAACTAAAGCCACTTCAGTCAGATTTTACATTCCTGCTCTTACCACATCATCAGCCGTCTGTTCCATCAGTGAGAACAAAATGTGCCATGAAAGGGATTGAGCAAAGAGGAGCTACTTTGGGAACACACACTCTAAAACTGGTCACATCGCACTAGTTTTGTTGGCCTTTCTTACTCTCATGTGGGTGGACTGCACTTCTTGACAGAGGTTCATGCGGTGTGCCCTGACCACAGTCCTCCACGACACTGTAGGTTTTGACACTGTGGACAAAGAAGCGAAGTCTTGGTGGTTAAAAAAAAAAAAGAAAAGAAAAGAAACATTACGAAACCAAAACCTCAAAAATCCGTGGCTAAGTAATCATTTCTCCCTGATGGGAATAATCAGAATACAGAAATATGCTTGAAGCCTCTGCAGAAATAGTATCTAAGTGCAGTCATATAATCATAACAGCTTGTCGTTTGCATGTAAAACTGTTACACTTTATTTTGATGGTCACCATTTGACATTCTATTGGCTAAATTTGGGCTGGGCGATTAGTTTATATTAAATCACGAATCTGATTGATCAGACTTGCAATTGTCATGCGCATTTACTCATGTTGTGGGATCAGTAGTAAATCTCCACTGAATGGCAGAGGAGGCTCACTTGTGAAAACTCCAGACATGATAAAATACATCCCAATCTTATGAGGAAACGTAACTATTTTATGTGTTGTCAGAAGAGTGGCTAATTCGTACAAATTTATGGAATTTAACTAGTATGAAAATGTAGATTGTGTCAAAGCAGCTTCACATAGAAGGTTATAGTAAATTGAAAGTGTCAGTCTAGTTATTAATGTTGAAGGTTAGTTCAGAGTTGTTTAATATTCACTACTTAGAGTCCAAACACAGAAGAGTATTCCATCAGTGTCTAGTTGCCAGAGGCTGGAGAACTCGAGGCTCGTCTGTCCTTGGAGGGTCACAGGAATCCGTATCTTGCTTGCTACTCTGCCAAGCAGCTGCTCAGGATACAGCGAGGTCCAGGATTATGGAGCCTTGGATTCGTCTCGTCGCGGGTCTTGGTAAGCATCCGTAGCGCTGCATAGTCTCTGGGGGCCTCGGGATGAGTATCCCCAGGTGGAAATAGAGAACAAAGAGAATAATTAGCGTAGCTACTGTTCATAGTGTATTTAAACGAGAAGCGTGGAGCACATTCATGCATCATACCGCTAAGTGATGTATTGAGTGTAGGCTTTACTAAAAAGATAGGTTTTGAACTGTGGGAGTGTGTCTGAGCCTCGGACATTATTAGGCATGTCCCCAAACCTCACCTCTAACTCTACCTCTCATTGTGGAATGAACAAATCGTACTAAAATGCTCAAACTCAAACACCCAACTGAAATGATGAAGAGAGTTGGGAGTAAAAACGTGGCAGCATTTACTACACACAGCTGTAGTTCACCAAGAAGTGACACAAATAGCTGTCATTATATCAAACAAGTATCTTAAATTTATGAGTATCTGGTTTAAATTGATTTCAATTTTAAACATGAATTTACAAGCATAGTTTACTACTTTAGTGTAGTAAATGCTGCTCCGCCTTCGATTAATTGCCCAACCCTACAAAGTAGCTTAGAGATTTAGCAGAATGTTAGGTTAGTTAGTGATTGCCTGCTGGAGAACCATCATAATAAAGTGTTAACAGATATTAAACAGTCAGTCTATTAAACGGCACGATGGGTTGACTATTATTTATCAGCCATTTTAAGAATTCACACTTAGCTGATGATTTATCATGAGCTTGTTTGTCATGCTGTCCCAGGAGAGAGCCCTAGGCATCCTCAAGCCCAGGGCTCTTTCCCATTGACAGGGCGAGAGGGGAGATTGAGCTCAGGTAGATCTCAAAAACTCCCCAGCTGAAGTGGCTAAGGTGAACTACTTTGAGAGGGAAAGATACTAACGATGGGAGATAAGCAAAGTGCCCATTTGGCTTAGTCTGTTACATATGACGCATATCTTTGGACGGTGGGAGGAAACCAGGGAACCCAGGGCAAACCCACGTGGACACTGGGAGAACATGCAAAGCCTGAACAGAGTCAGGAACCGGTCTGGCGAGGACCAGAGCCGGCAGTGTTCTTGCTAACAACTGGGCCGCCGTGCTGCCCAATCTAGGAGAAAGAAGGGGGAAAGGGGAGGAAGGGGGTTTCTTTCTGATGAAGATAAATGTGGAATGAAGACTGTGGTTATTTATAGTAACTTAGAAATCATATGATTGGAGTATCATGATTAATGCGGGACTAACTGTGATAAATCAAAAGAACAAGATCTTTAGAAATTAGTATATAAATAAACTTCATTTACTGTCATTTATCAAAACAACTACTAATATCTCCTTTCATGCTATTATATCATAAACCCTCAAAGAAATTTAAGAAAGCAGTCAAAAATGGACAAATGAGACCGACTAAAACACCAGCTGAAAACAAGGAATATCTCCCGTTTTCTGTTTATGATGCAGTAGACCAAAATGCTTGTAACACCAAGTGCAAACAGGGCCTAGAAAATACTAAAAAGACTGTTTCATCCAAAATTGAAAATTTCTTTTTAATAGACTTTTTAATAGACTTCTTTTTAAATGCCACAGGTGTGTCATTTCAGGACACTGATTAAGTGATTTCTGTCTCATAATGGGACATTTTGAGAATTTGTCCCATCGTTGATAATTAAAATGCAACTGTCACAATCAGTAAACTGTGAAGGGTTCTTACTGCTGATTGTTCTCCAGTGACTTGGCTTCTGTACAGGCACATTCTGTGGAGAGCATGAAGCGAAGTCTCTATAGTGAGGGAATGGAAAGGGGGATTAGCCCTCGAGACTGTCTTTGTCTATGGAAACCTTGCATTTATGAATGGCTGACTCACTATTTAGCTGTGCCATCTGGTTTGATTTATACTAGTTCTTGGCTCACGAGGGACTCTCATTTGCAATGAAGATGCACAAACAACTTTGCCATGGTGAAGGACAAGGTCTTGCGTGGTGCTTCGCTTTAAAAGGAATTACTTCAAGATGACTTAGATCAGGGTTTGCATTTAAGTGATTTTTAGAAGCTGATCACACATGTTATGAATGTGGCCTTGCCATTTTCGTCTTCCTGGACAAGGGATTGACAGAAACCAGACTTTTTGTGATGCAGTCTAGATGTTATAAAACCCCAGCATGGTTGGAAAGAATGTGCCGGGTCATGACATTCTGATCCTAATCGTGTGGTCTTTTCCTCAGGAACTCATCTATCCTTACCTGTGTACCTTCTGTATATTTGACGGCCCTCATTTTGGAGAGGCTTCTGAGGGTCCAGGTGCTTGAGGTTTGGGTTAACCACCCCACGTTACCACATGGGTCAAAGGGGGTTCAGGGTGCATGAAAGTATGTGGTCTAGGCCTCTACCACTGGCAGCAGTAGTGGCTTTTTTCTTGCCAAGAACCTCAGAGCCGCTGTCTCTGATAGCGCTACATGGTAGAAAACACAGCTATGTGGTTAAAAAATGGAGGCGAATGCCTCGGTACACATGAAGAGAGGAAGAAAGCATAGTGAAATCATAAAAGTACAGATTTTGGATCGCACTAAAGGACTCTGGTCCTGTCATCCATTAATCTGAAAATTGCAACTCTTTCATAAGGGGCAATTTTTTGGCAGCTGCTTGTCAGACTTGAAAAATCCAATAGTAGCCTTTTTGTTTTGCTCCTTTGAACCTTCCAGACCTTTTTTTTCTTGATAAATCCCAAATATTATTCTCCAAGCTTAGCCCTGATTAGTACAGTAGAGGCTAATTTACTGGGTCATTTCCTCTAATCCCTGAAAACAATAAGGGCTGAGAAGATGCTTGCTCTAGTGCTCGTCTGTGACCAGAAGAAAGCTTTCTTGTGTTTCTCAGCAATGCAGGTGTACAAAGCAATGGCGCTCAGCAGATGTGCGTATCCAGTTGGTGTGGATAAAGACCATGAACCACAATGCCCTAATATACTTAAACCAAAAAGTAAAGAACAGTCTAAAAAGAAAATGACCTGCAACGTTAGACAACTCATTTAAACAATGCACAGTGGGTACTAGGGGCTCAAAGTGTGCCAAGACAATATCCTTGCCGCAAGCGTGAAGACTTGACGAATCAATTGTCTTCCAATCTTCTATCATCCCATTTTGGTGATGCTGTATGAATCTTATAGCCTCAAAATCTACAATAATATCATCAAAATTATGTTCTTCTGCAGATCATCTTGACCATATCTACTGTACACAAGCAGGTGGACAGGTGTACCTCATAATAAGTGTGAAATATAAAATGATTTTTTTATTATTATATATATATTTATGTTTCATCTTTTGTCTTTTTGTTTGCAAGTTTTAATCCATCTTTATTTATTTATCGC
This sequence comes from Danio albolineatus, assembly GCA_903798035.1. Taxonomy (NCBI): domain Eukaryota; kingdom Metazoa; phylum Chordata; class Actinopteri; order Cypriniformes; family Danionidae; genus Danio; species Danio albolineatus. The sequence continues at coordinate 498,362 of CAIGQQ010037704.1, read as the reverse complement.
TTTTACAATGTAGATTGTGTCAAAGCAGCTTCACATGCATTATAAAAAATTTAAACAGTGTCAGTTCAGTTTTCAGTGTTGAAGTTCAGTTTAGTTCAATTCAGCGTGGTTTTATATTATTCACTGCTGAGAGTCTAAACAATGAAGATTAATCAATCGATGCGCAGCCCTACAAGTCCCGAACCATGCAAGCCAGTGGCAACAGAAAAAAACTTCACCAATTGGCAAAAGTGAAGAATTAAAAAACCTTGAGAGAAACCAGGCTCAGTTGGGCACAACCATTCCTCCTATGGCCAGACGTGGGGTCACCGGCTGGTGAACAGGCTGGCCCTTCAGGAACAATGCGAGGACTCGTCTATCACTGACGTCTTACAGGGATCGGTCTCATGCTCTTCACTCCTCTATGACCACCACAGCAGCTGCTCAGGATACGGCCTGGTCCAGGATTATGGAAACCTCGGGAATAATAAAAAACAGACTAAAATGAGCGCAGATGCCATTCAAATTATAATGTCTTTTGGGAAGTGTTCCCAGCTCCAGTTGCCCTAAATAATGAAGACTAACAATCCTTTAGTAATGCGTTACAATAATCTAATCGAGACGTCATGAAAGCATGAATGAGCTTTTCCGCATCAGACATTGATAGCATATGTCGAAGTTTGGCAACATTTTTAAGATGAAAAAATGCAGTTTTACAGATGCTTGAAATCTGGCCTTCAAATGACAGGCTGCTATCAAAAATCACTCCCAATTTTTTTTTTACTGAAGATGAGGACTGAACTAAAAATCCATCAAGGGTTAGGCAATGTTCTAGGTCCAGAAATTTTATAGTAATCAGTTTTATAGTAATCAGTTTTTATAGTAATAATTTCAGTACTTTCCCTTCCCAGAACGTGCAATGATTTTCCCTTGACTCCTTCAATTGAACTTTGAAGTTCTTACTCTGCTCTCTCCAGTGTTCAATGCACTGGTCTATGTATAACTGACTTTTAAATAGTTGCATAATACAAATTTAAAGCAATCGAGTTGGAAGTACGTTTTGTTCTGCGCATTACAAGCCCATTAATCTGAATAACAGTCCGACTAAAGCCAGAGGAAGTTGCCAGGTTTTCCGCTGAAGGCTTCAGACACAAACATCACATCATTTTTGCATACCAGCCCAGTGCTGATTCAGTGTCAGAGAGTCATGGAAGTGTGGATGCTTTGTTTCCCATTATTCATAGAAATGGAGGATAGCGGGGCTGTTTTTCATAGAGCGAGAGGTCAGTGGAGGACGCGAGTGTCAAAGAAAAGCAAAGTAGTGGTTTGTGTTCTTGCCAGTGCCACCAACTGGAACGCATTTTTACAGTAATGAGGGTAATTAAAACGAAATTATAATTCACTACCCTTTTTTTCCCTCTAGGGAAGAAAATAGAAGAGCTATTTTAGGTTGACTGTATTCTAAAATTACAGTGCTGGAATGAGGGTAAATGTGTCATCTTTGAGGGCAGAGACAGTTTAATTCTGGGTTGCTTGAGGAACACATGATTGAGCTAAATAGATGTATTGGCTCATATCTAGACTCTTTTTTTTTTCTTCTTCTTTTTGCTGAAGTTAATAATGTTAGATTTAAATTGCTGGAGGCACATCACACAATCGTTCATCCTTGAGTGTCACATGAGAAGGCCAATGAAAGGATTCATTTAGCACTTTAAATTGAATACTGATGCTGAGAAGTCAAGCTAATTTGCACCGTGTAGACATAAAGGATGAAAAAGGAGCATACATCTGAATGAAACAATCAAAGAGTTGGAAGTTCTCTGTATTTTCATGAGATCTGGAACTACGTGTGTGCGCACACATTCTGATCTAACTGAATCCTGCCATTCCCTGCACCAGGGGTTTGTCTAAACAGCGCCAGTGTTTGCACAGTGCTGTCAGGGTGACTGGACTGACTATCCTTCATGCTGCCTGTCTGAAATTCACTCTGTTAAAAAAAAAAAAAAAAAATTCTCGAGCTCTATATGAGAGGAAGCACATCATCTGCATGATTTTCTGTTCAGCATCGTTTTCTTATCAGAAGTCACATTACATGTACCTTAAAGAAAGAAAGGTATTGTGATTATTGTATGATTTTAACCCAGATCACTAATTCTGAAGGAACTTACCATCTCTCAAATGTAGAACTGACAAATTTAATTTTGTAATGTTCAACTCAAATTGTTTGTTTGAATTAAGCACAAATAAGTGGTTTACAACCACTTAAAATAAATGTAAAAAAATCCAAGAAATCATCTTTGAATATTTGTTTTTCCAGTGTAGTTTTAATATGTGGAAACATTGGCCTTTAGGTAATACTGTAAAATTGGTGCTGATTCTAATTTACTCTGGTATTTTGTGAGCTTCACTGGTCTTCTTGTCAAATGTTGAAGGCAACTAAGGGAAGAGTTTACCCAGAAATCTTCTTGTTCTATACTAATATGTGTTTGTGTCTTCTGTTGAAGATATTGTATGAAGAATGGTTGTAACAAGAAATTTGATGCTGCCCATTTACTTCCATATTCTGCCATATATACTATGGGAGTCAATGAGCATGATCAACATTCAAAACTTTCATTCATTCATTCATTTTCTTGTCGGCTTAGTCTCTTTAATAATCTGGGGTCGCCACAGCGGAATGAACCGCCAACTTATCCAGCATATGTTTTTACACAGCGGATGCCCTTCCAGCTGCAACCCATCTCTGGGAAACATCCACTCATCACACTCATACACTACGGACAATTTAGCCTACCCAATTCACCTATACAACATGTCTTTTGGAATTGTGGGGGAAACCGGAGCACCCAGAGGAAACCCACGTGACCACGGGGAGAACATGCAAATTAGCAACTGGGCTCGAACAAGTGACCTTCTTGCTGTGAGGCGAATGTGCTACTCACCACGCCACCGTGGCGCCCATTCAAAACATTTAAAACATAGTATTTTGTGTTCAACAAGAGGAGGAAACTCTTTTTTTTCTGCTGGTATCACATTTTTTTGATGGTCCATTAAACACAACTTTATTTGATTATACGTTACATTGCACCTACTGTACACACCAATCCTTCTTACTAGAGTGGTTGGAGTTAGTGTAAGTTGACTTGACATGAAGTTGTAAAGTTAGCCAACAAAATGTGCAAAAGAGACAATCAAAATAAAGTGATACTGAAAACTTCAACTTGAGGGTGAGTCAATGCAAAATACTCGTTATTTTAAACGTTCTTTCATTCGTTCGTTCGTTCGTTCATTCATTCATTCATTCATTCATTCATTCATTCATTCTATTTATTATTATTAAGAACTCTCTATTCAAGTTTAATTTTCAAGCTAAATACTCAAGCTAAATGAATGACAAGCAATAAGGCTCAGGTGCATAAATGTTCAATCTTTTGAACAGCTCATTGATCAGAAACAAAGATCAGCATGGAGCCACATGAAATATGTCTCTCCATATGGTTTCTATAATAAACTTGCCCAAACATCAGACAGGGTTATCAATCAAGCCCACTTTTGTGCATGCTCACTGTCTGCAGGTTCAATAAATATAAAAAATCCCCTCACCTCATGCGCAAGTACAAAAACTCAGGCATGTTTTATGCAATACAGTATACATGCTTACACCCAGTCAGCTTTGAGCCAGAGTGAATGCCATGCTGTGTAAAGGGGGTCAGCGTGTAAATCTGTGACGGGCGACTGCAGCACAAGGGTTAATGTAGCGTAACCCTCTCTCCCCTTTACTGCCTTCATCAGTCCCACTGGGTGTCCGCTAGGGGTCACAAGCTCTGGGCCTTCTGAATGACAGCCATGACAAAAAATCTGAATGGCTGGGTGTGGGCCGGTGCTGCCTCCGATAGCCAATAGCAAAGCTTCAGTAGTACTGAAGCAGTGTGACTGATTAGAGAGAAAGAACTGGCTTGTCTGCACACACGGACAGAGACACTCAGGCCTTTCTGACTTCAAGAAAGTGTGTCTTTATGAGTGCAAGCTGAAGATCTGAGTTATTTGTAATGCTGGTAACCTAATGGAACTGCATGTTGTCTTGGTAAAGTAGCACTTTGATGAAAAACATGATTGATTATAGTGTAAAGAAAGTTTAATGTATTCATTGATGCCTTTTAAGAGGGCGGTTTATGTTTATTTTCAGTGCAACCATTGATATTTTCAGTGGTCTGTTCCTGTGCTTGTGAAAATTAAGTTTAAAAGCAGATGCACATGATTTGTCGAAGGATCTGGAATTGTCGTTTGTCTTCTTAAGGTTCTTTTTAGTCTCTCCAATTTTTTTGTTAACATTTGTTTTGGCCTCTTTGGAAAACCAGAAGCATTAACATCTCTTTGCTCTTTTCCGAACAGATTACCTTGTGAGGATTCCAGCCTTCTGATTCGCGTTCACAGTCCCATGATGCAGCTGGTGAGCCTGGCTTGGATGATGGTCCTGGCCGCCCCACTGGTCTGCTTTGGTTTCACCACCCGCGGTCAGGGCCTACGTGGGCGAGTTCAAGGTGACCGGAGGAACATCAGACCCAACATCATACTCATCATGACAGATGACCAGGATGTGGAGTTGGGTGAGTAGACCAGATGCAATTCATCATTAATGGCCCATCTGTTCTGCAGACAAGACCTCAGACGACTCTCTGGAGGCTTCGTCAGCACTCGGCATGCAGGAGTTATGAATCAGCAAGTAGGCTGGAAAGTAACTGTAGAGATCCTCAAAAAACAGAATGAAACTTGAGGAAACATGGGAATGGAACTGTAGACCAAACACTGCTTTTTATTATTATTCCCTTCACTCCTTTGGATGGGTGAACTTGAATTGACTTTAATATGTGATCTGGGACCACAAAACCAGTCTTACTGTATGGTGCAGGAGTTTATTTGTGGGAATTGCCGAAAATGAATTCAAAATGATTGATTTTTATTTTATGACAAAAAGCATTTGAATGTTGAAAGGATGTTCAATGTTAAAAGTATTTGACAATTCTATAATAATTTACTTTGATATTAAACCTGCTTGAGTTTCTATTTTTCTGAACACAACGGAAGTTTTTTTTTTTTAATGCTGGAACCTGATAACCATTGACTTCCATCGTCTTTGTTTACTGTACACTATGGAATCAATGTTTATATGTTTTCAATATTTTTCAAAATATCACATTTTGTGTTGAGCAGAAAAAAGAAAACTCATAAAGGTTTAGATCTGTTTGAGGGTCAGTTAATAGTGAGTACATTTTCATTTTTAGGGGAACTATCTCTTTAAATAAAGATCATGTTTGTAAATTTTCCACTGTAAATATATGAAATTTGCCCTGCGGACTTGCGGTTTTTAAAGAAACTTTTTGCTGCGTTAATCTAGTCAATACTTTCGTTCAAAGAGGTAATGATTCGCACTCATCAGATAATTGCTTCGTGTTGTTTTTATTTTTACACTCTTTGGGTGACTCAATGACATAAACGTTTCAGCACAATGCCTTCCTCGGTGTATCAAATATATACTGTAAATGTAGAAAATCAATCAATCCGTTCAAATCAATAACTTTGAATGTGATTTTTCTTAATATTTAGATTCTTTTATTATTTGATTTTTATTATTATATTGTTTTTTAACCCTCAGATTTTCAAATAGTCTTTTTCTTGGTCAAATATTGTAATCAAAACAAACAATAAATTAATGGGAAGCTTATGTTTTCATCTTTCAGAAGATGTACGGTATAAATCTCAATTTCTGAAAATCTCTTTTGACTGGTTTTGTGGTGATAGATTTAGATGAGATAAATCAAGCCAGTCGTCTTGATCTATGCAGTGTTTTCAACAAGATTGTCACTCATCACTTTTAGAAGCTTCAATAAGTTTGAGTTGTTAAATATCAACTCAGAAATATTATCTTTATTAACTTTCTAGGAAAGAAAGAACCTTTAGCCATTTCGGACTTCAGACCAGAGACATTAGCTTGTTGTTGTCAGTGGTCATAATCTACCACCCAATGTCTCTTACTCGGTATGTGGTAAGCTTTCCCTTAAAAACACAAGCTCCAGTAAGTCTCAATCTCAGATTGTCATCAAAGAATTGATTGACAGATTGTCAACCACAGAAAGATTCTGCATTACTGAATATCTGCTGGATTTCTTCCTCACAGACATGTACTTCATTTAAAGTCTGCACAAATTACTTTTAGTATGTTGATTTGCATCCAAATGAAACAGAATATTGAGTAGGGGTGCGTCTTTCTTTTTTCGCATCATTTCCTTGTAGCAAGCTAAAGGTTAGAGGTGCATGGTTAAGAATAATGTGTTTGAAGCCTTCAAACTGAAGTCTCTTTCTTTAAAGATTACCAGTGATTTTCAGTGGATTGACTTTCATGAATTAATTGTACACCTAAATAATAGCAATCTGCACTAACAAAATAAACTGTACATTTAGATTTTACACTAACTTTAAGTACTAACCTTGGATTTGTCTGTCTTTGTGTGTCAGGCTCTTTGCAGGTGATGAACAAAACCCGCAAGATCATGGAGGATGGTGGGACATCATTCACGAATGCGTTTGTTACTACACCCATGTGCTGTCCTTCACGCTCCTCCATGCTGACGGGGAAATACGTCCACAATCACAACACCTACACCAATAACGAGAACTGCTCGTCACCTTCATGGCAAGCTCAGCACGAGCCACGATCCTTTGCAGTTTATCTCAACAACACTGGGTACCGAACAGGTAAGAAAAACAATGAGAGTGTGTTGATGTTTTATAACCTTGCTTGATTCTAAATTAAGTCAGTACAATACAATGCATTTATTTATTTATTTATGTATTTATTTATTATAATACAATACATTTATTTATTTATTTATTTTATTTATTTATTTTATTTGTTTTATTTATTTATTTATTTATTTATTATTACAATACAATACATTTATTTATTATTATTATTATTATTATTATTATTATTATTATTATTATTATTATTATTATTATTATTTTCAATATACAAAAAGTAATTGTGGATTTTTTAAATTTATTTTTAATTTTTTTACCTTTTATAAAAGTCTTGTGAAACAACATTGCCTTTGATGCATTGTTTTTGAGTAATTTTAAGATTTTGTTTTCTCCCTAATTTACTGTTGGTGGCTGTTTTTTGCCCCATCGACTTCCAGTATAACCACATTTTTTGATTATAAAACCTTGACACTATACAATCATACATTTTTGATTGTTGGTGGTTTTGCCTGTTGGTAAAATTTGTCATTTTTACTGTTGATAATCGGTTGGCACCATTAAACATTTAGATAGGCGACTTAGTTTGGATTTTATATGGATTATAACAGCAAATTGATGTGTGTTTATGTGTGTCTGTAAGTGTGTGAGAGTGACCTTTCTGCACTTAACTTGATGTGTGTGTGATGCGTCAAAATATGGATCTCCACTCTCAGAACTACGTAGAGTAAATAAAAACAAAGACTGTGTATTTATGCACCATCAAATGTGGTTATAATGGAAGTCAATGGAGCAAAAACAGCCACAACAATAAGTTTTTTTAAAAATGTAAGTTTTAAATAGGTTAATAAATAAATAAATAAATAAATAAATAAATAAATAAATCTAACAGTGCATCAAAGCCAAAAGCCAATCGTTCACGTGTTCAAGACTGTGATAAAAGGTTTAAAAATTCCGGTCCACAATTATTTTTTATATTGAAAATATGTTATTTTGTGTGTGTGTGTTTTTTTTTTTTCACCAAATCAGTGACAATATTTGTGAACTTGGCAATCAAAGTTAAAATCCTGTAATTTTCTAGACAGTAGTTTTGATCATCAGTTTTGATTTAACAGGTTTATGCCAACAACAAAAAAGTAAAAGTATTGAAAAAAATTATTTTCAGCAGTTTAATTTAGGAGATGTTTATCCCCAACATAAAAAAGGGTAGTACATTTGAACAGTGCAAAAGGGTTAAATTGCACTTTAAGATGAATACTAGTAAACTAACTATAAATATTATATACTGACAAATATTATCTACTGTGATCATGGTGAAAACTAAAAAGAATTAGTATTAAAATGGTTTAATATCTACATATTTTTTTTAATAAACGTGAAAAAATAATTTTAACGAATAAATCACTTGGGACATGTTAGGAAAAAAAAAATAACTGATGTTTTTTTATTAATCATGTTGTATTAATGTTTTAACCTGAAGGACTTTGTGTTCAACATCAGAAGATTAGCAAACATTGTCTTTACATTGTAATGACAACTTCTCACATGGGCAAGAGAGAAACATTAAAGGACCCATTCAGTTTACACTTAACCATCAGTTGGAAATGATGACAGTGGTCTGCAACTTCACTGAATCTTTGCCTCACATTTGTTCCTAGAGGTCATATAAAAGTTTTACAGGAATGTTCAGTTTGTCTGGTTTGTGAAAGCTGAGCGTTGTGTGTGTGTTGAATGGCAGCACATTCTGACCCCGAATACAGGGCTCACCACTGCTTCTGCTTCCAGCTGATGTGTTAGTCTACAATTAACTCTCCGGGGCAGACTGGCTGCTTGCCCAGCTCTTCTGCAAGATGTTTTGGCATAGCTTAGAGGGTAAAGGGTGGAGGAGACATGTATACAATGCACAGACAGACATTTACAGGTACTCTTCAAAGGCAGTGTTGTCATAAATGATAATTTCAGCCTTTGTGCCGACCTCACTGAACAGACGCAAGTTAAGCTGCACCATTGTGGAACTGAGAATCACTAGTTTTTTGTTTGTTTAAAAAAGAGATTCTCGCATGATTTTGAACAGCAAGTTTAACAACAAATTAGACAAAAAGTAGTTTAATGTTCTGACAGATTTTTTTATGTACAGTACATACACAGTTGAAGACAAAATTATAGCCGCTTTTGACATTTTAAATTATTTTTTTAGATTTTTAGTGCAATTTTAAACATGATTGTTTTAATAACTAATTTATTTTGTCTTTGACATTATGATCATGCATGATGTTTTAATTGTAATTTACTAATTTAATTGCTTAAAGTGTAATTTAAAGGCTTAACTTAATTAGTTTAACTAGGCAAGTTAGATTAATTAGGTAAGACATTAAACGAAGGTGCTTCATACAAGACTGCTATAATAAATAATATATATACTTACTCAAGGTAACTTTTTGTGTGTGTGTGCATGCGTACTACTGTTTTTTTTTTCTAGGTGCGTGTTGCCATGTGTTTTGGCATTCATCTGAAGCATGAAATTGCTTTTACAGTGATTGATCACTATTGTAAATGTCAGGATTTAAATCCCAAATTTAATCCTAGTATACATATGAGGAAATGTTATTGTTTGTGACACAGAACTTGAAATACTACACTAAGAAAATCTGTAAATTTGCAGTTTTCTGTATTTTGTGATTCATGTTTTTATTTATTTTTATTTTCCCCATTTATTTATGCTTTTGAATTGCATCACGATGCCTTGATTTGTTTTTCAACAACTTTTAACCTCAAAAAGGTTTTAAAAAGTGATTTTTATTAACATTTTTAATAGTTTAAAGTGATGTATTGTGTGGGTTTGTTGAATATTACGGTAAAAAAAAAAACTTATAGTAAACCCGCCAGTACATTTTCTGTTATTTTACAGACTTCTCTCCATATTATTTTTTATACAACACATTGTTTCAAACTATTAAAAAGTCAATAAAAGACATTTTGTTAAACTGTAGAGTTGAATTTTCAACATTAAATGTCGACAGAGCAGAGATCAAGATCCCATAATGCAGTTTGTAAACGGAAAATACTTGAAATGACATTTTTAATAAACAGATATTATTATTATCAACAGATACAGAATCTACTTCAGCTATACATTACAACAGCTCTCTGAGAAAAAAAAAAGATATGAATATAACTTAAAAGTTTAACTACCACATATGATTGTTATTAAAAATTAAGATTGTATGAGTCTTTTACCAATTACTCCAGTTTGTGTCGTCTTTATATTTTGTTACACAGCTTTCTTTGGGAAGTACCTGAATGAGTACAACGGCAGCTACATCCCACCTGGGTGGCGTGAATGGGTTGGGCTGATCAAAAATTCCCGGTTCTATAATTACACCGTCTGTAGGAATGGGAACAAGGAGAAGCACGGCGCGGATTATGCCAAGGTATGTGTGTGCCCGGTCACATAAGTTCACAGCCCTGTCAGCGAGCCAGAGGCGTCTTTTAAACTCAATTTTCAGTTTATGCTCAATTGTATGGTCTGTTCTCTACTAATTTCAGCCTTCTAATTACATATCAAATTTGGGTTGCTTGACTCCACGTGGAATGCGGTTAGATTAAAGGGGGCATGAGAAGATGCACCGGTGTCTTGTGTATCACCAGGTGGTTAAACTGAATGAGAACTGGTAGACATGAAGATGATGTCCTGAGGGGAAAGTGTCTTTTTTTTTTTTACTTTTTCTCAGCTGATTTGACGGGGTAGACTGTTCAGAATACTTCCATGAATATTTCTGGAGGTAAATTGTATGTCATTTATGAAGTATTTAATTGCATCAGTTACATTTTTACACAAAATTGAGGTATTGGACATTAAAACTAATATAAAAAGATATATCATAATAATAGTAAGATTTTTTTTATATAAGTCTCCAACATTAGCAATGAAAAATGGATTTGTTGCTAGATTTAATAATATTTGTTAAAGAGTTTTTGCTCGATCAAAAGATATTCCTTGTATTTTAAACTCAATTGTCAGATTATATTTGTTCTTGTTTCAGAGTGTGTGTGAAATCAAAACTTACAATGTTTGTTTTGGTAGTACACATAGTTATGCTTTAGATGAACAATTAATTTGTACAAGTTAATACAATGAGAAAAATTCTGACCATTTGCTTTCACGTTTGGATTGGCATTCCTTCTCTAATGTCAGTTTGATTGCTTCAGCCACAGAATTCTTATCCACGGCCCTCTTATACTGTTAGTTTGCTATTAAGGAATGATGTGCAAACAGAAAGCCCCACCCCTACAGCTACTCCTGGCACTTGAAACAAAGTGTGAAGGGGCAGGGCTTTAAATTTTACCCCTAAGAAATGGGACACCACTACAACATTTGCACACGTCATCATATGTCATTGCAAGCTTGTACTTCATACTGTATGAGATCATTGATGGCAGCTGCTGTAGTTATTCCAGTTGTGTTATTTTTGTGGTATTAATCTTCAGGAAATCACCGAAGGCAACAATATCATGTTATCATAATGATATACAGTAATGTGGCAATAAACTCGTAACTGTACTGTTTATTTACACCATGGCCATATTCATCTATATGATAACTGCAATAATATTATACCAGACACTGTAAAAAGTCATTCCCAGCCACTAGACTGTGCTGACAGGTAATTCGAGTGTCATCCAGTGACAGATGTGTTGTGGGACTAATATACAGTAATATACAATACTAATTTGGGCATCTCCTCACTACCGTCGGCAGCTGCTGTTGTAGATGGTGTATTCTGGGAAATTTTATTACCCTTGGTTTTAAGTGTGGTCCTGAAAAATCTTCATTTCAAGAGCTATCTAGCCCTTCCCCTTAGCCCTACACCTTCACGCTAAAGAGATTTGGGACACTCTTCCCCTTCACCTTACCCCTCATTTTGCACATTCACGTGAATGGGGTAGGGGTAAGGAGAAGAACTAAGGGCTAGAATTGCGCTTAGGCTCAAAAGTCTCAGAAACTTCCGTTTCAAGCAAACCTTAATTATAATCTAATCAGTTTTTCAAAAAGTACAATTCTACAAGTCATTCTGCAGCATCTCAAGCAAATATATCTAGATTTAAGAATATTTGTATACTCATTATAGAAAAGGAATAAATACTTTCAAACATAGTTATGGTTTATGCTCTCTATGGTTGGTTGTGAAGTGACATACCTTTGCCACCTTTGTGCAAGACCAGCAATATGAGCAAAGTGATAAAATCGCAATGTGAAAAGTTTAATTTGACATGGCCACCTTCCATCTCTAGTGTGTTTTTGGAACCGCTGTCAAAACAAGCTTTAGGATTCAGTCACTGATGTCTCTCAGGTATAGCATGTTTTTGGGGAATGTGGAATTTGTGCAGAGGTTTCATGGTTTGAGCATAAATTGGCTTGGAAGGATGAGCAAATAAATGTTTGGAGCGTTACTCGGATGTCAATAACCTGCTTGTTGAATTGAATGAAGGTGTTAAGTTACCCACAGAGGGGCACAAGAGTTTTCTACATGATTTATGGAGGAACTTTGTGGCAAAGTCTTCAAGTGGTTCCTGGAAACCCTTAAGCCCAACGTGTACTTTGGTTTTTATACGTGTTAACGTATCTGCACACGCTAAAGATACTTAAGCAAAATAAAACAAGCAAGCTGGTAAGTGATAATAAAGGAAATCCGATTAAAAAGAAGTTTGTTTCAGGAGTTTGAAGGAGCTTGCTTAAGCAGTTTTTTTTTCCCCAACTCCTTCAAACTACTGTTGGTCCAAGGTGATATTAACTGTGTAGTTACGAGGTTCCACCTTCTTTGTTGTTAAAAATGTCCCAGGTTAATTTCCTTTGTTCAGTGCTTCTTGGTCAGACACTGTAGAGCAGCTTTAATTGTCATTGAAAGTGTGTTAAAACCACTTTGTTCATCAATGACTTGGCATCAACAAGTCGCAAAAGCCAGATTTGTCTGTGTGAATTGCTTGTCACAAGAAATAGACTGGAAATGAATAGTGCCATTTGTGCCATTTTTACAGTTTGTGATGGTTACAGCAGATATCCAAACTTCTCTGGCATCTTCAACATGCGAAAAATGAGTTTTTGAAGATGTATGCTTTTTTTAAAAAAATGAAGTGCTTGTTTTAGGGTTGAACAACTAGTGTACAATGCAAACCTTTGAAAATGGAAGCACGGCTGTCCACAATCTCACTCTAACTGATCTTCTGGAATATATCATGGTTTTAAAATGAAACGTAAATAGCTTCTAAGTAGAGAAAAAAACAGTGTGCATATCTGATGTGCAGTGGGATCTGCAAGCATACAGTAATCAGATATTGTGCTGATAAAAGAAACTGTCTCACACTGTACACACACTCAGATAATTGCATGAACATATTTAGAATAACATATTAAGCCAGAAAAGAATCTGCTTTGTTAAAGTATGCCACACGCTTCATATTAGCTTTAGCCATTTAGCCCTTGTTAGTCAGAAGTTGGCTTAAGCAGAACAAATTTGCAAAAAAGGCACAGTTTGTGCCTTCAGTCACTCCAAGCAAGCGATCATTTAATGAATTAATCAGGTTAGGCACACTGAGAAGCCGTTTCACAGAAACATTCAGCGTGATGCAGAATAGTTTTCCAACATAAACAAACATGCTGGTTCAATTAGTGGTACAACAGAGGCAGTGAAGTGATTTGCTGTAAGGAACAAGGTCCACTGAGTACAGCTCTAAACAATAACTTCCACAAGTCTCACGCTTCCGCAGCTGGTACTGCTGGTGGTGGCTGCACGCTTTTAGCAATGGGGAGGGATGGGGGTGAAGACTTTCCCACAGCCAGCCCAGACCAGGACTGTTGCCGTCAAAGGGCTTACAGCTTCAGTATCACATGATTTTTGCCCCAAGCCCTTGTGCACATTCCTGCTGCTGCCTCATAGCAGTCAGATTGAGACCCCAGTGTTGTCATAACAGGACTACGACCCTCTGTTCGCATCGAGTGAAGCTGTCAACACTCTTGTCCTGCTCAAAACCTTAGTTGCTACCATCATTTTATATGTTTTTGGGGTCAGAAACAAATGAAAATGTCCATGATTTAAAATTTCAGTTATTGTGTTGGGCTTCAAATCATTTTGAGAAATTTCTATACTAGTTTCTAAACCAATTAAAATATAATTATGACAAATGTCTTGTGTTTATGTAAAGATATGATGCATCATAATCATTATAAAAAAAGGATAATGTTTTATCTATCTATAAACACACATGCATGTGTACATGACTGTGCGTTTTTTTCCAAAAGTATTTAATTTGTTAATTTGTTTTTAATGAAATATTTAATGTTTAAATATATTTTCAGAATAAGAAAAGGTTTAATGATGGTTATTAGATATTATCTATTATCCATTTTTACTGTGATCTTTTACAGTGATTGATTTATTCATGAATAATATATTTTAGGAGATATTGCATGGACTGTTTTACAAACTGAAAGTTCAAATTATCAGATATTTATTTAATTTTATATAATTGTATGTATTAATTTATAAGGCACTTTGTTCTCTTAATCTGAAAATAAAAATGACCTTGATGTGCATACATTTTAAATTATATTAGGCATTAACAATCACTTTTTCTTACAAATAAAGTGAGTTCACTGTAGTAAAGCATATTTGTTACTTTACCACTTGCAGGACTATTTCACTGATCTGATCACCAATGACAGCATCAACTATTTCCGGATGTCCAAGCGCATGTTCCCGCACCGGCCGGTGATGATGGTGATCAGTCACGCGGCTCCTCATGGGCCAGAGGACTCAGCACCGCAATACTCTGAGCTCTTCCCAAATGCCTCCCAGCACATGTGAGTAATGAATCTCTTCAAAATTCGCAAAATATAACTAAAATGCAAATTGGGTGCATTTCTGTCAAGTTATTTGAGAGGCTGGTTTCATCCAACAGCTGATTAGGCATGATGGTTTAAAGTCTGTGTGAAATCTAAATTTACAATATGTCTTGCGCAGGTTGTTCTTTAGATGAACAATTAATCCATCCAACTGTTATTGGTAATCTTCAATGTCTGACCATTTGCTTCCATGTTTGAAGCGGCGACCCTTCTCTGGTGAGCTTTAGCCACAATATTCTTAACCACACCCCTCTTACCAGTTTATTATGAGGGAATGATGCACAAAAAGCAAGCCCTGCCCCTACTTAATATTTTATTTCTCTTAGATGTACATCAGCATACTGGCATAAGTCTCAGCAACTCACTCAGACTTTAATGTTCACAAATACATCTGAATTTATTTGAAAATGTGTTTCCATTTGCCAACGTTTTTCCACACATGTCAGAAAACACCACGAAAGAGCTTAATTTATAACTTCTTTATGCAATTTGTTAAAGTTAACACTTTCTAAACATGTTAATATGTTAGCATGATGCTAATAGCATGCTAATTGTGTTAAGTGGAAGTGGAATGACACCATCATAGGAAACATACAGTTGTTGCTTTAATGTTTGCGCTGTCAAAAAAATATCTGGCAAATGCATGATCATCTACCATTATTTGCAATTAATCTTTTTAAGTACACTGTAAAGGGCAGAGGGTGCTGGAAAAAAACAAAGACTGTTAAATTACAGACATTTACTGTAAAAATAACAGACGTTAAATTACAGAAATTTCCTTAAATTAAAATGTCCGGTAATTTTCTGTAATTAGTTATGTAGCTATTTTACGTTAAATGTCTGTAATTTAAGGGGCATTATTTTACTTTTTTTTCTGGCACCACCACTGCAGGAAAAAAAAAAACTTAAATTAACAGATTTTTTTTACAGTGTACGTTTCTCAGATTTATTTATTTTATTTTATTTATTTTTTTTGCCCTTTACATCCTTAGTATATGATTTAATACTTCAAAATGTGCATGTAAATTTTGCGATTGAAACTTGGATAACGACTCCCAGAACATTCAGTCACTCTCTGCTATTTTTGAACTCCACTGAACCTCGAGCGTCTCTGTCCTAGAGCCAAGCCCTGCTGGATTGTTGAGTCTGGATATTTTTATTGTTCTGTATGTATTTATGATAGGATATTCCTGGGGACATGCATTTCAGAAGAACAGTAGCCTTCCAAGAATATAATTTTCCTATAAATTTTAAACCATTGTAATTTGGCTTGCAGGTAAATAGGAGTTTAGGAATTTTTGTGGCCTTGTATATATTTGGATATGCCATTAAAATTAAACTCTTAAAGGGACAGTTCACCACAAAAGTTTCTGTTACTTTATGCTCACCCCCAGGGCATCCAAAACTTTTTTTTTCTATCGAGTAACATATAAGAGAAGTTTTATCCAAAACTTTGGTCACTAGTAATTCATAAAATGAAAGTCAAGAGCTAATGGAACTTTTAGAGTCAAAAAACATACAGAGGCAAGACAAAATGTAGACAATACTGACAATACATTGAAGTCTTAGATGAATAATATGTGCAAGAAACTCAATATTTACAATATATAGATCGGAAGAGCACTATATATATATATATATATATATATATCTAT
>CAIGQQ010037704.1:469236-481672 GCA_903798035.1 Danio albolineatus | reverse complement strand
CTTCTATATATTTATTTACTGTGGTAGTCAATGGTAACCATAGTAAAGGTTTTCAGGCTTTCCAGGTTTTCAGCTTCCTTCAAAATATCTTCTTTTGTGTAAAACAGAAGAAAAAAACTCAACGGTTTGTTATCATTGGGTTGGATAAATTGTGAGTAAAAGCTTTATTTTTGGGTGAACTATCCTGTCAAACAGACACAAATGTAGACAAAATTACAGCTTAAAGAATATTTATCTATGTATTATTTTGCTAAAGATACAAAATATTTAATTAAAATAGAAAGCAAAATATAGATAAAATGAAAGCTTCATATTGATATAAAATATTTAATTAGATCAATGGCAAATTCTTTATCAATTTTTAGTGAACTGTCTCTTTAAGAGATATCAGTGCACTGAAACGCACTTCACCCCTGACACCACCACCATGAAACTGAAGTGATTTATCATCCAAGTAAAGTTCTGGCACTTGACAAGGGATGAGATGGTTTTATAATTCTTGCGCCAGTGCCAAAACCTTGATGGCTGCACTGCACTATCATCATTTCCATGGCTAAGATCCTATTCCACACATAGTTCAGTGGCAACAGGCCATCCGTCTCCAAGTCCTTAACATCCCAAGCATTTCAGGATCCCGGTCACACTTTTGTTCCCCAAGCCTATCCATTTTTTTTTTCAGCTTGTCTTCCTACACAACTATCTGACTCTTCTCATATCAATCATGCCTTTCACTATGTAGGTTTGGGGAATGCATTGTTTTGGATGACTCTTTTGTGTTATTAATATCTTTTTAAGCGCATGGGCTGTGAATAGATCACACTTGGAGACCACAAGGTTCACATGGGCTGGCAAGTCGCTCTGGTGCCGAAAGGGTTGCCTGGCAAGTTGTGCCAAAAGAAAGGGGAAACAGATGGTAGGCACAGGTTTCGTGCTGGAATAATGCAGCGGGGTTTCATACTCTTTTGGGGGCTTCTTTATAGGCTGCATAAGCTGCAAATTATTTTTCGAAGTTTTCAATTAGACAAAGATTAGTAGATTTCACAAGAAAATGCTGAACTAATGGATTCGATTTAAGATTTTTGACAGTTGCTGTTTGTTCATTTGTAATTGCGAAACCTAGTGAAAATAATAAAAATAGTGATTTTTTAGTAAAAAATGTTTCTTTGGGAAAAACATTTTGGTGTTAAAATGAACATTAGCATGTGTACCCCCAAAAAGTGGAAGCAACTAAATGGTAAACACAGTGTAATTAATAACCTGAAAAATTGTTTCACTCATAAGTCTCTTTGAATACAAGGATCTGCGCAATGATTAATGTAAATGTGTCATGTAAGGTTATTATTATTATTATTATTATTATTATTATTATTATTATTATTATATTTTATCAAAGATACACAATGTAAGTAATTAAAACAGAAAGATATGTGAAGAATTTTATGACTTAAAAAACATTTATTCATACATTCATTTTCTTTTCGGCTTAGTCCCTTTATTAATTCGGGGTCCCCACAGCGGAATGAACCGCCAACTTATCCAGCATTTGTTTTACGCAGCGGATGCCCTTCCAGCCACGACCCATCTCTGGGAAACACATCCATACATTCTCATTCACACTCATACACTACGGACAATTTAGCTTACCCAATTCACCTGTACCGCATGTCTTTGGACTGTGGGGGAAACCGGAGCACCCGGAGGAAACCCACGCAACCACGGGGAGAACATGCAAACTCCACACAGAAATGCCAACTGGCCCAGCCGGGGATCGAACCAGCGACCTTCTTGCTGTGAGGCGAACGTGCTAACCACTCGGCCACCGTGGCGCCGACTTAAAAAACATTTAATTTGTATTTATTCATTCATTCATTTTCCTTTGACTTAGTCCCTTATTTATCAGAGGTCGCCACAGCGGAATGAACTATTCCAACTATTCCAGCATATATTTTACGCAGCGGATGCCCTTCCAGCCACAAATCAGTACTGGGAAAAACACCCATACACA
Source organism: Danio albolineatus (assembly GCA_903798035.1). Taxonomy (NCBI): domain Eukaryota; kingdom Metazoa; phylum Chordata; class Actinopteri; order Cypriniformes; family Danionidae; genus Danio; species Danio albolineatus. The sequence continues at coordinate 479,667 of CAIGQQ010037704.1, read as the reverse complement.
CTCATTCACACTCATGCACTACAGACAATTTAGCTTACCCAATTCATCTACATGTCTTTGGGCTATGAGGGAAACCGGAGCACCCGGAGGAAACCCATGCGAACACGGGGAAAACATGCAAACTCCACGCAGAAATGCCAACTGAGGTTCGAACCAGCAACCTTCTTGCTGTGAGGTGAAAGTGCTAACCACTGAGCCACCGTGTCATCTTATTTTTATTTATTAAAATGGAAAAATTAATAGCTATGTGTAAAGAATTGTATGGCTTAAAATATATATTTTTTTTATTTAAATAAAAAATAGAAGATCTTTATGTACAGAATGTTTAGGCTTTAATGTTTTAAATTTATTTATTTATTGCTTAAACATTATCTAAATTTTGCCTTTTTATTTGGATTTTAATATAATTACAAAATATAAATAACAAAATGTAACACTTCTAATGGACAGCATGCTTTATAGACTTAATACTTTGTTTTATTTCATTTGCTTAATTCACTGTCATGTTGCTATAGTTGGCCTTTTAAAAGTCATTAAATAAAAGTTCTTGTAGCAACTGATACAAATAAATCCAAAATGCATGAAATCTGCATTGCATGAAATAAATCAGCGCAAAATGTATTTAATTTATATAGGTCTTCTTTTTTTTTTTTTAACTAAATAACATTGACTTACTGAAACTGACTACTCGTATAGAATGAAGCTTATCCTGCATCCATCCTTCATCATGACATGCTGCACAAGAGTCTTTCAGCTGTGGAAAGAAGCCAAATGCAGTCAACAGGTGTCTATCTTAAAGCCGTAGCTTTACAAACAAGCCCACAGCCTCTTGTTTACCCAGCTTTTCATTCTCCACTTCAGATGCAAATGAGTTATAGCCCTGTCGATGCTGGACGTATTACAAACTTTATTTTGGGTCTGAAAGGCTGGGGAAGCTATTATTTTTCTTCTGCATGTGCCAACCCTCAAACGATTAAACGCTGCCAAGAAACCCTGAGACTCTCGGTATGGTGTGAGGAGCCCAAGAAAAACAAGCCAGCGAGCAGAATTAGTACGTTTCCGTCGACTCGTGTTATTGACGCTTGTCAGGAATGTTATACGACAGTCCGTTTTAGCAGCAACACAAGTGCTTGTGAAATGGCAGGTGACGGGTGCATTTATTCTTCAGTCAAATTTTGTGACTGTTCATGCGGATCGTACAGCTACAAACTAAACATGAATATGGACTAAAGAAGTCAAATATTATTTATTATAAAAAATAGTAAGTCAAATTGGAAAAAAATAAGTGTATTGTTTAATATTTTAATTTGGTCATTTTGTATTTTGTCTTGTTTTGTATTTTACAAAAAGATATGAAATATTAATCATTAAATAAAAAAGGCAATTATAGATCAAATGAGGGCTTCAAGAACATTTGTTTGCATGTCGACTTGTTTAATTTTATTAATAATTAATTTTTCCTCATTTATTATACTAAAGATGTTAAGTATGGAATAATCTCCATCTATTATCAACAGCATGATATGAAGTGGAGATAATGCACTGTAATAAAATTTGGGTTCCACACAATTCCTTCATGTTGTCCCAACTTAATTGTTTTTACAAATTTAAGTGGATTGAACATAAAGCAATTAAGTTGTCTCAATCTTGAGAATTGTATTTCAGTTCATTTTAAATAAGCAGTTTGAACAAGCACCAAACATATTTTTCAGTGTGGCATGTGCGTACTGAAATAATTGTGACTATCGCAGACTTATCATCTTGTGATTTAAAAACGGGTGCCAATATGAGCATGCACGTTGATGGGTAAAGTCAAACAGACATTGAAAAGCTTGTACGCAAGGAAAAATATGAAGGTGATTTTTTTTCAAAAGCATAAAGTTGCGCAGCGCCACCTTGTGTACTAGGTTGTTTCTTTTAAGCACCATCTAATGTCAGGGAGTGATTTTTGTACATTTACTCTACTCATCAGCAGTGAAAATCCCTTGAGTATGAATACCAAAAAAACATCTCAAGTGAAAAATCATCCCATTGTGCACAAGCCTTAAAATTGAACAGCTTTATTCTGCGAAGACAACTTCCTAGATCTGCATTATCCTGCTTATTACATGACTACTTGCTGCAAAAGTAAACAATTAGACAGAATACTTTGACCCTGTATTTACTTACTAACTTGGTAACACTTTATTTTGATGGTCCATTAGAGTATTAGTAGACTGTCTGCTTAATATCTGCTGATACTGCTCCTTCAACAGATATTTAACTGACCATAAGAAATCTTGCAAGTACACGTCAACTTACACTAACCCTAACCCCAACCTAACAGTCTACTTATAATCTAATGAGAGTTAGTTGGCATCTAGATGCAGTGTAACTTAATTCACGGACCATCAAAATAAAGTGTGACCAACTCTTCCATTAAACAAAGCTGGCAGAAAGAAAAATGGTTGAATGCAGCCTACACTAATCTATGTGCTATTCAATCACAATATATATGTATACAACATATATATGTTTTGAATACCCTTTAGATTGCACAAATTGAAATCTTATGTTGAAATGAAAATATGGAAATTTCTCAAAAATGACCATAAAACACTGACACTGACTTCACTCACGTTTTGAGGTGACCTGTTTTTTTTTTTTTTGTTTATTTGTTTGTTTGTAAAGTAATATTTGGCAAAACTGCTATGGAAATGCCCTTCTTGCATTTACAGGTCACAAGGTGAAAAAGTTATATGATTATTCTTTTAAAATATGTGTGTCTATTAGCTCCCTTGGCTGTGTTGCTTTTTAAATATTGTGCACTATAACTTGCCTAATAGTAGGTGACTTGCTATTAATGTTTGTCTGATGCACATCTATTATTAAAAATAATGGCTTGTGCATCGGTGGTAATATAACATATACCTATATCAGTCTATATGGGATGAGTTTTAGTCAAATAACACTTGGTTTATGCTCTTTTGCAATCATTTTTATTGACATTTTAAAAATATTACAAAAGTTTTGCGCAAATTTAATATGGAAATGCACCTGTTGACACTTGTCAACTTGACAACACAACAAGTGCTTGTAAAATGGCAGACAGGTGCATTTTTTACTCACAGTTGCATGTTTTTTCTTGCTTATCCAGAACTCCCAGTTATAACTATGCTCCAAACATGGACAAGCACTGGATTATGCAGTACACGGGCCCGATGAAGCCGATCCACATGGAGTTTACCAACTACCTGCACAGGAAAAGGCTCCAGACGCTCATGTCTGTGGACGACTCTGTGGAGAAGGTCAGAGCTCTAAGTACCAGATTGTGGATTTTCAACAGATTTTGTCATGTATGGGTTGGGAACGAAATGTGTTTGTTGTTTTTGAATTGCAGGTATATAATGCTCTGGTGGACACTGGAGAGCTGGACAACACCTATATCATTTACACAGCTGATCACGGTTACCACATTGGCCAGTTTGGTCTGGTCAAAGGGAAGTCAATGCCTTATGATTTCGACATCAGAGTGCCGTTTTTTGTCAGAGGTCCTAATGTGGAGCCAGGGGCAAGGTGAAATCTGCTTTTCTCTTGAATGCACTTTTTAAAAATGTTTTATACGTCTACAGTTTAATTACATGAGTAAAACCATTTCTCTATTTATATATGTTTCTCATCATCTTTGTATTTTATGTATTGTGTATATATTAGCAATATAATATATAGTATACACATTGCACAATATAGTTCCTTTTCACATTTAAGTATTTTATAGCTTTTTTTAAGTAAATATACAGAAAAAAAATTATGCTATTATTTATAATATTTTAAATGCAGTGATTAAAAATATGCATTACTGCCTTTGACATTGATAGTAATGTTATAGTAAAATGCATAAAAATACATGAATTAAATATTACATTACTTGTATAATAGGATATATTTGCTAAATACTTGCTTAAAATATATATTACAATCTTAATATATAAAAAATATTTAAGCATACACATTTTATAAATAAAATAATAAATTTAGATGAATTAACATTAATTGTATTACATTTTGTAAATTAAATCACAATGTCATTTCTTTCAATATGTTTTTTACATACAATTATATATTTTTTATATTATATATATTTATATATTTACTGATATATTCAGTTAAATTAAAACTATATAATAATAATAATAATAATAATAATAATAATAATAATAATAATAATAATAATAATAATAAAAGTTATTGTATGTATTGTTATTAAAGTTATAGTTATTTAAATTCATTCATTTTCTTGTCGGCTTAGTCCCTTTATTAATCTGGGGGTGCCACAGCAGAATGAACCGCCAACTTATCCAGCATATGTTTTATGCAGCGGATGCCCTTCCAGCTTTAACCCATCCCTGGGAAACATCCAAACACGCTCACTCACACACACACTACTGACAATTTAGCCTACCCAATTCACCTATACCACATGTCTTTGGACTTGTGGGGGAAACCGGAGCACCCGGAGGAAACCCACGCAACCACGAGGAGAACATGCAAACTCCACACAGGAATGCCAACTGACCCAGGCTCGAACCAGCGACCTTCTTGCTGTGAGGCGAACATGCTACTCACTACGCCACCGTAGCGCCCAGTTATTTAAATTATTATAGTTATTATAATGCCTAATAAAAAAGTATTTACTATAATAATAATTATTATAATTTTGATTTATAGTTTAAATCTGTATTTTTACAGATTGTATTGTTTACTTTTATTTATGACATTTTTTTAGTTAATGTAATATATCATTAAAATGATAATTCAACCCCTTGAAAAAAGTATTGGCAACAGTTATTAATATCTATTTTATATTACTCCAAAGGAACAACCATGTTGTGCTAAACATTGATCTGGCACCCACTATCCTGGACATAGCTGGCCTGGACACGCCCCCTGATATGGATGGAAAATCCATCCTGAAGCTTCTGGAGCAGGAAAAGACTGGCAACAGGTGAGCTAAATCCTCTCCGTAAACACATAGTCAATTTTGCTTTAATTCAGTTCACTTGAGTTTAATGGTTTGTGCACATTTGGAGCTCATTTATAAAGAGTTTCTGGCAGGTAAAGAATGCTGGAAATGCTCTGCCACTCATGATGGCAGGACATGTTGAGCAGATTAAGATGTCATAATTCAGGCCAAGCCAAACACGCGCTTACGGTATGCAAACGACACAAGGACTCGGGGAGAAATAAAATATTTGCGTTTTTATATTGCAGATTCAAACCCAACCGGAAACCCAAAGTCTGGAGGGACACATTCCTGGTGGAACGGGGGTAAGGCAAACATTAGTCCCTCTCTTCTCAATCAGAGCATAAAATCACCGCAGAATGTGCGAAATACATTTGAATTGATTTACTGTATACGTGAGGCTCACCGCAATCTCCATTCCAGAATTTCACTGTAAAATCGCCAAAAGATAAGATCAGAAGTACATGTTATGATTTTAGGATTGCATTGCACAAACATCCTTCTTCCTTCACGTGTCTCGGTTTGAGTTCACCTAAAAATGTGGGAAAATATTTTTATGCTGTAAAAGAAATTCAAGCATCTTAAACTAATTATTTAGTAACTAGTTAAAAAAAGATTTAACAGATTTCTTACTTCAGAATATAACTGGATTTTGTAGTTAACAAAAACTTGACTCCAGCTTTAGAAAATAGTATAATGTTGACACAATTTGTGTTTGGTAGTACAGTCAACAACTGCCATTCTGAATGATTCTGAATGCATTTGAAAATAACTATTCATTAACCTTGTATAATATATTTTTATACAGTAGTTAATGTAATTGTCTGGCTTAGTATGTTGTCTTAGCCAAGCTGAGGTGAAAATATTAGTTTAACAAATGTGTTTTGCTTTTCTAGCTTTTTATTAATTGGAGTTTATACAATTATACAGTTTTTCAAATTATCATTAAAGCAATAGTTTAACCTGTAATAATAATTTGCTCTTAGTTTACTCACCCTCAGGCCATCCAAGATCTTGGTGACTTGTTTGTTCAGTAAAAATATTACAGAAGATTTTTTTTTTTTTTTTTTTTTTTTTTTTTTTTGCTGAAACTGGTTCTTTTTGATTCATTTGATTCAATGCTATCTCAAACTTTGAGAATCATAAATAAATAATCCTTTTTTTAATTACTACTACTATTATTAATATTATTGCTGTTGTTGTTATAATAATAAATGAAACTATAAAGTTAAAGCTGAATAAATCAAATTAATACCACCAGCAACACTATCATTTGCTCTTAAGGTTTGGCACATGAAGAAGCAACATAATAGCTCGTTCATTTATTCATTCATTCATTTTCTTTTCGGATTAGTCCCTTTATTAATCCGGGGTCGCCACAACGGAATGAACCGCCAACTTATCCAGCATTGGTTTTATGCAGCGGATGCCCTTCCAGCCGCAATCCATCTCTGGGAGATGTCCATACTTTCTCATTCACACACATACACTATGGACAATTTAGCTTACCCAATTCACCTGTACCACATATCTTTGGACTGTGGGGGAAACCGCAGCACCCGGAGGAAACCCACGCGAACACGGCGAGAACATGCAAACTCCACACAGAAATGCCAACTGACCCAGCCGAGGCTTGAACCAGAGACCTTCTTGCTGTGAGGTGACAGCACTACCTACTGCGCCACCGTGTTGCCCATAATAGCTCATATTTCTATATATTTAGCACAAGCTTTGGTATATATCACAAGCTTCTGTTCTTATGAAGACAAAAGTCACCAATTCCATGGTCTGCAGGAGAGTAAATAAACAAATTTTAATTTTATAGTTCATCCGTCAATTTAAATTAATCAGCAAATAACTTCTACCTTCTTTGATCAGAATTGTTCTCAGGAGTTCAACTATTCAGTTGACAGCTCCAGACTCTCATTATCAGATATGTTTCAGTAACCCCACGACAGAAACAAATCCCTCCCAGGGGGAAATATATGATATTACCTGTGGTATCAGACAAGAACCCGATACGTGTGTGCCGCATTTTTCTTGATTTCCATGACTGATCTGAGGAATATGGGAGAGAGTTTAGCCTATTTAAAAGAGTAGTTCACCCAAAAATGAAAAATTCTGGCATTGTTTACTCACCCTTAACTTTTTTCTTTTTGTTTCTTTGTTCACTTGTTTCTTTTTTCACATATTTTGACGATATTTGGCTTCTATAGTATTTTTTTTTCTACTATACGGATGTCGATGTCAGTTTAATTTATATAGCATTGTTAAACACAACCAAGGATTGATCAATGTGCTGCACAATACAAATCACAAAAAATATATAAAAATTGTTACTAAAGCAAGAAAGTTTCTCACTAATAAAATGCAAAAAAAATAAATAAACAAATAAAATTAGGTTTTTAACATAGGTTTAAAACAGATAGTGATGATGCTGGTCTAATACAGAGCTTTTCCACAATCTACAGTAAGACCAACAACTGCAAAAGCATGGTCACCACTGCATTTCAGCATTGACTTAGGAATGCTTATAGGCGTATAGGCAGATAGGGGCCAAACCATTTAGTGATTTAAACACCAAGCGAAGCACTTTTTAATTTGCACAGCCAAATGGTGCAGAGAACGTAAAACCGGTGTAGTGGGGTCATGTCTTTTGGTAATTGTTAAAAGCCTTGCACCAGCATTTTGAACTATCAGCAAGCAGGATAAAGCTAGAAGTCAATAGTTACAGCTTTTCAGCTTTCTTCACAATATCTTCATTTGTGTTAAAAAGAAGAAAAAAAAAGTCCTAAAAATTTGGAACCACTTAATGGTAGTAAATGAGTAAATTTAAATTTAAGGTTGAACTATCCCTTTAACTTTAATATATTATATATTATATATATTGCATCTGCTCTCAAACATTCTACTTGTCACTCGCACAGACCCGTCATTCTGTGAAATCTCACTTTATTGCTCCCACAGTCAGCCTGTGCTTAGTTTCTCCTTAATGCTAATTGAAAGAAGGTTTTCCAGGAATGGTGCAATCATGAAGCGCATGGTTGATCAGTGCCGGCTGTTGCTTCCGTGACTCAGTAACTGTTGTGTATAAAGCCAGACCACGAACTCGAAGCGTGTTTATACCAAAATGCCATTAATTCAACCTGTTTTTCACGATCACGACAGCTCCCATTTTATGAGAAGTCAGATTAGCAACTACTTCATTAATCAGTTGTGGTGAAATCATGCAGAGCACTGCTTTTTCTTAAGCTTAAATTAGAATGGAGTGATTTCGAATGTCGTTCCAGTAAGGTTTATATTTATAAAAGAGTTTTAAATGAGTGTTAGATGACACAAAAATGTGATGTATGAGTGGTAACACTTTACAATGTGATTCCGTGAAATACTTTTAAAGCATTTGTAAATTTTTGTTGATAGTAATGTCAATACAACTAATTGTGTAAATTCATTTTTTATAATATTGTAGCTATTGTTTTTTATTGTGAATGTTAGTTAATGCATCAAGTAATCTTAATTATTGGACATTTTTGTAAAGTGTTTTAAACATCAAATAACGAAAATAGGCATGAATGATTGAATGTTTATTGTTGTGAAATTGGTAACACATTACGAAAAAAGGTTTAATTTGTTAACATTATTTAATAGCATTAAGTAAAGCAACAGTTCAACCAACAACATTTTTTTACTCCCCTCAAGTAGTTCCAATCAGTTTCTTTTTTCTGCTGCGCACACACACACACACACACACACACACACACACACACACAAAAATATATATTTTATAGAATATTGGAAACCAGTGGCCATTGACTTTCATAGTAGGTGAAAAAAGGCAATGGCTACCAGTGACTAACATTCTACAAAGTATCTTTTTTTGTGTTTAACAGTTAAAAGAAACTGTGAATTTCAAGTGAATATATTACTTTTCATTTTTGTGTAAACTTGTGTGAACGTTTTGTGAACATTTCGAGTTCACTCTACAGAATGAATATGCCCATTGACTGCTTGGAGAATCTGGGTTTTATTGTTTTTGCGAAATATATAAAACACTCAACACAGCGGTTATGAGATGCTGACCTGGGTGGGACGGCTATGCTTTCCAGGCTTCCGAAAAACAGTGAGGCTGCCAACTTTAAATTGTGGCCTAACAACTTACCAACATACATTTGTCATTCTAGCAAAATCCTGCGCAAGAAAGAAGACTCAGCAAGCAGCTTGAACACACAACACTCCAACAGCTTGCCAAAGTACAAGAAGGTGAAGGAGGTGTGTCAACAGGCCGAGTTCCAGACGCCCTGCGAACAACCAGGACAGGTATTAACTCAAATACGTACAAAGACGCTCATTATTCTCACACATTGTCTATATTTGTATTTCTCACACCTATGAACATGCAGACTTGCGCACAATTCTTGCTTTGAAGTTTTCAAGTTGGTTCAACCTGGAGATGAATTATAGCAAACTTTTGTGCTCCATTTTGAATTGTTCAACATAATAATTTAGGAGCCAAAGCGGTTATATGTTTGGTGCTGCTGCAGTTGAAACTGATATTTACAACAAATGAAGTGTAACTGGAGTTAGGTCATAGGTTTCTTTCATCATCACATTGTGTGGCTGCTTTACCAGACTCTCTGTGGTGTGGCAATGAATCACAGAGAGCTGAACATTACAAATTGGTACAATTTCAGGTAGCGCAAATGCAGACAGTATTTCAAGGACTGCACTAATGCAAACCAGATTCTTTTTATGGTCAAGTTAAGTGTTTGCCTGCAACACTTTGTCTGGAAATTTGATTGAATGCAGAGAACTCGTTTGCGTGCGCTTGGAAAAAACACACAGGGTTTCTGTCTACTCATTTAGGGCCAGCCACCTGCCAGAACATTTTTTGACAATTTGAAAATGTTATTTCTTTATTTACGTAATTTGAAGCCGATGTAAAATTAGATTTAATGTCATTTGTTTTCTTAGTTCTTCTGGTTACATTAATACAGTACATAAGTCTCTTGTATTAGTTCAAATGCAGCATTAAGTTGCATTAAATGTATTGCAAGCATATGGTTGTGTTTACTGTTTGCGATATGGACTTTGCTCTGCAGAAAAGGAGGGAAGGAAGGATAAATAGATATAAATGGATGAATGGATGGATGGTTTGGTGATGGTTAGGTTCATTTGCATGGTTGGTAGATGGGTGGATGGGTGGATGGATGGATGGGATGGATGAATGGATGGATGGATGTAGACTGAAAATATAGATCCTGTAGTTGGATGCTGTAGTGTGTTCATGGAAACAGAGCAATACAAACGTATAAATTGATACAGATATTGATGTGAAAGGATGAATGGTTTGGTAGATGGTTAGGTTAATTTGTATGGTAAATGGATGGATGGATGGATGGATGGATGGATGGATGGATGGATGGATGTAG
>CAIGQQ010037704.1:418317-469226 GCA_903798035.1 Danio albolineatus | reverse complement strand
TGCAAATGGATACATTGATACAGATACTGATGTGAAAGGATGAATGGGTGGATGGTTTGGTAGATGGTTAGGTTAATTTGTATGGTTGGTTGGTTGGTTGGATGGATGGATGGATGGATGGATGGATGGATGGATGGATGGATGGATTGATTTTTGGATGGATGGATATATTGTTGATGGATGGGTGGATTTAAATAGACAAGGTCATTGATGATGTACATGAGAATAGATAGATATAGACATTTTAGATTTATATAATGTAACTTGATAGATGTAGAGAAATAGAAAACGTTTTAAAGTTGGATGGATTGACAGATTAAGCACATCACTGTTGAGCATGCCACTATTTTTAATACAAGCTTAAACAGCTTTAAAAGTTCGGTAGAATCACCACTGTTCTGTTCCTCTTTACCGGTGAACCTTATTATTGTTTTGATGTGTAATGCACTCTGAAAAGATTGACATGCTTTAGATGTTGAGCACAGACAAAGCTTGTAGAAGTCATGGTCTGCTACATCCAGATCAAGTCTTAGCTTGAATAGAGTATCAGTATCTGTTTTCCCCCCAATTCACACTCATTCTCTTTCTGAGAAGTAGTAATGTGTTGAAAAAGCCTAGCAAAGACTGCATTACCGTGCTCCTGCTGTCTGCTGCAGTGTCAATGAGGGCAGTGTGTATGATTGAGGCTGTGTGAACGTTTATGTCTGTTTCTTCCTGAGTCTGAGTCGTGTCTCCGCCATTCAAGTAGCAAGGCTTCACATAGTTGGCTGTGCCACTGTTTGCTTACGTCTGTTTGACTTCTGGCTATATAGAGCCAGTTTCTGTGTGGATGTAAGGTACATGCTCAACGTGTGTTAGTGAGTGTGCGTGTTTGGCCGCTACGTCTGGAGGAAACTAACGAGTGAAAGTGCTCAAACTAGCTTTGGCTTGCTCCTTTTTGGTTTGCCGCCCTTCAAATAAACATCCTCACTGCGAACAGATACAGCATCACCCGCAGATACATAAACTCATTGACGGGCCTCCAGAGCTTCGCAGGAAACCAGAGCAGGGCTGTGGCCATTGTTTGGATGTGGTTTCCCATAGCTGTCTGAGCACATGTCTGAGCCGTGGTCAGTTTACAAAGCAAACAGCTCTGCGAAATTAGGAGATTAAGTCTAAATTGTCTTCAGATTGCTTCTTTATGGGAAAGAATTGTGAGGTGGCTCTTGTGCCGTGTGATTGTGAATTAATGGGATTACTTCACAGGCGCAGATGTTTGACCGCTAAGCTCGCAGCCTCTCACAGACAGAAGATTCATTTCATTCATAAAAACATCTGTGGTTATGCAAATGAGGCGGCTCCAGCACAATAAGTGGCTCGCCACACAAAAATCTCTGTCCTGCAGCTGAATTCCTTCTGTTTTTGGTACAGAAATGGCACTGTGTGGAGGAGGTCAGCGGGAAGTGGCGTTTGCAGAAGTGTAAGGGCTCTCTGAAGGAGGGATCGAAAAAAAGGACGAGGAGTCTGCGCTCGCGAAGCTACGACAACCGTGAGAAAGACTGCCATTGTGGAGAACGGCCTTACAAAGCAGCCAAGGCGGCACGACGGGCACACAGACAGTTCGGTCAGAGCAGTAACCCACGTAAGTATGGTTGCATCCAAAATGGCACGCTATACACTTATGCATTTATGCACTCAAAGGTGTGATGTAAGTTTATATTCATCTCGAATGAAACACTAACATTTTTCTGTTATGGTAAATTTAAACAGAAATTCATTTAACAGTGGCAAATTAGTTATGTAAGAGACCAAACTACAGTATCAATTAGTACCTGTCATGAGCATAACCACATTCATCACAGGGAGGGTGGCATAATCATTTACGTAGGAGAATTTTATATGTACAATCCAAAATAAAGTAATTCAACCTCAGTTCTCAAAAGCTCCTGCCCTTCCACTATGTAAGCAAAGCTGCAATCGTTGAGTGCATGGTGTTCTTCAGTTGAATATGTACATGATCAGGGTATTTAATGTGTGCTTATCCCTTTTCTTTTCTTTGTATTTTCAGTGTAACTGCACTACTTATGTTAAGTATACTACAAAATGGCGTAAAATAGTGTGTATGTATGCAATTTGGGATGCACCTTTCCATTTTAAACTACGAATTTGCAATATTAATTTGTTCAAACAGATATAATGTTATTTCCTTGATAAATACAACAAAGTTAAAAGCCAAACCTACCTCTCACTGTTTTTAAAAAGGATTTAAGTTCTTTTGAATGGAAGTACATGCACTGAAAAAAGATGAATATTTCAGTGTCCATACATATCGGAATATTTGTACAGTTTGACAACTCTGTTTATGACTGCAACTGCTCAGCATAAGTATGTGATTTAAGATGCAACTTATAAGGAGGAAACATCTAGTTGATGGATTCAGTCTGTCAGCTGTCCATTCCTGGTCCTGCAGAGATACAGTACACTTGTCAAGATATTTTAGTGAGCCTAATGCCCTTGATTCACTTGCTCAGGTGTGTTTTGGTAAGAGCTAAACTGTGCAGAAAAGTAGCACTTTAGAGGAAGCCCTGCACACCACTGGACTTTTTAGACTGGGGTGAAAATTAACTCACTCGTCGCCACCTAGTGGATTAATGCTGTAGGCTACAGAATGTGAGTAGATTGGTTTTGAGTCACTAATGAATTGAATCGCATGAAGAATAAACCTCAGTCTTAGGCTATAAATTACTCATTATTTAGTTTAATTAACTATAATAAAACTGTAAACAAATGCTATTTACAGGGTAAATATATTAGGAACCAGCAGCAAATATCTGTAAGAAAATGTATGTTTTTGAAAGCAGTCTCTAATGCTCACTTTAAATGGATTTATTCAAACCACTCAAAATTAAATACTGTGATGGAAAATGATTCAATAATTCTACATTTTATTGTTTGTTCAAATGTGAATTCCTAAATTTTTATCTGTTAGTTAATTCTCAAGTATTGAGTGATTTTTTTTCCAGAAGTCATTCTTATAATCCCGGTTTGGAGCTTTTGAAAAATGTATTATTATTAGCATAGCAATGTTGAAAATATGCTCAACTGAATGCTCGACTGAATGCCTTTGGAGTATTTTATGAATAGAAAAAACAACAAATCATTTAAAATATTATCATACAAATTTATTACTGTATGTTACAATATTAACATGCATTAATTGCCCCTGATGGTCAATTTTTTCATAATCCAATTCAAAATCTTTTTGTTTTGCCTCAAATATTTAAGTACAGTTTAAAAAAACAGTAAGAATATCAAACTTGAATGTAAAACGACTAAGATAATTTAAAAACAAATACAACTAATAAAACTAGAAATGCATTATTAAGGCGTAAACTTGATGGACAGCACAGAAGGATTTAACAAAATTTGTATTGCTACATTATTAATTTATTACTATTTGCAGACAAAACAAAAAAATACTGACTGATTTACACAGATTTTAAATTGGGTATGAAATCTAGTGTTTAAACCACTGAAAAAATATCAGTTTTTCTTCAACTCTGCAACTCCTGCAATTTTTCTTTAGATCAGTGGTCTCAAACTTTTTTTTATTATCAATGCAAGAACGATACATACAAAACAATGCCAGAGGTACAAAAAATGAAAAGTATATATAAAAAATACAGAGGTACAAAAAAAAAAACTGGAGGCCCACAGCTCTGCATAGTTTGTCTCCACCTCGAACTCACACCTGCCTTATAGTCTCTAGTAGTCTAGAACACCTTGATTAATTGGATCAGCTGTGTTTGATTAGGGTTGGAGTAAAACTGTGCAGAGATGTGGCCCTCCAGGAATCCAGTTGATGACCTATGCTCTAGATAGTTAGCTATGGATTATAAATGTTGAAATATGTGCAGCTTACACTGATGTCCACCCTCAGGATACAGACCTCGTTTTGTGCACACACGGCCGGCCAGATCCCTGTCAGTGGAGTTTGAGGGGGAAATCTATGACGTGGATCTGCAAGCTGATGACAAAACGCCACTCGAGCCTCGACCAATCAGCAAGCGCCACTATGAGCCGGAGCCAGGTTTTGATTCGGACTTTGGGTTGGAGTCTGATGACGGATCCGAGGAGATGCAGTCAGATGACACAAATGCTGTGGGATACCCAAATTCTCTGAAAGTCACTCACAAGTAAGCCTTTAAACATAATCTTTAATTTATTGGTATTAAATAAAAGGTAAATGTGCACTAAGTATTATTTAAAAGTTGTGTCGGACTAATGTCCAAAATGCACTTGCAACCAATCAGCAGTAAGGGACGTGTCTTGTAATTAGAGTGGAGAAATTTAAAAAGGGACCGGACCTTGTTAATTTATGGGTGTGTTTGTTTTTGGTGCCTTCCGACATCAGAAACTGTATAAAGATATAAAAAAAATACAGTAAATTAGTACAGTCAATCGTTTTACAAAATATACACATAGGATTCACAGGAAAAAAGAGAACAAATAATAAAATTAAATAGAATAGAATACAGGCTGCACGAAAGATCTCACCATATTTCTTCAAAAAAGAAACACATTTCTAATTGTCAGTTAATATACGTGAGTTGATTAATTGTTTGACTCTCATAAGAAGCCTGTAAGAGTACACTGTAAAAAACAATGCTGGCGGCCATAATTTTTTTAAGCTGAATCAATTTAACCTTACGAGTCCATTGAACTTATATTAGCTTAAACTGACTTTTCAAAGCTTGCGTAACTTATAATATTAAGTTAGAACATGATTAACTAAGTTTAATAAATTACAATGACCTAAAAACATATACTGCATGACTAATTTGATCATATACTTTTTTACAGTGTAGGTGTTAATAAAATAACTTCCTTTAAAATAACATCCTTAAAGTGCCAATTAAAACTCATGTTACCCTTGCAGGAGCATATATTATTCCAAAACAGTGATGAATCATTGTATGAAAGAAAACAAAATCTTTTTTTTTTTTTTTTATTGTTACAAAAGGTGCATACAGTGGCGCCTGCAGCCATACGGCTGTATGCATTGTGCATACCTACCACGAGAGGGCGTAAATTAATGCCGCTTTTTATTTATTTATTTATTTATTTATTATACGTCAATATAAGATATATTGACAAAGCAAGAAATAATAAGAATAAATAAAGGTTTATGTTTTATATTGTGTATGTACTTGCATGGTGGGAGATGGGTAAAGAAATCTATTGCCTTTTAGTTTTGCTGGTGGTTTTTCTGCACATTAAAAATTACAATTCAGATAGCCATTGTTTAAAACAAGGTTCAAAATGAGTAAACTCTCTTTAAACAGTTAAACTTAATTAAGACATTTGCCAAAAGGCATAAAACTAATGAGACATATATTGCTTCCCCACACGGGGTGAAGACTGCAGTCTCATCAGCACCTCCAGGCGGAGCCAGTCTCATTTATTGCACAATTCTGATCCAGCTGCACAGTCTCTTCGCATGGAACTGCTACCATTCAAGGTGTTTTGAACAATTTTAGGAATAAGAGATGATGGGGCCAGGTGGTGCTGGAAATGTGCGTACCTTTGAATAAAATCCTGCAGGCGCCCCTGGGTGCATATATCAACTACAGTATTAATGACAGTACAGTATTTTTGATAAACATGCATTACAGGAGTAAATGTTGTACAGAATCTTGAAGTGCACTTCTTTCATTTTTATTACGTATACTCAATTTATATGGAAATAACCATTTTTTGTCCATTGAATGCTAACAACCTCAAAAAAAAGTCTCCCAATATATTCATCATTTGGCAAAATTGACTTAATTTTAGTTGATTGAGGGTAATTGAAAAGTGTTTAACAAAGCTGTTCACTTCACAGATGTTTCATTTTAATGAACGACACTGTGCGCTGTGAAAGAGAGATTTACCAGTCTTCCAGAGCATGGAAAGACCACAAGCACTTTGTGGATCATGAGGTAACATTTGTTCCGCTAACCTATATTGTCCTTCAAATTTCTGCCATTTAAACCACACTAATGATGTTCATATCTTTGTCTCTTAGATCGAACAACTTCAGGATAAAATGAAGAAGCTGCGAGAGGTTAGAGGTCATTTGAAGAGGAGGAGACCAGATGAGTGTGACTGCTCAAAGAAGAGGTCAGTTGACATTTGTTTTTATATGCTGTGTCATTTTGAGTCATGTAAAATGGACCGTTTTGAGGTAACTCTGAGAAGACTGGGAAAGCGATTGGTCATCGTTCCACTCTTTTTCCCGTTTACTACATTCATATTATTCAAAGGTTTGAGCCTTTTGAATGCAATTTATGCTTGTATTAAGTGAAGGTGCATTAATCAACAGTAAAGAATTTTGCTTTAGTTTAAATGGAAATATATATTTTTTAAGTACAAATATATATATTTATACATTTTCAATATTTATTTAAATTTTTAGTTAAAAGTTTGATTTATTTTTGTATTTATTTGTTCAGTTAGTTAGTTAGTAAGTTTAGTGCATTGTTAATCTGAAAGGGATAAATATGGCACTTTTCATATTTAAGTTTACTTTATATTATAGAGATTAACCATTTAACATTAACGGT
This sequence comes from Danio albolineatus, assembly GCA_903798035.1. Lineage (NCBI taxonomy): Eukaryota > Metazoa > Chordata > Actinopteri > Cypriniformes > Danionidae > Danio > Danio albolineatus. The sequence continues at coordinate 462,642 of CAIGQQ010037704.1, read as the reverse complement.
TTAATATTACATCTTTTCGTATTTAAAATATCTATACATCAAATAATTCTGAAAAACAAGAAGTGTTCTTGTTTTCAAGAAAAAGTAAAATAGCATGAATGTTTTTTAACACTGATTATGACCTGTTACTTTACCATCAATGTATTCTGAAGGATCGTACGACACAAAAAAATGGCTCATACAAGTAATGTTTCCAAAAAAAGTTAAAATTTTAAAAAAGGTTTTTAAAGTGTCTTTTTTTTTAAAGAAGACTTTTTGTTTTAACACTTGCATGGTGATGTAAAATTAGGTTTAATACTTGTCCAGAAACAAAATCTGAATTTTTCAATCCAGGTTAAGATAATTAATCACTTTAAGTCTAAACAATAACACTTATCAATTCTGATTTTATTTTAGACCTTTATTTTTAGAAATTCCAGAGATTTCAAAAATTCAAATTGAATTGAATTTAGTGCTGTTCTCTCCTTATTACAACCAGCTATTTTAGCAAAGAGAGAAAGCAGAAAAACAAACCCGAGAGATTGAAGAATAGGAATGACCACCTCCATCCCTTTAAGTGAGTTTTTTTTTTTTTTTTGGTGTGTGTTCATGATGTCCCTGTCTATCGTCTTTAGTATTTTCTCTTTGTCAATGTGAAGTTGGATTAATGTCTAGATCACTGTGGCGTCTCTAACACACTTTGTCAACTGGGTGATTTGAAACACATTGATGATGTTGCTATTACTTTGTTACGTTGTGTAAGTTGGGTGTATGTATTTGAACCATTTAAAATATAATCTAATTTATTGTGATCACGTTTTTCTGTATTCTAATAAGTACTAGAACTGAAGTGGATGTTGTTGTTGTTTTACATGCATATGTTATGCTCTATGATGATGAACCACTAATCCACTCATAATTTGAAAACAAAAGTTATTTGAAAAATTAAAATAGGCACATTATTTAAATTTTATGTCTATGAAACTTAAATGTAGTAAATGTAAATGGATTAATGCACCAAAATGGGACATTTTGCATTGTAATATACCCATGTATTGTCGCATGCTTGCATGTATATGTTGTTGAATAGTTAATTGTATGAGTTTTATTGACTTCTTTTCACCCCATTGGTCACAGTTTTGTCAGGGTCTTACATTAAAAGCTTTTTTCCTAAGTATACAAAACTCTCTACCCATAAACATTAGCATAAAATTCATTTTTAGGCATGAACAATTGCACCTTGTGGTTTTAGCGGAGGGTTGGTGAGTACAAGATCCTTCCACTTTTCTCAGGACCTCTGACCCTATTTATGTGGAGTGCAGGCTGGTCTGCCTCCCCCGATCATTGTGCAATTCACCTGGGACAGCGTTCCCTTTCACTCTGACTCTAATGTCTCATTTATTTCTGCCACCAGAGAGGCCATGCAGGAAGTAGACAGCAAAGCTCAACTCTACAACGAGATCCGTCGCAGGAAGAAAGAGAGGAAAGTGAGGAAGAGGCAGAAGAAAGGCGATGACTGCAGTCTTCCTGGCCTCACCTGCTTCACACATAATAATGACCACTGGCAGACGGCCCCCTTCTGGAATTGTAAGCAAATGCTCTTTCATTTGGTATCAAAAAATAAGAGATGTTGGTTTGATGCAGTGCACAAATGAATTATTCAGAGCAATAAACGATGAATTAAATATACTTTTTACAGTAATGCTGGAAAACTTTAGAAGGTACATTTAAAATATACCTTTGTTGTTAGTTCGAACTACTTATTTAAAATCAGCTGAAATAACACAATTCTTGTTTTTTTTTTAGACAACTTAATTGTTTAATGTTTAATTAGCATAATTCCAATTCAAAGTTAATGTAATTTCTTCATGTTGTTCCATCACAAGTCAATTTTCTACAATGTAAAACTAATACTTTACTACATTTTTGAACTATTGCTAATTTTATGAGTGTACATATTTTGTTGTAGTTCAGTTCACTTGGTCAGGAATTTGAACTTGGTAAAAGAAAACGATGCATATTGATCGATTAATATTCACATTAACTAATGATGTCATTGATGCGTGTTGTTGTTTTTGAAACCAAATGTAAGATGCAAAAAAAACATATTTGAATGATTTGTTTGTTAAATCAAAACAATGAACCTACTTTCAGTTTTGAGAAGCATACAATACAATTTTTTGATTTAGTAGCTAATTCATTTGAATTTATATGATCTTATTCATACATTTTATTGTAATTTTCTTATCCCCCAATGAGTGGGAGATTAAGAAGGGTGCTCATGTATGAATTAAATCATATAAATTTGTACAATTATAGCTACTATGTAATTAGTAATTAGCCAATATGTAAAACAAGTGACATTTCTCATAAGCTCAGGCTGGATAAAGAGTATGAGTGGATTGTTTTTGACAAATGAGTATGTTTGTTGATACAAATGTATCTCTCTCAATAGTGGGTGGATTCTGTGCCTGTACAAGCTCTAATAACAATACATACTGGTGTCTGAGGACGGTTAATGAAACTCACAACACACTCTTCTGTGAATTTGCAACTGGCTTCCTGGAGTACTTTGACCTAAACAGTGACCCGTACCAGGTGAGGATATTTGACAAAATTTAGTTGCATTTTAGTAGGATAAAATGTCCTTTTAATCTAATTGAATGATTGTCAACGTGGCACTACCTCAAAACATGCATATTTTGTTGCAGGTAACTATTTACAGCGATAAGTGTTGACCACATCACCATTTTTCTCAGAAAATATATATTTTAAAGGTGCTGTTGACTTGAAATTTTCCCCAGATGTTGGTAACAACCAAAGAAGACAATACAAATTAAGTTATGTGTAATAAAATAAAATTGCACAGCGAGAATGTAAGAAGAACACATGATGAAAGTGAGGTGTAGAAAGGCAGTGATACCAGACTGAAATCTCTCAGCATGAGTTATTCAGCATCCCTCTGCCCTTCATCATTGTAAAATAATATTAGCTGCTTCAGTTCAATATCTACATTATCAGGATGATTAATATGAAACTACGGTTCATGCATTACATAATTACATAAACATTATAGCAAGACATTGATCCGAAACAAAGCCTAGGAAACTCCCAAATGAAAGAAAATCAAGCTGTAGAATCACCCAACCAATCACCTGACTTGAATCCAATATAAAATGCAAAATAAAGATCAAATTTGATGAGACTCACAGAACTATGACGATATTTACATTCTATTGGAGTTCGTGTGACTTCATTCACGTGACTTTGTTCTCCATGTGAGAGACGTCTTTAAGCTGCTTAATTAAATATGTTTCAGTTGTTCAGTACTATCTCTTTGTGTCATTTCATTGTTATTACACACAACTCATTTTTCAGATTTTTGATTTATATATATATACCAAAAACTGGTTCAATTCCATGTCAACAGCTCATTTAGAAATATTACTCCTATTGGTTGCAACTTATGTTTGTTTTTTATTTGTTTTTAGTTAACCAATGCAGTTTATACAGTGGAAAAGGATGTTCTCAGTCAGCTACATTTACAGCTGATGGAAATGAGGAGCTGTCAGGGCCACAAGCAGTGCAATCCTAGAGCCAGAGGCTCAGATGCAGGTAACACTTCTTTCCTGTTTCTGCACCATTTGTTCTGTGGGAAGTTATGGATGAAAGTCACTGGCTTACTTTCGTTTTGGTTTTCAATCCCCAAATCTGAAAGTCAGATTCATCATAGTGAAAAAACAGACTACAAATCCTGATATACTCGCAACAAAATAGTTTTTACTTTTTTTTATGAGTCAGTGGTACTGTATAAGTGAGTAGTTAGCAGTGAACTTTTCCTTACCAATTACTCACACTCAGGTGTTTTTAAACTTTTAGGAATTTCTTTCTTCTTTTGAACACAAATCAAGATGTTCCTAAGAATATTTGGGGAAGCAAAGTAGCCATTCACATCCATAGTAAAAACTAAAATACTCCTCTCCCCCCCTTCTTTTTTTTTGTGTGTGTGTTCAACAGAAGAAATACTCTGAAATGGATTTGGAACAAGATTAACAGTAAATGATGAAATTATTTTTGTGTGAACCATCTCTTTAACAAGCTGAAAAGTTTACTTTTAGCTCCTGAACAAACTTACTTTTTACCTGGTTTTGTTTGACCTTTATTTTTTGGGAATTTGAAGCATATTAGGGCCATGATATGATCTTAGTGCGCTTAAAATACTTTCCCAATTTGGTTAGTCTGGCATTTAGCTGTTCTCCTGTCTGTCCGTCTGAAGTGACAAAATAAATACCCTATAAAATTAGCCGCCAGACCAACTTTGGCTCATATAGGTGTCGTTTTGTTTTTCAGCAGGAATGATGTAAGCACTTAACATGAGAATGTCTTGAATATTTAGTAACGCATGCTCGAACAGAAAACTGCCAAGCTTTCTTTGTCCAAGTTATGAGGAAAGTGATGAATATTTAGCAACATGTGGTCAAGCATGTTTTACCGATGCCTGATGGGTTCAAGCACTTGTTGGATGACGTGTGGCACAATCTCAGGTGGTGGATGATGGGGGTTTGGCACTGAGTTTGGTTTCTCTCTAAATCATCTGCTCATCACTTTATGTCCTGTTAACATTTTCCATTTTATTCCATCAGCAGGGGACTGTGATTCCAGCAGCCTAGTGTTCACATTTCACATCAACTCATACTTTTGTATTTTTCCCCCAGTGAATATGTATTTCCAATGAGCTTGTGCCAAAGAGATGCTTTCATTTAAATTTGTGGGGGTTATAATCTTTATGCTATTTTTAGAATTTAAATTATAAACAAATATACTGAAGAATACTCCTCTCTGGGTGTTTTTCTTTTGTTTCCTTTTGTTTTCTTTGTTTTACTTTTGCATGTAGCTGTGGTTTAAAAAGAATTATTATTTTCTGTGTTTATTACTGCGAAGGAAGGAGTGTGTATTACATTAGGTATTTGGGATTTTGAAAACAGATGTCCTTGGGATTTTTACTGTTGTGATATGATTTCCAGTGAGGAAAATTGATTTTTACAAATAGACTGGCTACAAACGTTCCTGAAATGTTTGCATTTATACATATTTTGAATTATACAAGTCATTGTAGCTTCTCAAGAACTGGTCAGCAACTGTTTTTTGAAGGCTTTGATTTGTAATATTAGATTATTTGTAACAGTTAATTGATGTTTTGACCAAAAAGGTCAGCATTTACTTCAATTTTAGATCTATATAGCTCGGTTTCTTTGATCAAAACAAAACTTAAAACTTATTCTAATTATTTGATATATTTCTCACACAACACTCTCTGAATTTTCTCCAAATAGTGTATTATTGATGACTTTTTTTCTTTTTTAATTCAGCTTATAGTCACTACTCACTTATGAAGTGAGCGTAGAACAGCATGAACATTTTGCTAAACTTCTTCTTTTGTGTTAATTTAAATTAATCAAGGGTCTTAAATAACATGAGTTGAATGTTGATAACAGTTCCTATTTTCAATGAACTATTCCTTTAAAAGTGTCCACAAAATACACACATCCATACACAACTTCTGTTTATGTTGATCGAGGAAAGAAAGGCATACAAAAATAGTATTTTTCAATTAGTAATGAAACAAAAAACAGATGCATGTCATTTAGTCTGCATGTTGGTGTATTTCCATGTTATTTGTAACTTTACATCATTCAACACTGTTAACATATTCTCATCATGTAACATTCATTCCATTTTAACACTACACTTCTGTACAACCTTTTCCTTCAGGAGCATCAGAGGATTTTTCCTCATTCCACTTTCACGTCATCATTCCTTCATCGTTTCTTTAATCTAACAATACCTCTCTTCAGGAGCTGGGGGTTATGCATGAAGAACTGCAATGTGTTTGTTTGATTTCTTAATTTTTTAATCACAAAAGACATTTAACATTTGAATTGCTCTTATTTTCCTGATCAGGAAGTAAAGATGGAGGAAGCTATGATCAACACAGGTATCCATACTTTTTGAATCCCTCATTGGCTTTTGAAATAACTGCATGGGCAGCTTGTTTTCACTAATATGCCATGTTTCATTGAGCTACGTTTGTGTGATTGCATGCTGGGTTGAGCTAACCATTTAAGTATATTTAAAAATCAGATCACAAAACACAGCAATTAAAACCCCAAATTCATCATCTTATTATAACTCCCATTTGACTGCTTGTTGTTGTTGTTCATGTACTTAAAGTATTCATTCTGTAGGTGTAATTTAAACTGACATCATTTAGGGAAAAAAATAGTTTATTAAATATTTAAGGGCCAGATTTACTAAACAGGGAAAATTAGCATGAGACCATGAGTGAAGTTTTTTTTTTTCTGATGCTCACAGCTCAAAATACAGCTCATTTTCACAACTCAAATTGGAGAGAGTATAATTAAACATCAGATGTCAAATAAACGAACACAACAAAACTATCACAGTGTAAGTGTAAAAAAAAAGTGCTTTATTGTGGGAGTTAATGGTACAAATTCCACAAAATCATTCACATACATATACAAGATAAAACTGCTAAATCAACTGACTGATTGCATTGGCGATTAGTAAATCTGGCTCCAAGACTTTGACTGTTCATACATATCATATGGGGAATATCATCTCTTAGAGCTCTCCGTCCTAGAACATCCTTTGACATCTCTGTTTTTTTTTGGCTTACCTGCTTACCAGGCCACAGCAGCATCGAAAATGGTCAAAGTTGAGGAGGCCAAGCGTTTCATTCCTGTGAGTCTTTGAGACCATACAAAGCTTTTTCTGTTCTCATTCCATTCTCAAGTAGTTCTCCACGCTGCACAACACATCTCCATAGACCCTGAGTTGAGTGGCAGTTCTGGTTCAGAGCGGCCCGTGTCTCATAGGCCACCAGTTACTCTCTGACCCGCTCTGGGATTGCTCATTTCATTCTCTCGCCCTCCTTTAACACGCTTTTGTTTTTGCAGATTTTAATTTCCAACCTCTCGCCCTCCTTTTAGCTTCACGTTTACGTTGCTGATTTCTTGGTTCCAGGATTTTCCATCTTTTCCATCTCTTGTTGGATGTTTTGTTTTGTTTGATCTTCATTGCACAGATTTTTCCATCTGTTTGCGCACCCTTTATGGTGTATTGATTTTGGGTGTCTGTCTGGAGGACGTTTGTGGTCTTGATCTGCATTCACACTGCTTTATTGCTTCAATATAGAGCTTTTTCTATTGGTCTAAAGGCTTAAAAAAGCACTGCGGCAGTGTGCAGGGCACTAATTCAAAACCCCTCTGTGCAAGTAGGCCGGGAATAACTGCATGTTTTAGATGCAATCCAAAGCAAAGCATTTCTGCGCAGCAGTCATCAGCCTTTACTGACTTTTCCTGCTTCTCCCGTTTCTCAGAACACAGCCAGCCTGGGACGTCCACAAAGGTTAAGCTGCCCAATTTCACAGAGGACGTCGACTGGCAAGGACTGGCAGATTTGTACAGATTGAACGAGACTCTGTACGAACACAGACACAACTACAGTCCCGTTCTGGATGACTGGATGAACTTTTGGAAGGATGTAGATAGTATGTTTGCACTGCTGAGAAATTTAAAGACACTCAACCAAACCGATAAGCTTGACCCGCTGGCTGAGCTGGGCTCCGGGGTCCTGGAGGAGGCCAGTGGAGCTGGATCCCTCGTCCTGGAGGACCTCGCAACTGCAGGTCCCTCAATAGACCTGACCCCAAAAACATTTCAAGAGAGTCCCCTCAAGTCTCTTAATGAACTCCCAGAAGGCCGCCCGACAAAAGCGAGCACCCTTCCACGTGGAGACACCTGGGTTCATCAGCTGGAAAACGAGTTGGGTGATGACGGATTGACATTTAGCGGCAATGGCGTCACCGAACTGGAGACCCGCCATGACTTTGTGTTGCATAGCTCTAAAATGCTGGATCTCCACCAGCAGGAAGAAGAGGAGGACATCTTTCAGGCCCAGGGTTACCTTCCCCTCTCGCCCCAACCAGAGCCGGCTGAGGAAACTCCTCCAGCTCAGAAAGACAGCCCACAGGAGAGGTGGAACTTTAGCGTCAAATCTTTTACCCACAAGCCCAGAGACATTCAGGACTCAGAGGGTAGCGCCTCAGGCCTGTCCCATTGAGAAAGGACTGCTGCCATGCACTATGAAGCCAGCCAACTCAGAGACACTAACCCCACAGAGCATGGACTGCTCTCCTGTATAATCCGATGAATTATTTTATTTTTTACAGGTGCTTCCATTTATTAGAAATCAGTGTTATGTATTTTGTAAAAAAAAAAAATCTATATATAAATATAAAAATGTAGAGGTAAAGTATCGGATGCATCTTAAACGTTGGGTTTGGTTTTAAATCTCAAGTGGGACAACGCAGTCAAAGTAAGGTTTTAATATATTTTTTAATAATAAACAAAAAATATGTTTAAATGGTGAAACCATAATGTTCAGTTTCAGAATTGTTTCCAAAATTATTGATGCACTTTCCCCCATGTTTTTTGACACATTCTGCAGTCCACACACAAAAGCGTTTCGACACCAGCACAAGTTTCATATCCTTTTGTTAATGAGCATTGTTGGTGTTTTCCTCTGTTTACTTCAGCTTCTTGCGTTCAGTTCACTGTTTACACTATAAAACACTTCTTGAACATGTTTTATTCACTTGGATTGTGGGTTGGTGGGTTTGAGTTGATGGTGAAAGGTTTTCTCACAAATGTTGTATAGTACAGTGACATTCAGTCTGCATAAGAAGGGCATTCACCATAAGTGCTTTTGTCAAGACTGACTCTTAACATTTTCACTAACCCACAAAAATAAAACCGTATATTAGGTCTTTTCATTTGTGAAGAATGTGAGATGGATTTTATTTGGCTTTCTGAACACATTTTTCCTTTCTTTTAGAATTACATGGTTTAAAATCATTTTTAAAGTTTTGAACATGAGGTTACCTGCCAAATTTGCAAAATTAATACGTTTTAACAAGTTGTGTTGGAACAATTTTGGCTTCTGGAAAGCCAAGAAGCTGTTTTAAAATAAAAATCTGCCAAACATTTGTTTCACCTACAGTACCCTTGCCTCTGACTTTTACACACACACACACACACACACACACACACACACATACACATGATATATTGTGTTGTTGTTTTTTATTATTCAATGCATTTTATTTTTTTATATACATGTAGGGCAGGGGTGGCCAACCCTGTTCCTGGAGAGCCACCCTCCTGCAGATTTCAGTTGCAACCCTGATCAAACACACCTGAACCAATTAGTTAGGACCTGAACAGCACTTGATAATTACAGGCAGGTGTGTTTGATATGGGTTGCAACTGAAATCTGCAGGAGGGTGGCTCTCCAGGAACTGGGTTGGCCACCCCTGATGTGGGGTGACGCTTTATCACACCCTATGGATCATTTATTGAGCATTAGCAAATAGTGAATACATTAACATTAATAGACTTTAGTGAGCAGTTTACAACAGCAAAGGCTCTATTTTTGACTTATTTGAAATGTGCTTAATAATTGTACTTTCATACTTTGTAACTGATTCATTTTTATTTCTGAATTAAGTATTGCAATATTTACAAATCATTTGTATTTAAGAATAGTTGGGTTTTTCAGATCTTTCAGAATGAGTTAGTAAATTGTTTCTGTTAATAAATGCTTTATTAACTCTAAAGTGAGCAATATTTATGCTTTATAAATCCCCAATAAATGATAAATAAAGGTTCAGTATCAAATGAACAATACATCTTTGCAATCTTATCTAAAAAGTGAAATTAAAGTTTAAACATTGCCGAGTAACTGGAGTGTCAAAATATAACAACAAAAAAATAGATAAAACAACAATATAATAATTTAACAATTTATTATCATACAACATTTCAATGTTATTTATCTTCAAATGAATAAAGTCGTTCATTTTCTTTTTTCCTGTTTAAGCTATAACTGAGCCTTTAATTGTCATTTATTAGGGATTTATAGTAGTCCTCACTTTAGATTAGTGCACAAAACTGAGTGAGTTAATAAAGCGTTTATTACAAATTAACTATTAGTATATGCCTGATTTAATAAGATGTATAAATGTTAATTTAAAATGTTTATTAATCATTTACTTACACATTCTGAATAATCAAAAATCTAGTAACTTCTCTCAAATAACTGTTTTGTTGGTGAAATACTTAATTTAGTATTTAATGAAAAAAATAAAGTATGAAAACAATCATCAAGCACTTTTATATATATATATATATATATATATATATATATATATATATATATATATGTGTGTGCGTGTGTGTGTATATATGTATATGTGTGTGTGTGTATATATGTATATGTGTGTGTATATGTGTGTGTATATATGTATATGTGTGTGTATATATGTGTGCGTGTATATATATATGTGTGTGTGTGCTAATAAGTCTAGAATGCAGCATTATTTGCTATTATAAACTGCTTAATAAATTCTATTAATGTAGAGTTAATGCTTAACAGATAATGAATTAACTATTTGCTAATACTTAAATGATGCGTAGTGTGTAGTTATTATGAAGTGTTACGATGCATTTACGATACATTGACGACACGTTGTCTGATGGTAACGGATTCTGCCGGTTGTTGTGGAAGCATTTTTCTGTACTTTTAGTGTAGTGATGGTAGTTTACCACTAGGTGACATCACTGTATCATTTTCATTCAAGTTTTCAATAGAAAACATCAGTGTTTGTTATTAGAAAACAATCAGATTTAAGTGATACGTTTACAGTGTATGTTAGGTTTAGGTTTACACTCAGGATTATGTGCTTTAACATTGTTGTTTAAAAAAACTAATCTCTTCAGTAAAGGGGAATAATTTACAGTTAGGTGCATGAGGAATTAGGTATGATTTGAATTAAAGAAGCAATACAAGTATAATGGTTGATTGAACAAGGTCAACATACAATATGAAGTCAGGCAGAAAAATAAACTTTCATCAAGCACCTAATTAGAAAAAATGGTTAGTATATAAATGAAACATAAGGGTATGAATAATGGCAAAATGCAGTTGACCATTGTCTTTTTTTTCACCAAATGAGATTCGGGGGTCCCCCTCACTTTTTAGAGACTTTTAGAGACAGCCCATTTAGAAACAGGTGATTAATAATAAAATGAACGTAAAAATTTAGATCTCACTCACCTGTGACCCCCCCACCCCCACCCCACCCTACTATATTTGTACTATATTTGTAAAATTGTATATTCAATTAATATATAAAAGTTATTTATTTTTGTAATAGTTTCTTGGCCAATAGGGAATATCAATAGTGTGTAAAAGTTCTCAAGTAACCGATGAGGCGTTGCGTTTATACCCACTTTTGTCTATAAACGTGGATGTAATGAACGGATATAACCAGCAGGTGGTGCAACTGAATCTATTGCCCCGGTTTGTGTTTGATGAGAATTTCAGAGGGATGTGGAGAAGTTAGAGGGTCTGTTTTCTGTTGGAAGAGACATGACTCAGAGGAAAAACTTCCAGCATTCCTGGAAAAACTGTCAAACAATGGTGTGAGATGCTATTTTTATACTGTTAACTATATGATTTGTTTATCTTTAACAAGCATTGCTAGCCCACTGTTTCCCAACCTTGGTCGCCAAACTGTGGTTTGATAGTTACAGTTTGATATTCTCATCAGTTCATTTTAAAGTTTTAATAAACCTAAAATTGATAGGCTAGTTTGTCAAAAAAATAAAAAAATAAAAAAATGAGTCAGGAGTGTTGGGAATGTACATTAAATAAATTAGGAGTAAATAATAGGCTATAAATAATAATAATATATATAAATAATAAAGTGTGCAGTGGAAAGGACTCTCTTGGAATACATTGTAATGACGTTTTCCTTCTTACCTTTATATACAGTCTATATTATTATTATGACACCACATTTTTAGTTTGTTTAAAATTATTACACATTTGCTGACAAGGGATTTGTAGGCTAATAGCAAAGTATAAAAACAATTGTAATTTTTTACAAAGCAAGTAGTCATTGAAATAAAATCACATTTCCACTGAAAAGAGTAAAGGAGTACTGAGTAAGTAATTGCAGTTTCTTCCCCAAATTTTTAATGAAGCTATGCCCGTTTTACCAGAAATAGTTAAATTGTCTGTTTTAACTTAAGAATTTTAATTGGTAATAAAAATTACTCACTTTTCATTCACTATCCTTGGAATTTGGTTGCCACAGCAGAATGAACCACCAATTACTCTGGCATATGTTTTATGCGGCTGATAGCCATAGTAATCAGAAATGTAATTTAATATAAATTGAATGTTGTATTTAGTAATTAATTATTATTTAAATGAATATGTCATTAAACAATTATTGTTCGAGATTGGTTAGTATTGTTACACTGAAGAACAATTAGTGGGTGTCCTAATGGTTTACAAATGCCTTGAAATATTAATTAATTAATTTAAACAGAATGCTTATTTATCTTTTTACTTCAAAGCTCTAAACATGTTTTTTATAAACAATGCTTTTGGGTTAAAGATTTTTTGGAGGTTTTGGTTTTTAGCCTATAGGCCTTCTGCAGTGTGGCCATGAGTTGCTCACATATTTTTAATGCTTATTAATTCATAAACTTTTACTTAAAATTTTTTTTTTAGTTATTTTAAGATTGTTTGAAATCATATTTTAATGGAAATTTTAATACAACTGTTGTAACAACTATTATGACATTGCTGTCGCCCCCCAAAACAAACAAAGTGTTTTTGAATCGTTTTAGAATGGTTTGTAAGGTCATCAAAATATGAATAAATTTATTGTAGAAATTGGGCTATTTGCTTTATTTTAGAAATTATCAGAAACTTCACTTCCCAGAATGCACTTAGAGAGCTCCGTCACCCTCTTCATCAAATCCGCAATCTCATTCACTCACAATCCGTGTCGAGGACAACAACTCACTACCTCTGTCTCTATCAGCCGTGTAAGTACATTACTCCTCATTCAAATCACTCTTTAGCCACTTCTTTGTTGTCATGTCTAGATATTTCACTTAAAGATTAGGGTCTAGCTGTAGCGGTGCACTGTGAATGAATTCAGTGAAAGACTCGCTGTTTGGACTGACAGAATGTTGTACTGTATTTTTCTAAATTTCACTGAAGTATAAAGTCGTGTTTTCGTAAACATCATGTCGGGAATTAGTTGTTTCAGATAAACACATAATTCAGTCAAGTTGACACGGTTTTTAATTTTCCTGACAGTGTTTTATAAGCGCCCTGCCGCACGTTTACTGTTATTCTTTGTCTTGCTTCACCACTAATCTACCAGACAGCAGCGCGACTTGACAAAACAACTGACAGGATCTCAAACGCTGTTTGTGTTGCTTCTTGAAGAGTTAGCAAACAGATGTTAATGTTATTTTGATTTTATTTCTATTCTCTTTAGGGTTCCGAATCATTCATCTTCAAAGAATAATTTCAGCACTATGACCAGAGATCAATGTCAGCGATATTCACGAGATGGATGCAACTTTTTGCTGCTGCACTATTACTGTAGGAAGCTGTAAAAATTATTTTTTTATATAATTCATCAAATTTCCTTATGTTTTGGACTTATGATGAGAATTAAGTAGACAAGTAGCTGTTAAACAGCTATACTGAGAAATCATGTTTAGAAGTCGTTATTGCATACCTCTTTTTTGTGTCTGATGTGCTGTAAAGTTTTAATTTAATAAGTAGATCTTAGCTATCTTTTTGTTGACTTTAAGTAGTCAATATGACATCATCATATAATGATGAGACCAGGAGTGATATATCTGAGTCTCTGGAGGTCTGTGAATTCCAGGGACAATATGGAGATCCAGGTGGTTGCTTCAAATCCAAAAGCTTGCCTGTTCTTAATGGCGACTGTCCAACCATTAATGAGACATTAGATCTGAGGCTGGTCAGTACAACTCAGACTTTAGTAAACACCGACCAACGCTTGGTGTTCAACGAGCTGCATCAGAAAGGAGACTCGAGTGAACTGGATTCACCAACCAGAACTGATTTCTCCCCTTCCGTGTCCAGTATGGTGGGTCTCAGCAGCTCAATGAGAACTGAAGCCAACCGAGCAGGTGGCAAAAAAATAGGCTTTTCGTTGGCAAGATTCATCCGCTTCCCTGTGAGGAAGTACTTGAGGGTGATTCTCTCCGACTCTAGGTGTTTTCTGTTCTGCATGTGCTACCTGACGTTCATCCAGTCGTTGATGGTCTCTGGTTACCTCAGTAGTGTTATCACCACAATCGAGAAGAGATACAGCCTTAGAAGCTCTGAATCAGGACTGCTGGTCAGCTGCTTTGACATTGGAAGTCTGCTGGTGGTGGTCTTCATCAGTTATTTTGGAGGTCGAGGTCAAAGGCCTCGCTGGTTGGCGGTAGGAGGAGTGTTTATCGCGCTGGGAGCCGCTCTTTTCTCTCTTCCCCACTTCATCTCTCCACCCTATCAAATCCAGGAGGTTAACTCATCCATGGGGAACGAGGGCCTGTGTTTGAATGGGAACAGGAGCAGAGATGCTCTGGATGTGTCATCCTGTCCACGAGACCAAGAAGGCAATGATCACTCTATATATGTGGCCCTGTTCGTCTGCGCCCAGGTTCTGGTGGGCATGGGATCAACTCCTATCTATACGCTGGGACCAACGTACCTGGATGATAATGTGAAGAAAGAGAACGCATCCCTCTATCTTGGTAAGAAACTTTAAAAAAAAAAAAAATTAATCAGTTTTTTAGTTATGCTCGTATTTATTTATTTTTTGTTTATGGTAGCACTGCTTTAATCAATATGTGTACATGTGATACTGTATACAGGTCCGTAGCCAGGGTGGTTCGGGTGGTTCAGAAGACCCACCCTTCACGGACAAAGGTCCAGAATTTGTATTTATTCATATTTCTTTATTCGAAATCTTCAGGAAATATTTTTGGTACTTCAAAAGTTGTGGTTATGATGACCACCCGACAAGCTAATCCAGCTAAAAATTGTACTTAAACTGTCACTATTAAACCTTACGATTAAATAGAAAATGAGGTAATTAACTGCAAAAAGATAAGAAAAAAGAACCACCCTTTCACCAGGCGCGCTACGGGCCTGACATACAATAGTCAACGTTAAAAGTATTGAACAACACTTGTTTTTGTCTCTATTTTGAAAAACATGTTTTGATCCACTTTAAATGTTAACTATTGTATACTTGTGCATATTTTGTTTAGTTTTACAAACGGATGTTAGCATTTCTATATTTCAACTTATTGTCGTGTTGATCATAAATTGACAGGTGATCAGAATGCCAAAAAATGTGCCATAATTTCAGACATTTGTATTCATTGTTCACGACTCCAAATCACTTTTCTAACATCAGAAGAGTTACAAATTTAAAATTTGCTCAAGAACTCTGAATTTCAAGAAACGAAACAGTACTTTTGAACAGTATCAGTTTGTCATTTGCTTAAAAAAATTTGGAAGATATGTAATTAGATTTAAGAATATTAAAACTCATACCTATTGAATCTAGTAAATAATATGAAACTGGTAATTTTCTAATGGTTGCTTACTTTTTTGGGAAAAAACAAAACAAAACTAATCCTGTCCCAGAACCAGGCGTCATTACAAGTCAGTGGGGGTTTATCACATGACCCTTGTTCTTTCCTCTGTCATATACCTTTATCCTTAATCTTTTCCAAATCCCATTCCTTCCACCCTGCAATTGAGCGTGTTGATGAATTTGTATGAAGCCCTTTTGGCTGCACTTGTGTTTAGAGAGACTTGCATCGAAGAAACTGTTCCATGTGTGAAACGGTGACATCGGCATTAAATAATCTCCTTGTTTTAGTTTTATTCAGCATAATGTTATCAACAACATGCAAAGTCATTACCGTGGTAACCGTGAAAGCATGTTGAGAGTGTGCATAGTGACAGGTTTGGACAGAAACAAAGCTGCTTTAGTTGCGAGATTAACTGTGACAGACCAGTGGTTTTGAATTTTATAAGAACACCCCCTTATCTTCAGATTGGTGAGTAAGTGGGGCAGTGATGAACCCTCTGGGGCACCACCCGTCTGACTGTAACCCCCAGCTGGACACACTCCCAGACAATGTCTTTTAAAGAAGCACAGAGCTTATCAGGGCTTTGTGATGGGTCCTAATGCTTCAATGAACATGCACACACAGTCTTTGAAATAAAGTGCCCTCTATTATAAAGTACATATGCTGCAGCTTTAAAGTCAATGTATTGACTACCAATTGCACCACCTCTAGTGCAGTGAGTGTGATATGACACAGAGCTTAAGACATATTTTGCTTTATGGCTAAGTTAAATATACAGTATTGATGTCTGGAAATTGTTGTTTAAATTAAGAATCAATAATCATTAACCTTAATAATGCAATACATCTAATTCAATGGCACATTGTCACCAGCATGACAGGATGTAGACATAAAACTCAAAACACAAGCATCCACTCCCTTGGATTATTGAAAGTAAGAAGCCAGTTATGATTTTAAAAGATGTTCAATAATTGATCATTTAATAGAATCATTCATTTTCCTTCGGATTAGTCTCTGATTTATCAGAGGTTGTCAAAGCGGATTGAACCGCCAACTATTCCAGCATATGTTTTACACAGCGGATACCCGTACAGCTGTAAACCCAGTACTTGGAAAAACCCGTACACTCTCGTTCACACACACACTTCTACACTATGGCCAACTACACTCAGTTTTTTATTTTATTTTATTTTATCATGTTATTTGCTCTAGACAACTCATTTTTTTTGTCTCACACAAATTGTCTGCTTTAGTTACATTTTTTTTTGCATTGCTGTTTCACGCAGTCTATGTGAACTTGAATTCACGTTTGGTGTGAACTCAACATAAGTGTACAATTTTATTTCCAAATATGTGTAGGATAATTGGAGAATGTGAACATGCCAACTCAGTTTTTAGCCCACTTCATCAATCTTTATGTACTTCACATGGATAAATCGATTTTATTCATTTATTTTTATTTTTTACTTTTCCATGAGCTAAATGTACCCGATGAGTTAAATGATATTCAAATCCATTTTAGATAATTAACAATTAATTAGATAATTAATATATCAACAATTTTATGAAAAGCAACACAACATCTCAAAACTATGCACATTAATGATGTCTATGGCAATAGATGATTGATAAGGTGTATCAATTTAAATGGATAGTTCACCCACAAATTAAAATGTTCACTTTTAGCTCACCCCTCACGTGGTTCCAGACCTTTATGGGTTTCTTCTTCTGTTAAACACAAATAAAGATATTTTGAAGAAAGCTGGCAACCAATAACCATTGACTCCCACAGTATTTGAATAGTTGAACAGATGCAAATACCTCTGAAATGTTCTCCTAAAATTGGCATTTTTTTCAGTCCCCTATATATGTGTAGGTTTTTTCAGTAATTTTACAGTTATGGCAAAATTTCTAAGGTATTTCCAAGGTCTTTAAAGTAAAATAAATCAACATGTTAATTCAAAAAATGTTCCTATTTCACTGAAATTTCAGATGGCCCTGAACTATTCATTTGTTTTTCCTACTATGGAGGTCAATGTTTACAGTTTTTGGGCTTTCTTCAAAAAAATCTTTGTCCAGCAGAATAAAGAAACCGATAAAGGTTTGGAATTTCCATTTTTGGGTGAACTGTGCCTTAAAAGATTAGTTAGTTGTCTGTTAATCAATTTACATTCCCACTTAAATTTTTTTTTTTTTTTTTTTGGATTGGATTTTTACTCTATGATAGTTCTTACTTCCTTTTTTTACCTTGTATATAGACTCACTGGTCACTTAGGTACACCTGTCCAACTGCTTCTTAATGCAAATTTGTAATCAGCCAATCACATGACTGCAACTCAATGCATTTAGGCATGTAGACATGGTCAAGATAATCTGCTGCAGATTAAACCGAGCATCAGAATGGGGAGGAAAGGTGATTTGGGGAAAATCAAATGGGGAAAAAAGTATCCAGTGAGCAGACTGGTTCAAACTGTGAGTGTATTTTAGATCCCATAAACTATTTATATTTATTCAGTACACAATAAAAAAATGCTAGGTTCTCACACAATTCTTACATGTTGTCCCAAGACAAATCGATTGTTAACTTAATAATTTTTACGAATGCAGGTGGATTGAACAAAAACAATTAAGTTACAATTAAAAAAATACAATTAAAAAAAAAAACAATTGTGTTGTTTCGACTCATTTTAAATAAGCAACTCATTGCACTCAAGAACAAGCAACAAAAGTATTTTTTTGAGTTCATAATATAGACTTTTGGATAAGCCTCTCCTCACTACCAATATACAGTACAGCTATAAATAATACGAATCTTGAAACGAATCATTATTGTGTCAAATTTTTACCTACTTTCTTTCTGGCATCTCCCTGTTCCAATTATTTCAAACCCCACCACAATTTGTGAAAGCACTTGGGGCAAGAAAAGGCAAATTGAAATCTCCTGTACATTGAGAGGAAGTCGAGTGGAATGTTTGCTCAATCATCAGCACTTGTTTGAGTTGCACACCCATTCACTAGCATTGCTGAGAGCGTTTCACAGGTGGTTCAGACAGGGTTTATCGCTGCAAAACATGCTTATTCACTTTCCTTCCATGCGCCTCTTTTAACTTGTGGTGTGTGTGCGTTACTTGTGAGAAGCCGACAGCGAGTATGACTTAAGAAAACCTTTACATACCGCAAAATCCCTCAGGCAAATGCATTTTAATGAGCTGAAGGAAGTCGGTCCATTGTCCAATGTGTGTCTCGTCTTTCCGACACACTTTCACACACTAAGACTGACCCCTGTTCAGTCATAAGTGACTTACAGAGAACGACTGAGAAAAGTATCTCATGATTAAAATTTTAAAAAGAAATGGGATTTTGCTGTTTTTACTCACCCTTAGGTCATCTAATATGATGGTGACTTTTTTTTTCTTTTTCTTTAGTCGTACATTTAAAAAAGACTTAAAGCTGAAACTGTGGTCCTTGGTGATTCATAAAATCACCTACTAGCACTTTGAGAGTCCAACAAAACATAGAAGCAGAACAACATTAATACCATGATTCATGAAGATACTGTATATGAGCTATTTTTGAAGTGACACCATCAGCCTGTGCAGGAAACAGATCATTATTTTCAATGTTATTAAATTCCAGACTTTAATATGAAGTGATAAACAGTGGAAGTTGTGAAGCAATATAGATTTTTAAGCCAGTGTCTTCAAGAGCAGGGTTTATGGTGAATTAAATATTATGAAATCTGACCTTGGCCTTGGGCTGAACGAACCTCGCTGAAGTTCGTTTTTCTGCAATATATATTGCGATATACTTTGTTATACTTGGAAAGAATTTGGGGTCTCACTTTATTTTAAGGTTCAGATCTCACTCTTAGCAAACCATTTGGACTTTTGCTCTAATAAACTACTAATTTGCTTTTTATTAATAGTTATTAAGGTAGTTTAGGTATTGGGTAGGATTAGGGATGTAGAATAAGATCATACAGAACATGTGCTTTATTAAGTACCAATAAGCAGCCAATATCTCAATAGCATGCATACTAATAAGCAACTAGTTAATAGTGAGAATTGGCCCCTAATGTGTCACTAAATGTATTAATTTTGATTGACTCGGCTGATTCTGTATGGGAGTAAATCAGGCATAACATGGAATAAACAAACTACAAGAAAAATGCAACAAAGCTAAGATAAAAGTTAAATAAACAGTGCATTTATTATGGTTTTGTATATGTAAATGTAAAAATTACACTGCAAAGTGAACTCAACATTGCAAATCTTTGCAATGCGACTATTGCGGATACACATATTGGATATTGATGCTGAAATTATATATTGTGCAGCCCTACCTAGGTCCACAAAACCACCCAAAAATTTGTCACTTTTTAGAAATTGAGATTTATACACCATATGAAAGCTGCAAATATAATCTTTCCAATTATGCATGGTTTGCAAAGATTAAATATATTTGGCTGTATTGTGGTAGACTGTACACAATCTCGAAGCTGAGGGTGCAAAAACAAATTGTTGTCCAAATGAGCTATTAGAAATGCATATTGCTAATCAAGAATTAAGTTGAAATATTTACAGTAGGTAATTGACTAAATTGACATCTTCACGGTACTTGATCTACTTAATATCTTTATTCCTGGCTTGTCATAAAAAAAAAATTATTTTGACCCCCACTTTGTATTTTTGAACATTGTTTATATTTACAGTAGGACATTGACTAAATATCTTCATGGAACTTGATCTACTTACTATCTGTATTTTTGCATGAAATAAAAATCGATAATTTTGACCCAAACAATCTATTGTTGGCCATTATTTATAGTCATTTAGTTTAAAATAATGTATATTAAAATATTCATAAACGTAGATGAAATTTATTTTGTATTTATTTATTCAGAAAGAAATACATTTTTAAAGAGAAGGGTTGAAGAGAGATGATAGAATGGGAGCTACGACACTTGGTGCTGTCTGAATATATGTCCTGATTCTAAAACAGTGGCCAAAAAGATAAACTGAAGTTAAACTGAAGAACAGACTTGTGTGACATCCCAAACCTATACCTAATAAATACTGTAAAAACAGATAAACTGAGATGCTTCATGGTCTTTAAATGTTTCCTTTTTCCTTTATTATAATTTTTTTTATTTATTGTTATGACTGTTATGAAGATAAGTAATGATAGCATTTATTTCATGCTTGAACTATTATTTTAATGATCTCATTTGAACTATGGACATGACTTTTTCATTTGAACAATGGGGCATGCCTTTAATCCCCAATAGGTAACATCTGATTTCTTCTTGTATAGCAATTTATTAATGAAATGGGGGCTTAGGTGTTTCTCTGTCTGACATACAGGCCAGTGCTTTTCTCAACATGGTGCTTGTGGCTTATATACTGCAGTCGGTCGAGGGGGTCAGATTTGATTGGATTGGTGTGTGTGTCTGTATTTTAGTTTGTTGCCAAAGGTAGAATGAAGTAATAATACTTCGTCAGGCAGCTCTGCAACATTAAGCTCTGACACCATAATAAGTAACTGCCTGCTTTATTTCGGTTTTGGCTGTTGTGCTTTTTTTTTGTCTGGGATAGTTGATCATAATGCATTGACGGCTCCCTGGTGGGTGAGCAGTTTTATTTGCGGTAGTAATTGAGGAATACTGTGAGATGGATGGAGGCTCTGTTATATTGGTGTGCACAATATCAGGACGCCCTGTGTGTAAACACACCTACTCTGTCAGCCTGTGTCTGGTAAATTTAGAAGGGGGAACAGCTGCTGCCTGTTGTGTGTGCAAATGTGAGAA
Source organism: Danio albolineatus (assembly GCA_903798035.1). NCBI lineage: Eukaryota > Metazoa > Chordata > Actinopteri > Cypriniformes > Danionidae > Danio > Danio albolineatus. The sequence continues at coordinate 441,279 of CAIGQQ010037704.1, read as the reverse complement.
AGAGAGAGACACTGACTTTACTGGGTGTTTCATCAACTACAGGCACTTTTGGCCCTGTGGGTTTTTGTCTTCGTTGTCTTTATGGTTTCACTAGTTTAATTTGTGAAGTAGTAGGCAGCTTAGTGGCTCAGTGGTTAGCACTGTCGCCTCACAGGAAGAAGGTCACTGGTTCGAGTTCTGGCTGGACCAGCGTTTGCATGTTCTCCCTGTGTCTTCGTGGGTTTCCTCCGGGTGTTGAATGAACTAAATTCTCCAAAGTGTATGAATGGAAGAGTGTATGGTTGTTTTCCCAGCACTCAAGGTGGCACTCTCAGTGCTGGGTTGTGGCAGGAAGGGCATTCGCCAGTAAAACATGCCAGAGTAATTGGTGGTTCGTTCCACTGTGGCAACTCCTGATAAATCAGGAAATAAGCCAAAAGAAAGTGAGTTCCTTTTTCAAGTAACAATGCCCAGTAGTGTTTATGCTGTAGCAAGAAAGTGATGGTGTTCAGGCATCAAAATGTGTAAAAAAAAAAAAAAAAAAAGTGTAATGCAACTTTTTTCATACTATAGAATTATTGATGGGTTTTTTTTCTCGCCATTAAAAAAATTAACTTTAGTTTTATGCCTAATTGTCAGTATAAATGTATTAATTGAAATATAATGAAATTGTATATGATTACATAATCTTTTTTTTCTTCACATAAGTACAGGTCAGAGTGTTTCATTTTCAGTGTTTAATCTACCATCGCCCTGACTAAAGTCATATCTAGACATTTTGTTTTCACAGAAATGTATTTGATACATTAGATGCCCTACTTCTTGTGTTATTAGATACAAAACTAATAGAAGTATATATCACTGGACTGTTTTTTTTTGTAAGATAAAACAAAATGCATAATCCAACCAGTTTCATTTAATTCTTTAGTGAATTTTTTGTTATTATTTTTAACAATTCATTCATTCATTCATTCATTCATTTTCTTTTCGGCTTAGTCCCTTTATTAATCTCTAGTCGCCAACTTATCCAGCCTTTGTTTCACGCAACGGATGCCCTTCCAGCTGCAACCTATCTCTAGGAAAAATCCATACACACTCATACACTACGGACAATTCCAGCTTATCCTTAATTGTATTTCAAACACCTCAGTAAATGACTGTATTTTATTTATCATAATTTAAAATATAACTGTATAATTTGTTTTAGATTTTTAAGTGATTAAGATTAAATCCGGGCATCACAATGGTGCAGTAGGTCGCACGATCGCCTCACAGCAAGAAGGTTGCTGGTGCGAACCTAGGCTCTGTCAATTGGCATTTCTGTGTGGCGTTTACATGTTCTCCCCGTATTTGTGTGGGTTTCCTCTGGGTGCTCCTGTTTTCCCCACAAGTCCAAAGACATGCACTATAGGTGAATTGGGTAGGCTAAATTGTCCGTAGTGAATGAGTGTGAATGAAATGTTTCCCAGTGATGGGTTGCGGCTGGAAGGGCATCCGCTGTGTAAAACCTGCTGGATAATTTGGCGGTTCATTACGCTGTGGCAACCCAGATTAATAAAGGAACTAAGCCAAAAAGAAAATGAATGAATGAATGAGATTAAATCCCAGCCAGTAATTCTTTGTACTGTAACAAAAATGTAATTAAATTTTGGTAAAAATAAGTTTCAAAGCCTTTCTTCACCTAAGAAAAAGGAATCCAAAATCATTTAATTCTGTTAATAGAATTGCCTAAAGTTAAAGACAAACACTGCTTTCCACTCTAATGTATTGCAATTATCACTCTTTATATGCTAAACTGTTCTCACGGCCCACAAACACAAAACTAAATACATCCGTCTTCTCTTTCTCCGGAGTTAAATATTTTCCTCCACACGCTCTGTCCATTACGTGCAACCATTCTCCCATGGCTGTTCTTTTGCTGTTATGTCACCTCAGAAAACATTGGCACCCATGTCACGGTACTCATTTATGAAACAGCCACATCCAAACTCGGCCACAGGCTACATGTTAGAGTTTCTCAGCAAGTAAACACTGAGCCTTTTACCACCCACGTCACTGGCCTTCATCATTTACGCATCACCGTCCTGTATTCAACACATCACTGGACATGAACTGTCTGTCTGCTGCTTTGAGTAATTCAGAACACAGTTTTTTTTTTTTTTCTTCATGCACCGCTCTGATTTTGGGCTTTTTGGGGTTTTCAGTAGTGTTTTATTTTTCAATCTATCAGTATGAAAACATCCAAAAATACACCTAAAGTGTTAGTTCACCCAAAAATGACAATTTTGTTACCGACCTTTATTGGTCTTTGTAATACAATTTATGATATTTTAAGTGAAATCTGAGAGCTCTTTCCTCCTGTTCCTGACTTGTTCAAAGTCCAGAAAATACCAAAAAAGACCATGTCTTCAGTGATCAATAGGAGTATTATAAAGCTATGAAAATAATTTTGTGCACCATAAAACAAAAACAATGACTATTTAACCATATATATATGAACATGAACAAAGGTCTAAAAATTTGGAACAAAATGAGGGTAATTAATAATATTTTTATATTTTGTGTGAACTAACCCTTTAAGTGTATTATTATTATTTTTTTTTATTTCAGATATTTAAACCTGACTTTGTCCAATGCAGATTTGTGTGCTAGATGTTTTTGCAAAATAGTGATGGCTCATTTGCATATTTAAAAAAAGAACATTTTTAATACCTGCCTTAAATGTAACATAAAGGCTACACAGTTTCTTCTTTGAGACATTTGACTTGCTTTAGGACACATTAGTAGCCCCAAATCTATATGAGCTAGTTTGAATATCTGCTTTGCAGTAATAATGCATGTTTCTTTGTGTTTGTTCAGTATGACTTAAAAGGCATTGATTGTATATTGACATCTTATATTGCTTGAACATTACAAATGTGGCCCGTTTCACATTTGTGTCAGTGAGCAGCCAGATTGGCTCTGACAGATGTCACAAAGAGTTTGAAATGAGATCAGAGCACTTGTTATGGCATTAATCATAATTAGTGTCTGTCCACCGGGATAACAACCAATGCATGTCAATTTAAACAACTCAAATTAAACAATCCTATTCTGCAAATTAGCCCTAATTGCAGAGCAGGGACTGTCACTAAATGACAGCGGGTTGAGCTAAATTATTAAGGATCACATCATTCATTGCTTTCACCATTGAGGAGCTATAGCCATATGCCTTTGAAATAAAACTGAGATTTAAACTACAAGAGAATAGCATGAGGGTTTTTTGAGTCCTCTAATCGTTGCCTCTGGTTGTATTTCTAGTGTGTAGACTGGTAGTCTTTTGTTGATACCCAAGGGCTCTGACATGCAGACAACAAAGAACTAGCATTGAAGAAAGCCAATGTGTGCATTGGGGCTACAGATTTGTATTTCAACACATTTTACTGACTTGCAGTTAGACACAGTTCGGAAAATGTAAATGGAATGATAGAATTCAGTTATAGAAATGGAAAAAGCTGCATGCACGGATTGTCACAAGGGGTTTAAAGGGGTTGAATTAATAAATCAAAGGTAGCACCATACACCTTTCAATATTAACAAAAGTTTTTATATTTAAATATGAAATCTGCATATGTCTCCAAGTAACAACAACTATTATTATTAGTAGTAGTAGTAGTAGTAGTAGTAGTAGTAGTAGTAGTATAAAACTTTAAGGGATATTTACAACATTTATAAGATTTAATAAATTACGAATTCCTGTCATATATCATATATTTCTACATTTTAATTAAAAATAAGTTATTAATCTATATGAATTTATGAATTTATTATTATTATTGTTATAACAAAACATTTATTTGAGAAAAAAACTGCTAAACTTTATGTGGTTCCTAAAAATAATATTTTCGTAAACTGTTATTAAATTTATGTTAAAATTGCATAATATGTTCCATGATTTTCAAATGTTTTAAAATGCAGTCAAAAAAGAAACTACAAACATTTGAACATTTGGAAAAAATGCTATTTGTTCAAACTACTTGTTTAAAATGAGCTAAAACTAAATTCTTGAGTTTTTTGGGGACAACTTAATTGTTTTATGTTCAGTCCACTTACATTTGTAAAAGTAATTTTCACTTAATTCCTTCATGTCTCCAACACTAATCGGTTGCATGCAAACCTGGTATTTTTTTACATTGTAGGAGTGTGTGTGTATATATTTATGCTTACTTAAAAGCAGTTTAAGGTTAGCGGGTTAGGTTTTTTTTCTGAGCTTGCTTGAGTCAAGAAGTTACTTAACTTTCACATAAGTGTTCACTATGTGATTCTTGACAGCATTTTCTTTACAGGACTGTATATATATATTTATATATATATTTATTTATTTATTTTTTTTCATTATTATTATTATTTTTTTACCAATGTAGATGCTGCTCTTCTGAAAGACAGAGGAGTTGAGTCTTTCAGTACACAAAGGGGCATTCACTCCTTCCAAAAAGGATAAACAACGTCATTTAAAAGCATGTTTTCCAATGTCACTTGCTTTTATAAGCTGTTAAATTTTTTAAGGGAGCCTTCACACAAAAATTAGCTCGCCTTCATGAAGTTCTAAACATTAATTACTTTGTTTCTAGTGAAACTAAAAGGGTAAGAGTCTAAAACCCATGTATTACTAAATTATCCCAGACTAATGGAATTATGTGCCTGTATTTCTGGAAAACTACAAAAATCCACATACAGTATGCATGTTTCATTGCAGTTGCCATGTAAATGTGTAGTAGAGCCAGCAAAAAACTACTTACAATTTTTACAAATTATGATCAAGGGACTAATTATCAAAAAATAAATGTTTGATTATAACAGCAGAATAAACAGTTCACATTCACAATTTACTAATTAATGTGATAAAGCATTACAAAAAACACTAAATATATAAAAAGTATAAATAAATATATAAAAAGTAGTAATTTATTAAAGTTATATTGCTCTTTTGCATTATTTTAAGTATTTATCCTTTGTGACGAACAGACTGAAATGTACATTATTCACTAATAATCCTCTCATCCACTGAGACTAGTTCATTGAATCAATGAGTTGAAACAAACACTGTTAAAAAAAATTACTGTATAATCTACGGTAACGTACCGGCAGCAACAGTAACTGTAAATAAGTTACAGCAAAAATACTGTGTTTACATTTACAGCACCATTTATCTTGCTGTATATGTATTTACAGTATTGTTTGTTTCACAATACAACTTAAATACAGTAACATACTGCATAACTATCTCACAGTTTAATTCAGTTCATATTACTGTAATTCAGATGATTTACTGTAATTTTTATGTTATTATGATGTGTATTAATTGTGTGTTCATTTTTGGATTTTGAATTGTTTTCAGTTTTCATTTTTAGTAGTTTTTGTGGCGTAGCAGTAGTCATTTCATTAACTCTTTTTTTTTTTTTGTTCTTTAATCTTTTATATCTAAGTGTGTTTTAGTAATTTTATAGTTTCAAGTCAACTGTATTTCAAATTACACTGGCTTGCTGTAAGACCCAGTGTTGAAATTGTAAATGGAATGCTAGAATCCAGTTATAAAAATGGGAATAGATGTATGCACGGATTGTCACTATTTTTAAATGTCTTGGTGTCTTGGATTAATAAATCAAAAATCTAAATCAAAAACACAATACAACTTATCAAATTGTTATAAAAACAAAAGTTTTCATATTTCATGAAATCTGGATGATCTGTACATGTCAAAGTAATACTACTAATTATTATTATTATTATTATTATTGCATTTATTATAAAATAATAAGGCATAATTAAGGAGTAATTACTGCACTTTACACTATTTATTCCAAGATTTAACTTAATATATAACAGAATTTGAGAGAAAAAAAACTTTAAAACTTTACAGGGTTACTAAAAATATAGCTTTGGTAAGCTGTTATTAAATTCTTGTTAAAATGACCTATAATACAATTTTATGATTTTTAAAATGCAGTCAAAAAAGAATGATCTAATAGCTCAAAAAGTGTGTTTTAGTCATTTTAGAGTTTCAAGTTAACTGTATTTCAGATTGTTGCCAAGTCAACATTTTACATTTTTGTGAAAGATTACCTTTTTTTAATGTAATGTTTTAATTTCCTCAGTATTTCTCTTAATGAAGTCTGCGTATGAGCCTGACTGATCACTAGTTTTCCGTTTAGCTCCACCAGGAAAATCAATATAAAGTGTACCTGTTTTTAGTGACTAAACTGTATCTCCCACAGAGCTGCTGTACGAAGACTCATAAAGTAGAGCACAAGTCACATGGTTGACTTTTATAAGCTTCTGCATTGTATGCCCCGTTTAATGCATCCATATGGAAAAAAGCAATCAATCTTGAACCTCCTGTAGTGTTCATTTTAAAATTGCGTACTCTGCTTTTAAAGAACACAATCGCCCCTAGCTTTGTGTGTACTGTGGACATTTATATATCTCCATTACAACATTGGTAAGAAAGACACCTATTGTCTCTGCTGACCCTGGTTCTCAAAGACCTCTTGTTGTTGGTTGTGGAAACGGCACGATATGCAGTTGGATGCACATTTAAACCTGAATGCGAGGAGAAAGAGGTCATGTCCATTTTTTGTTTTTTAGCCAAACCCTGTTGTTTTGCTATGAATACATAGTGAGGTGATGATTTGCAGCCTTGCAGTACATTGGCCACAGCTTATGTCCCTTAATCACTCTGTGGCCTGTCTAGGGTTTTAGATGTGACTTTGTCTTAATGACCTTCCCTCAGGGTATAAGGCTCACTGAAGCGCAGGATGTTTGTCACATCTCAATCTCAGCTCAAGGGTCACAGGAAAAATCGGGAAAAATTCAGAAATACTTTGAAAGTTATGCAACCATAAAATATGCCTAGGGATGCAGAAGTTGTGAATACAGTATTTTGTATTTATAAAGCAATGACAGAAATTGAGCACGAGATAGCATTTGTCTGTCATTTGTTGTGTGTATTTTTCTTTGCAACAAGCCTCTTGAATTGGTTTCCATTAGCTGTGCTGTGGATATCTTCATGTCCTACTAGGTTTAGTTAGATTAAAATGAACTTTTCAGTTCAATATATGGGGTTGTTTACACCTGTTTATAAAAAAAAAAAAAATTCTGATTGGATATCTATCTGATCATGATATCGGCATGCATAAATGCCCTCCAAAACACATTGAAGATGAATATAAATCTAATCACTCAGACCAGTTCACAATTCAGGCAGTAGTCTAGTATGCATTACAGATGAAACTAGACTGTTCTAAATTTTACCCATCTCTTTCTCTATTTATATGCACACACACAAGCGCAAATGCATTCACAAAACAACCCATAGATGACCATTTAAGATGTTTGTTTTGTTTTATTAACATTTTTTACATTTTGTTTTATTTTTGCCTGTGAAATTATGAAATTAAATTGTTAAATTAATATCAGATGCCAGCATTAGAGACGTTAGAGACGCAGCTCAGCCCTGTAGCCTATCTCTGTGAAAAGAGATGCATAATAATAGAGAAATAAGAATTTGGTTTGTTTTTTCAAAGGCACATTATTTGTTTTTTTTTTTGTTCTTTTTTGAGAGAATGTTATACATAAATTTATTTAAACCCTTGACGGTTTTGAATGATAACATGCACATATGTCATTAATAGACGTTTCATTCAGCTTATAATGAAAGTAATCACATAGCCCACCTTGTGTGGCTGTAATGATGTTTTACAGCCTGCATATATAATAATTTAAATCCCAAATAAGATATACAGCTTACATTTCTGTAAATAATACTATTGATTAAATAAAATGTATCTGATGCTTTAGTCAATGTAACCTAGTTATATTTTCATATAAAGCGGGATTTGAAGATTGGAATCATATCCATTTAATGAAGATGCATTCATGTGTTTCAAGTGTCAATGGAACCATATTAAAAAATCCGAACAATACAGGCTCTAAGTGATCATTGCCATCTGAACTGAACCTTAGAGCACAAACAAGTGGACAGTGAGCACTGAATATATGGATCCCAGTTCACTTCCAAAAAAAAAAAAACGTTGATGTGTTTTGACTGATATACAGTATGTCAATGTGACTGTATATGTGTTATGACTGACACAACATTTATTAAAGATATCTAAACAAATCCAAAACATGACATGAGGACATGTATAGACATCAACTTTGTTGCACATTACAGTTTTAAAATAGCAATAGTAATTTTCAGACCTTTTTAAGAACTGAAAATAACTTTATTCCCTCCATTTCGGAAAGCTGTTTGAGAGTGACTTGCCTGGTTCAGATCAGAGAGTTAAAAAAAGTTCAGGTGTAGAGACAATTGTGGTTTTCAGTCATGTCAAAATTTCAAAGACTACATGTTTACATTATTTCTTTAAGCTTTCATTAGACAAGAAAAAATCATATTTATTTTAGTATGAGTGTTACATAAATGATAAAGCTAAAATTAAAAACCCCAACATGAGCAGTATTTATATATGAACATTTTATATTGCAAGAGATAATGGATATCACTTTAGAATAATAGTCCATTACTTTGTGTTAGTAGGTGATTGTCTTGACTCACACCGCTTCACTCCCTCAAATCATGCTGCAGGAAGTCTTTTTGGAAGTCTATATGGAAGGAAAACATTACTCAAATTCACAATTATCTTTTTGCATGTTATAAAATTTTATTGATTGGCATTGGAAAAAAACACATTTCTTTTATTCTCACATTCACTCACCATTAATAAAAGCATTTTATAAACTTCTAGAAGAAGTTTCTGCAGTTTTGTCATCATTGCTAGTTTAAATCTAAAAAGTCCACATAAAAGCCATTTTTTATATTGTAGAGATGTGTTTTTCATCATTCTTTTGATTTGCGGTTTTCAGTCACTTCTTTTAAATGCTAAGTGAACCAGAACAAACAAAAAAAGTATCAGTATATTGGCCCAGACTAATTTAACCAAGAGAACAGAACTACTGTACAGCTGTAAACATAGCCTTAATTAGCACAGATTCTCAATGCTAATACTAATCTCATTTTGAAGACCTTGCCCCAGTTCAGAGGAGGCCATCTGAACGTGGACGTAACATCTGCTCCTCAGTATGTCTGGATGTGTTGCCTGGGGTATTGATTTATTATACTGTAGGGCTTGTTTTAGTACTTCTTTGCACAGATGGATTTTCATATATGATTTTTTTTATTATTTTTTTTTTGGACTGGATTTTTCAGACTGATCGCCCAGAACAGGAATTTTCAGGCTGGTGCTCCTGTCATATCACTGGTTTTAGGGAGATTTGGTTTGTAATACGCACTCGCATTCTGCCCATACAGATGGCTTCCAGTGATTAACCTTTCACTAAACTCACAAATAAATGTATAAATAACCCACAAAATAACTCAATTTTATGACCTTGTGTTTTATAACTGGTGATGCACAGTTGAAGTCAGAATTATTAGCACTGTCAATTTTCCTTTTCAAATATTTACCAAATACTGTTTAACAGAGCAAGACATTTTTCACAGTATTTCCTTTAATAAGCTTTATTTATTTTTTTTTGTTTTGGCTAGAATAAAAGCAGTTTTATTTAAAAAAATAAATAATTAAATAAACTTTTTAAGGTAGATATGATTAGCCCCCTTAAGTATTTTTTTTTATTGTCTACAGAAAAAAAAACATCATTATACAATGACTTTCCTACTCAAACATGCTTAATTAACCTTGTTAAGCCTTTAATTTGCTTTTTAAGCAAAAATATATCTAGTAAAATATTATGTACTGTCATCTTGGCAAAGATAAAAGAAATCATTCATTCATTCATTCATTTTCTTTTCGGCTTAGTCCCTTTATTAATCCGGGGTCGCCACAGCGGAATGAACCGCCAACTTATCCGGCATTTGTTTTACGCAGCGGATGCCCTTCCAGCCACAACCCATCTCTGGGAAACACATTCATACATTCTCATTCACACACATACACTATGGACAATTTAGCTTACCCAATTCACCTGTACCGCATGTCTTTGGACTGTGGGGGAAACCGGAGCACCCGGAGGAAACCCACGCAACCACGGGGAGAACATGCAAACTCCACACAGAAATGCCAACTGGCCCAACCGGGACCTGCCCCAACCGGGGATCGAACCAGCGACCTTCTTGCTGTGAGGCGAACGTGCTACTCACGCGCCACCGTGGCGCCCTATAAAAGAAATCTATTATTAGAAATTAGATATTAAAACTATTATGTTTAGAAATGTGTTAAAAAAAAACTTTTTCCTTTAAACTGAAATTGGGGGAAAATATACAGCGGGGCTAATAATTCTGGAGGGCTAATAATTCTGACTTCAACCATTTGCCACTAATAAAACAAATGTAACGTTTCTGTTCAAATTGAACAAATTACAGTAGTAAAACTTAAGCAAGTATTAATTAAATTGATCAACATTTATAGTGATAAAGATATTTTTAACGCTTCACTAACGGTTCACAACGGTTCACTACTCGGTAGTGGTTCAGTAATACTGTAGATCATAACCGGTTATTATGTACTGACGTCATTTATCCCATATGCACTATATTACGGTAGCTTACTATGGCGAGCGAGGTGAGCGCAAGTAATTAAAACACTACAGCTACTTAAAAATGCAGAAACTGTGCACAGTTCACTGTGTGTGTTTGCTAGACAGTCTATCTCAGACACTGAAGTTACAGCAGAAGCCCTGATTTCACTGCTATGGAGAACTCCATTTCTGTCTCTTTCTCTTTCGACCTTTGAACAGCTGGTGTGAGGTAACTTTTTCTCTCCTCTCGATACTTATTGACAGACACAAGCGCATCTGCAAAGCGAGTTTTCTCCTCTGCGTCTATCATGGATCAGCTGTGATCGCTGCTGCCGTTTATCAGTGTTTTGCATCGGTGAACAGCACCAGAGCCAATCGCAGCTCTTTCTATTGAGCGCATGACCAATCATAGGGGTGTAAGAACTCGCTTGACAACGCTCAGAAAGCAAGCGGGATATTTACATTTATTTATTTGCTATAAATGCTCTTGTTTTGTTCATGTACTTGAGTTTTTAAAGTTTTCATCTATCCGACTGCTTGTATTAAAGGACAAAATTGTATTACAAATAATACATCAATATATTTATATTTATTTATTTTTAAAATAAGAATTGTTGTGCTGTGAAGTAAAATATAAAATTGTGTATGGAAAGCATCTTCAGTGTCCTGTGATGCACCAAGATATCGAATTGAACCGAATCGATGGCATGATAATCGTAAACCAAATTGAACTGTGAGACCAATGAAGGTTCACACCTCTACAACATTCATTCATTATTTAATGTGTTGCATTAATGATTGAGTCATTTTGGACATGCATTTCATATTAAATTAGTAAAAAAATGGAAGTTGCGCTATAGTTCACTATATAAATTACGATGAACTATCTAAAACTTGTTTCTTAATATTTTCTTTCTTTATAATAACTTTTCTTTTTTATATTTGATCAATATTATTTCTTCAGTATTAAGTATTTGTAATGGTTTAAGTTGCAATATTATCATGTACTGAATGACAAATATTGCACATCCCTAATTTCTATATATATTTTAAGACGCATCTAAAATATATCTAAACAACAGTCCCAGATGTTTCCACAGATGTCTAAGCTCAGAAAATCCACTACACCAACATGTAACTTTGAGATTCCGAGACAGAAAATCTGCAGGTGTATGCGAGTTGGCTGTTAGACTTCAGTGCCCAGACAAGTACACAAAAGACTGGGCACTGTCTCATTGCCCCTGCCCCCATTGGGCCTTTATTGTCTGTGTCCACTATTCAGAAAAAATACAGAGCGCATGAGCCGGTTGGCCCAGATAGCTGTTTTAGAAAGAATGTGCCGAGGGATCATCTGTCACTTACCCAGAATACTGGGTCATGGCAAAGGCATTTCTAAAGCTCATGCAATCAGAGCAAAGGCAGTTTGTAATCCAGCGTGAGGAGGAAAACATAGACATATACTCTGATGGACATTGCACATCTTCACAGCACTTATTGAGACTCTGTGTCTGCAGGCATTGGTCCAGAAAGCTTATTAATTTATTTCAAACATAATTTAATGTATGGTGCACAAATGGTGTATTTTCTAGATGATGTTGGATAGCTTAATTATGTTGCCGGTAGGAGAGCATCTTTTAATTTTATTTGTAATATTGTATCATATATTTTTACTTTTATGCTGCAGTGTCTTATTCTGTTTATTTTTGTTTAGTTTGTTCTGTTATCTTTAATTATATGCTAAAATCTATGAGAGGTTTTATACTGTAGCATTAAATGCAAAATAAAATAAACAGAAAAATAAATCTTTTCTGACAAAATAAAATAAAAATAAAATATGTAAGAAAAATACAGAAGTACAGAAAAATACTTCAAAATAAGATAAAATTGCTAGAACAATACAATTTAGAAAGGTGCTGCTTTATATTAAAAATAAAAATAGAAGCATAAAATACAAACAAACTATACAATTATGAAATTTACTAAATTAAATTATGATCGAATTATATAAAAAATATCAAAGATTAAATAAAAAGCTGAAGATAAAAAAAACACAAGTGCAGTCAAAACTTGTTTAAGGCTGTAAATAGATTTTTTATTATTCTTTTAAAAACCACGTTTTAAAAAATGTATTTGATTGTGTACATTTAATTTAATCTTGTGATTTAAATAGTACATCAGTGATTTCAAGCTGTTTATAGATTTGTCTTTACTCTCCCAATTTAAGCTTAGTATCCCATGTCATCTTTTATCTTGTAGCCGAGTGTCAGAGAATCAGAGTGTCAGAGTAAGAGCAAGAGAAAGTAAAAGTGATGGAGGAAAAGCAAGACAGAGCTAACAGAGTGGACAGGATTACAGATTTAGGAGGCCAGAGTGAGCATCTGACCTCCTGGTAAATGACCTGACGCCATCGCTGGCAGCCAGAGAGGTACAGACGGATTACCAACTTTTTCTTTGGGCGGCTCCTCTTAATAACATTCCTAAAGCTTAAGCCCATTAATGAGCGGAGCACCTTTGATCAGCGCCTCACGTGGAGTTTCTCATTGCCTGTTTCTGCCTGTCAAGTCTCTTTGTGCAAGGACTGTCCTGAACATCAGGTCAGAGGATGTGATGAAACTGCTGTAACAATACTGGAATATCTAACTTTGATGTGATACCTAAACAAACCATGATACTTTTAAAATAAAATAAAATAACTAGTAAATAATTAAAGGGAACCTATCGTGCAATTAATAAAAACTGCCCCTTTTAGGTTTTGATCCAAATTGGTGACTGTCGCTTTAAATTCAAATGAGATCATTTGAATGTGCTCCCAGCCCTCATTTCAAAAAGAGGTGGAGCTCTAATCAGAATCAGCATCAGAATCAGTTTTATTGCCAAGTGTGCTCACACACAAGGGATTTGCTTTGGCTACCGAAACTTCCAGTGTACATAAAGTGACAAGTGACAACACAAAATAAATATGAAAAAAGACGATAGACATTAAACAGAGATGCAGTCAGACCAAAAAGATCTGGATGTTGAAATGCAAGTACAGATTTGTTATAAATATACAGGTTATAAGGTGCTGTGTACAAATGCTTAAGGAGAAATATTGCATTGTATACTGTTATAAATGCATATGTGAGATTTAAAACTCTAATGGCGGATGGCCGTTTCTGACTTGGGGTTGTTTATGCTAATGAGGGAGAGATTGTTAAATAATGGGCAGGACTCTTCCCCCCCAAAAAATATATATCAAAGTGTTTTGTGTGTGATATCAGTAAATATAATTAATGAATTTTTACCATTACAGGGAAGCTATATTCACCAGCTGTTGCCACATAACCCTTTATAAAACCCTTGATAAAAGTGATTTTAGCTTAACAGGTCCCCTTTAAAGCTTTCATTTCAGTGTTTTGTCTCTATTTATTGTGTTTTGTGGCAAGCAGCCGTTTATTAAGTGGGAAAGTGTACATCCTATCAGTTGTTTTCACAGAATAAACACCTTGTTTTACAAAAAAAGCTAATTTTTTGCTGATAAGTAGGGCCAGACAGAATCTGCAGGCATTTTTTGCTGTTTCTGTGGATAATTTTGTTAAAAAAAATCTGTGGATTTATGCAGAATGATTTTGGGAGTATCGTAACTAAAAACTTAATATTCATCATTCATTTTCTTGTTGGCTTAGTCCCTTTATTAATGCGGGGTCGCCACAGCGGAATAAACCGCCAACTTATCCAGCATTTGTTTTACACAGCGGATGCCCTTCCAGCCGCAACTCATCTCTGGGAAACATCCATACATTCTCATTCACACACATAGACTACGGACAATTTAGCTTACCCAATTCACCTGTAGCGCATATCTTTGGACTGTGGGGGAAACCGGAGCACCCGGAGGAAACCCACGCAACCACGGGGAGAACATGCAAATTCCACACAGAAATGCCAACTGACCCAGCCGAGGCTCGAACCAGCGACTTTCTTGCTGTGAGCAACGAACGTGCTACTCACTAAGCCACCGTGGCGCCTAAAACTTTAATATATGAAATAAAAAAGAATACATTTTTAACTTTCATTTAATGTTTACAATGCAAATCCAATTAGCTCCACTTATTTGGTAAACAAAGCAAGTCTTTCATGTAATATCTACTAAAAGACAGAAACAATCGCCTCACAGCAAGAAGGTCGCTGGTTTGAGCCTCAGCTGGGTCAGTTGGCATTTCTGTGTGGAGTTTGCATGTTCTCCCTATGTTTACGTAGGTTTCCTCCGGTTTCCTCCAAGACCAAAGACATGTGGTATAGGTGGATTGGGTAGGCTAAGTTGTTTGTAGTGTATGTGTGTGAATGAGTGTGTATGGATGTTTCCCAGAGATGGGTTGCAGCTGGAAGGGCATCTGCTGCGTAAAGCATATGCTGGATAAGTTGGTGGTTCATTCAGCTGTGGTGAACCCAGATTAATAAAGGGACTAAGCCGAAAAGAAAATGAGTGAATAATATTACTGTTGTTACTGTATATCACAATAATATTAGTGAAATTAATTTAAAAACTGGATTTACGGTCTAATTTCGTCCATCCTGCCGATGCTCACTTTGCTTATTTATATAGTTTTCTGCAGCTCATTTCCTAGTGATGCTGCAAACTCCATGCATGTTTAATCAGTTTAAAGTGTAAATCCAGTTTGAATGCTTCAAAGGGATATTTCACTCAGCAATGAAAATTTTGCTATCATTTACTCAATCTTGACTTCCAAAACAGTTTGAGCTTTTATATTCTATTAAATATTGGAATTATGTAATCCTGTAACAATTGACATCCATATAGGAAAAAGGAAATGCTATAGGACTACATGGTTACGGGCTTCCGGCAATATTTAAAATATCTTCTTTTGAGCTAAAGTAAATGATTTGTTGAATTGAATTTCTTGATACTACTGAAAATTGATCTTGTGTTATTTAAAATATTTCAGTATTGATGCATATCGAAATAACCAAGGCAGACTAAAAGTTTACACAATGAATTTTACTAAAAGAATCTGCAGAATTCTGTTCCTGTGTGTTTATTTGGGGAATATATGGGTTTGTTTGATAAAGCTTTCAGTGTCAGTTCACAACTTTGAAACATCAGTGGTGAAATATATCTCAAAAATGAAAAACCCAATACTGTCAGTGGTGAAAATAATCTGTCCCTGCTGTGAGTTTTGAACTGGAGCAGTGTTTCAGTTATTATGGATGAATCGCCTGTGTCCGTTTCACACATCACTGTCATAAAGGCCTGGCCCATTTACAATCCTACTGTAATCTGTGTTAAGGGGTCATGACATTGAATGTTTAAGCAATTTAATGTTCCTTGAGGCTCATTTATAATGCTAATAATGTGTTTTGAACAAAGAACAAAAAGATTGGATTCGCAAAGATAGTCTCTTCAGCTTACCAAGACTGCATTTATTTGATTAATAATAAAAAAAATGTTTTAATATCATTGTATTTCTAAATAAAAATTTTATTCAGATATATTGTAAATTGTGATCCTTCAGAAATAGTTGTAATATTCTGGCTTGATGGTTTAAAAATCTTTTTTTATGGAAACCATAAACAATTTTACTCGTAGTTCTTTGATGAATAGAAAGTTCAAAATAGCATTAGTTATTTAATCTCTGTCTATCTTTCTGTCTGTCAAAATTAGATCAAAATTAGGTCAAAATTATTAGCCCCTTTAAGCTATATTTTTTTCCGATAGTCTACGGAACAAACCATCGTTATACAATATCTTGCCTAATTACCCTATCCTGTCTAGTTAACCTAATTAACCTAGTTAAGCCTTTAAATTTCGCTTTAAGCTGTATAGAAGTGTCTTGAAAAATGCAAGTGCTGTGTGCAAAGGAGAGGGGTTTTTTTGTTGCCTGATTCTTTTCCTTTAATTGATTGTGTTTTCTAAAACAAAGTTTTATTTTTAATACAGATTGATCTTATTTGTTAAAAAAAAAACTAATATTTGTGTTTCCTTGATGGGAAAAAAATGAAATTGCATATCAGTTCAAAGCAATGGAAGGTCAAGTAAATACTGGCAGAGTTTCCTTTTTTCACAGTTACAGACACAATGTTGTATTTTTAAGTTAGTTTGCATTTGGTAATATTAGTAGGTACTTTTCCCCCCTGGGTTTCAAGTCATGTTTTACCTTACAGAATAGTGTCAAATGTCCCCTATACACTTCTTGGCAGGCTGATCCAAAGCGGCAAAAAACATTAAGGTGGCAATTAGTCTGTGGAACAGGAGGTCAGGTCCGTGTGGAGCACATCAGCAGTTTTAGTGCCACTTCAGGATGTAGGAGGAAGACTGGGGTACCTTGAAAGCTTACATAGTGAAATCTGCAGCTGGAGAACAACTCCCACACCACAGTTTACTTTGAGGAGACTCTGAGGAAAGAGGTTATTTTCCCAATTTACACCTGGCAAATTAAGATGCACTTTCCTCAGTCTGATCGCAAGTGAATGATAGTAAATCTAGTTCAGTGGTAGGCCTAATTAAGCAGCTACAGCACTGCACAGTTCAAAACCAAGCAGATTAATTCTTCTAATTAATAATATTTATTATTGTCAGCCACTTAAATAAAAGGTTAAGCCTATTAAAATCGGTTTACTGATCATCGGTGTTATCGTACGTGCCAAAGGGTTAAAAGTGTGTTCATTTTTTTTTTTTGTCCGTGTACCACTAGAAGGAAGCTTGTGCACCACTAGTGGTACGCGTACCACAGTTTGAAAACCACTGATCTAGTTATAAACTGGGTCTAAATGCATCCAAACAGCCCACAAAAGAGAAAGAACTAACCAACTCGTTCACTTTCCTTTCAGTTTCACCTTTTATCAGCGCTCGCCACGGTGAAATGATCTTATTTTTTAAACTTTTAATTAAAGGAATATATTAAAACTTATGAAATGGAAAAAATGAATAATAATGCTATAAATTATATTAAAACACATTTAAGTTATTTTCTTAGCGCTAAAATCCTTCGTATTGCGTTGACATAGTGCCAAAATGCTTCAAGTGCCCTTAAGTGTTTTTAACCACTCTATGATACTCCAGCCTCCACGGAACACACAAGAAAAATGTATCAAGTGATACAACAAACTCATCCTCGCTTTTCATCTTAAACGAACATGCTCTAAATATGTCTATTTACTTTCATTGTGTGAATCACGAAAGGCCACAGTTTCAGCTAAAATTGTCTTTAATGTTTTACTACAGGAAAAAGTCACAAATAGGAGGCCTGAGAGTATGTAAATAAACAGTTTTAAAAAGTTTTATTTTAAGTAAACTATAACTTTAATACCAAGAAAACAGCTTTGCTCTTTTCTACTTCCAGTAAAAATATGTTGCAACATTTTCATTGTTGAGATTGTATAGACCAATTTTTCAAGCTTAGAATAATACTGAGCTCTCAAATACGGACAGTACATGGACCTGTCACTATTTAACAGAGCCGAGCAGAAAGAACTAGATATCCTAATTTGTGTTACTTCCTATTTTCCTCCAACTTAACAGAGAAAATGTTATTTGAAAGTCAGTAGCGTAGTTCCTGTCAGCGATCAAGCATTTTAATGAAGGCGATTCCTGCCGTGATCTTTAGTTTAGGGCAGAACGGGGAACATCAGCAGTATTGTTTCAGATTTGTAGTGAATGTTGCTGTCAGCATCGCTCGGAGTTCCTCGCGTTTGCATCAGAATCAGCAGAAACGGTGAAGGGAGTCAGCAATGTGCTTCAGAGCCCCTGGAGAGACCCAGCACTTCAGCAAATAAAGCGCTCGCTGTGAGTGAAGCGTTCGTGGCTGGATGCCCTGTCTTGTTTATTTCTCTTTGACTTTTTTATGACAGACTTGGGGAAAAAAAAAATCTGCGCAATCTTTTAGGTCTCATTTGAGAATCCCCTGTGTAAGTTTATCTAATGCACAGCAGTAAAGAGCATCTCTTATTTCTAATAGCCATTAGACAAGGTTTTTGTTTTTTTACTTCTAAATATTACAACCTACTTTATGTGTTGGCTGGTGTTTAATTTGTAATGGAGTGCATCAAGTACATCTGTTGGTGTAAATGGTTGATACTGTTTTGGAAGCTTGACTGAATAGGGCTTTTAGGGCAAATGAAATTAGCTTATTAAACGGCTGATCTAATGTGTCCTCAATAGAGAAAACAACCAAGTCTGTTTTTTGAAAGTCTCCTTTGCTTAGAAATGATGACACAGTAAAACAGACATAGTAAAATATTGGAATATTGGTAGGAATCATTGTAGGTTTGCTGTTTAAGAAATGTTTAAAACTATTATTATTAATAATAATAATAATAATATTAGTACTAGTAAAAAAAATGTATCTTAATATAATTGTCTGGCGATTGTTATTTTCAGATTATTTGATCAGCAACTTCTCATTTATCCTGTTTATTATTTATATAAAAACAGAAACCTCATAAGTTAAAAAAAAATCAGTCATTTTGGGTGTGGGCATAAAAAAATTAGCATCAATTTTGAAAATGCACATAATCGAGTAGGATAAACTTTTTATTCGATATAAAAAATGCAGTAGAACTGCAATGGAAACACTTACGGAACAAAACCCTGTATGTGCATTACAGGTCATGTGATTATTATTTTATATATATTTATATAAGAGGTCATGTGATGATACAAATGTGTGTGAATGGACAAACCAGCAGCCTAACCACTTTGTAAAATCTGAAATTTTGTGTTCACTAATGAAATATAAAATCAAATGCTTGTCATAATCATAACTGTAAAATTCCATATGATCTTTTAAATGATGTGCACGCTTTTGGTTTTAGGTTCATGTCATGGAAAAAAACATACAAGCAAATGATACTTCCCATGCAGCTCTCAAACGATCGCTCTGTGCAACAAACTTGTTTTTACAACTTGAATACCTTTTGTATACACTAAGTATATCAATTGCTCGCACATGCACGTCCTCTCAGTAGTAAACAAAACATGTCAGCTTGTGTGATTTTTGCGGCCCCGAATTCATCATTGCATTAAGACAGAAAGGACAGTTTTGGGTGAATTATACCTTATAAATACAGTATGTGACTCTTTTAACACCATTTGAAGGTGTCCAAATTACTGAGCAACTTGAGTAAAACGATGCGAAGACTTGTGTTGCCACCTTTATGCTTCTCCTGAACTTGAAAGTATAATTGGTTGAATCGTAGAGATGCTGGATTAAGATGTTATGGGGGTCGAATCGAGATCGAGATCTTTTTTCATTTAATCAGTGCAGCCCTAGCTTGGTGTATAAAAAGATAGTTTGGAGCTGTTTTCCATGGATTGAGTAACACGATATAATCGGCCAGATGGCAACTATTTAAAATTGTATCTTATCTTTCACAATGATGTGTCTTTCAGGTCAAAATGGACCTGATCTTTACTTTAGCCTGAGGGATGACCATATGCAAATAATGTGTGCAGGTGGACAGCATTACCATCTTGCTTTGAAAAGGTTAGGGTATATCTTAACATGTCTTCAGGCAGAGGCTGCTCAAGGTCACAGCTTGTGGAATAAGATCTGCTCTGAGGAAACCTGTCCTGGACATATTACCGTATAGTGACACATGACATGACCCAGTTAACACAAAGTGCTAAAGGCATATTTCAAACAAAAATCTAAAGTTCTGTTACACACACTGACGTTGTACCAAACCTGTGCAGAATCTAGTAGATTTTTAAATATCATCTTTTCCCCCCACAAATATCCTCTGATAATTTAATGTATAAAATGATAAGGAATGACATACTGATCACTTTGATTACGTCAGCTAGCATAAAAATGATTAAATTTACTTTCTGCTATTGTTTGCTCACCTTCATGTCATTCCTGACACCTTAATCAGCAGGACATGAAAGGAGGTGTTCAGCCAAATTCAGATCACTTCCGTTCATGTCACACAGTGAAAATGAATGGGGATGGATGCTATCAAGCTATGACATAGAAAAAGAAGAAACCATGTGCCAACAGTACTGTAATATGTTATTTACACTCTATAAATGCTATTTTTTTAAATGCAAATCTGGTTAAATCATGGACAAACCCAACCACCAAGTATTTTTTCAGAATGTACAGAGACATTTAATTTGAGAAGTTTGTGCGAGAAACAGAGTGGACAATACTGAATTATTTTAGTTTGTAAATTAGACATGCTCTGGTTTCCCGCACAGTCCAGAGACATGCACTATAGGTGGATTCAGTAAGCTAAATTGGCCCGACACTGTAAAAGCCAAAAAGTTAAGGTAACTCAAACCATGTAAGAAACTGATTGCAACAAACCATTTAAGTTCAAAAACTAATCCTAATGAGTGCTGTGAACTTAATCCATTTGAGTAAATTAAGCAATTTAAGCACAGTAAAACCCAATAAATGAAGAGAACTCAAACCAACTCAGTACTGTAAAATCTAATATGTTAAGGCAACTCAAACCATTTGAGGAAACCGATCTGTATGAGTACTGTCAGCTTACTCCGTTAAGGTTGAAGTAATGAGGTATTTAATTAACTCATTACTAGCCCTGTCACGATATCTATTTTTTGTTGCACGATATATTGCACCAAAATATATCGCGATAAATGATATTATTGTCATTTTAAGACCATTTTAGGCCACTTGTTATATAATGGCAGAATGGCAATATAATAGCATCTAACGCAAGTACAGTCGTCCAAAGAACACATAATATTTTGTTCTTAAGAATATTTAATTTAATATAGTCATTTTAAAAATTTTATAACTAGGCATTGAAATCAGAATGTGAAAACACATATCCAAAACAAATAATAATAAATGTTAACAAAAAAAATGCGAGGTAAAAATGAACAGAGGCTGCGATATCTGTTACCAGATCTATTTTCAGTTGTCAGGCACCCACATCAAAATATACTTTAGTCATTTATGGTAAATACTATAGTGTTTTTTAAACCATGCCGACACTGACACCTCCAATAGAGATAGAGAGGTTGTGCAATCAGCTAAAATGCTGCAAGAATTGTTTTTACGTATGGGCGATAGATATTGCATCACCAAAAATAATTGAGGTCATGTCCATGTATTGTGCGATAAGTCGATATATTGATTATTGTGACTGGCCTACTCATTACCTTCAACACGGAGTTTAAAACTCTTTTAAGTAGAATTAACTTTTAGTAAATTTTGAGATAACTACACTCATTTCATTTAATAAAGTTGACTTTTGTATGGGTGTTTCTTAGTGCTGGGAATAGCTTGAAGGGTATATGCGTAAAACATATGCTGGATACGTTGGCGGTTCATTCCACTGTGGCAACCCCTGATAAATAAAGGGCCAAACTTAGCCAAAGGAAAATGAATGAATGAAATAATTAGACATGTTTTAGGTTTTAGTGTTTATATGAGTGTACAGTACAAGTATATGTGGAATTGTACATTTTGTGTAGTCGATGTAAAGGAAAATATAGTCACTCATTGCAACATGTTTTGAAATGTGTGTCTGTGTCAAGAGTCGATGGCCCCGTTTACACTAATGCGTTTTCGTTTTAAAACGCGTAAGTTTTGCTACGGTTACGCCATCCGTCCACACTACGCCGGAGTTTTCGAGCCCTGAAAACGGAGCATTTTGGAAACACTGGAGAGGCCGTTTTCATTCTAAAACGCTGCTGCTCCATCTCAGTGTGGATGGGGGGGAAAACGGAGACATCTGAAAATGGAGGCGTGGCTGCTGGACACAGAAATGGAAAGCGTTGTTTGGACTATTGTCCGTTTTAGGCGCCATTGTGCAGTTAAACTCCTTTTTACTACAACAGCTGCCTATTTTCGCAAGAGGCAAGCTATTGCAGGGTTCAACGCTAAGGATTTTTTCTACTGGCCCGGTCGGGCCAGTGGTTCAGATCTTTACTTGCCCTGCCAAAATTTTCACTGGCCCCACCAAAAAAAAGTTAATAGCTATTTCTTAGCCACATACAGTATTGTAAATAATGTTGCAAAAACCAAACATGATTGTAATACCTGCCCTTTTATTCAGCATAACTTTTTTAAATACAACTGACAATAAAAAAAAAATAACAATTTTCATTCATTTTCTTTTTCGGCTTAGTCCCTTTATTAATCCGGGGTCGCCACAGCGGAATGAACCGCCAACTTATCCAGCATTTGTTTTATGCAGCGGATGCCCTTCCAGCTGCAACCCATCTCTGGGAAACATCCGTACACTCTCAATCACACTCATACACTACGGACCATTTAGCTTACCCAATTCACCTGTACCGCATAACTTTGGACTGTGGGGGAAACTGGAGCACCCGGAGGAAACCCACGCAACCACGGGGAGAACATGCAAACTCCACACAGAAATGCTGAGGTATATATATATATATATATATATATATATATATATATATAT
>CAIGQQ010037704.1:393696-418217 GCA_903798035.1 Danio albolineatus | reverse complement strand
ATATATATATATATATATATATATATATATATGCATGCATGAATATGCTGCCGGTCAAAAGTTTGGGGTCAGTTTTATTAATCTTTGTTAATGTTTATTTTTTAGCAAAATTATTCAGTTCATCAAGGCGACATTTATTAAATGTAAAAAAATTATAATAATTGTTAAATATTTATTACACATTTAATTAACTGCTTTCTTATTGAATGTAGTTTCAAATAAATTTCTTACTCCAGTCATTATTGCTTTTATTACTATTACCATTAATAATAATAATAACAACAATAATAATTAATATTAGAGTGATTTCTGACGGATCATGTGACTCTGATGACTGGAGTAATGAAGCTGAAAATTCATCTTTAAAATCACTAATAAATTATTCAGTTAAACGATGAACTACTTTTAAACAGTTATCTTACAGTGCAATAACATTTTACAATGTGTGCTGTATTTATGATGAAATAATGCAGCCTTGGTGAGCAGGAGAAGCTTATTTTAAAATATTTAACAATCATACTGACCCCAAACTGTTGACCAGTTATGTATATAATATTTTATAAGCGAAAATGTGCACTTTAATTTTGACACCTAAAGACACCTTCACCAAATATAAATCAGAGAGGTCAGACTTTCTCATACAGAGCATTTCGGTAGTCACGTTTTGTAAAAATCTATTGAATTAATCAATCTATTAAAGAAGCGTTGGCTAGAATTCTGCATTATAGGCTTAAATTAGAGAGAGAAATAACAGATGAAACGTGACTGCATCAGATTATAAAGCAGATCGATGCTGATCTTTCTTTCGAGCTGTCAGTGCAGAAATGAACCAAACAATTGGCCCAATATAACATATTATAAGATTAAAATGTGGAATAATGATCAGATGGTAACTTCAGTCAATGTTCCTAACGGATAAACAGCACTTTGTAATATTTCAGCATGCTTTCACTTTCGTTTACATGAAGCGCATATTTGCCGGTAGGAATGAATTCTTTATTCATATAGCCGTATACATGGCTATTACACAATCTTCATACACTGTGATATAGCCTGGGTCGTTAGTTCGCTGAATAGTTTTGTTTTCTCACTACAATCGATCCGCTCATACGAGCAGACACCACCTCATTCTGGCGATCTCGGACTGATTGATTTGGCGCGGATCCGCGCGTGATTTCTGGATTCACATACGCCAATCAAACCGCGCGAACAGGGGAAACGAGACATATTCCGAAACAAACATCTATGTGTGAAAGCAGCCTAAGACTGTATTTGCACGCAATTGACAGACAGTCGCAGCCAAACGTTTGTGACAAGGCACCACTGGCCCGAACGGGCCAGTAACAATTCTGTATACTGGCCCGAGCGTGTCGCACGCTGGCCCCGGGCCATCGGGCAGTCCTTATTGTCGAGCCCTGTATTGTTCGAGCACTCGCTAATCGATCGCATTTCGAGCGGCGTAAGCCCTATTTAGAACGCCGGCTTTGGGTTACACCAGGAAGAACCAGCGAGACACGTGCTTCCTGTTTATACATGAACGCGCATGCCCAGAGTGCGTGAATAGTCACGTGATATGCGTTTTTGGTGGCGTAGTATAGACGGAGATATGTTCAGAAACGCTGGGTGAAACGCTAGTGTGGACCCGGATCGTTTTCATGCTATAATGCCGTTTTAAAACTAAAATGCACTAGTGTAAATGGGGCCAATGACATTTTCAATAAGAGAACATTACACAATTGCCTGACCAGTAACATCTCTACTCTCTAAAGTGAGTCCTTGAGGACCTGGAAGTTGCTCTGTCAGAGTAGTTATGATATTGTTAGTGGGTCAATGTCAATGAAACAATGTGAGATAAATCATTGGAGTTTTGCTGACTAGTTGTGCAGGAATAGAGTGTTTGCTGAATAAAGCACAGAGTCAGTCTCTCTCTCTTTCTCTCTCTCATTTTTCTCTTTCTGTCTCTTCTGTGTCAGCTACATTGCTCTTTTTGTCTGATGGATCATTGCTACTGTGTGGCCTTTGAGGCCCCCGTGTCCTCTCTGCACCTCATTAGCCTCAAAGTCACACCTACCCCAGGGACACAAATGCCCTGAGAGAGGATTGTGGTTCCCTGTGTTCACAGATTTGTGCTTGAGGTACAGCTTCGTGAAGTGAGTTATTGCCACTGCGCTTTGTGAAGTTTCTGACCATAAATTTAGGAGTGCCTCAAGGTTTTGTATTCAGTCCATTCCCTTTCTTACAGCTTTCCTGCACAAAATGTGTTCCTTCTGCATGTCACTATGCCAAGCATTGTTCCTAAGTAGTATTTCAGATTTATATAGACATGCATGGATTCTGTAAAATTAATATATAAAATTAAGTTATAATTTTGCACTTAACTTGTCTTAAATAAATGTTTTTTTTTTTTCCCCTGTGAACACAATATATTTTATTTTGAGAAACATTTAAAATATTCACAACATGTCAGGCTAAATAATTCAAGTGAATTATGTCTTCGTTTATTTCAAAAACACAAATGTCTTTACAATTTACAACAGCATATTTGAATATAATTTCTGCTGGAGATACTGTTGTCCTAAAAAATATTTTTAAGAAAAAGTAAATGAAAAAAACTTACACATACGTTAGAAAACGCTATAGCAGAACATTTTGGTGTCTTTGAAACCTTGACTTTTCCAAACTGTGGTATATCTTGAAAACGGTTATCATCCCATGCCTAGTCATGTGTGTAAACTGAAATATAGTTGAAGTCAGAATTATTAACCCCCTGTATATTCTTTTCTCTAATTCAGTGGTTCTCAAACTGTGGTACGTGTGGTACACAAGCTTCCTTCTAGTGGAACGCGGAGGAATCGCTGAATAATTAAAGTATAAAAATGAACACTTTTAACCTTTTGATGTGTACGATAACACCGATGTGATCAGTAAATTGATTTTAATAGGCTAAACCTTTTATTTAAGTGGCTGACAATAATAAATAATCTTAATTAGAAGAATTAATCAGCCATGTTTTTGAACTGTGCAGAGCTGTAGCTGCTTAATTAGGCCTACTACGCTACTGTACTTCAATACTGGTTATTATGGTGGTACTTGGAGAGACAATTTTTTTGTGAAAAAAGCTTGAGCTCTATTTTCTGTTTAAGGGAGAGAAGATTTCATATTTTTAAACATAATTACTTTAATAACTAATTTCTAATAACTGATTTCTTTTTATCTTTGCATAATGACAGTATATAATATTTTACTATAAAATTTTCAAGATACTAGTATTCAGCTTAATGACTTAAAAATTAAATAAAACAAATAATTCTTTCTCCAGAAGAACAAAAAATATAGGAAATACTGTGAAAAATTCCTTGCTCTGTTAAACATAATTTGGGAAATATTTGAAAAAGGAGGATGACTAATAATTTTGACTTCAACTGTCTATGATAAAATGAATTTTTCAGTTTTTTTGCACAATTTTGACCTCAATTACACCCAGCCCTCTACTCATGTTGATGTAGTAGTGCATGTTACCCCAGATGCACTCTGAACTTCACCACCGTCAAACCAAAGCTGTCCTTCAAAACTCTGGGTGTTTTTAAATGAGAGTTGTCGGGATGGCAAAATAGTGTCATCCAACAAAGTGACTGGATTGAACTGGCAGTGCAGGCCGGCGAGGGGACAGCTGTGTCAGGCCATTCACATGGGGCTCTCTGGGAGAGATGGATAAGGTTAAACTTGTAAGAAGACACTGCTGCATCAGCAAGTTGCCCATGACAATGTCATTCCCCATTTCATTGTCTTTTAGCTCTGTCTCCTAGCAAGGTTACAAGGTCGAACAACCACAGGGATTCAGTGCCGTGTACTTACAGTAGCTGGAAATCGCTGCCTGGCACCTCTTTTACATTTAAAAGACTTCAAAATGAGCAGTTAATTTAGGCACCATCAAGTTATCCAAGATGTAGGTTCCTTTTTTCTTCAGCAGGAAATTAAAGAAAACTGAAATGTGATTGTTGATGATTCATAAAATTCAGTAGCTATCTGCACTTTCATAAAATTCAGTAGCTATCTGCACTTTCAAAAAAACATATACAGAGACCTCAGTGTATTGTCAAGTGCCACGGGTATTCATTTCGATTTACCGGTTTTGTTTTAGATATATTTTTGACTGGGTTCTGGTATCCACTTGCATTTTATAAATCACCAGTTCTACCCCAAACTCCAGAGCATTTACCCTCAATTTACTGAGTTAGACAGTAAAACACAACTTCAATATTTACAAGGGGAAACACTGCTTGTGTCTTGTTAGCGGCACAATACAGCGGCCTGTTGCAAAAAGAGATAGGAGACCAATAAAAAACATCAGTGATGTGATCTTGCACACACGCTCTTTTTTTATTATAAATGAATCATTGTAAATATACTGATTATTATTGTTTTTAGTATGGTTTTATCCTAAAATGTTGATTGTTAAATGTACAGATTATTATTAGTAGTAGTACACTCTCAGAAATAAAGGTACAGGAGCTGTCACTGCGGCAGTACCTTTCCAAAAGATACATATTTGTACCCAAACAGTCCACAGTGGTACCTCAAAGGTACATATTAGTGCCCAAATGCACCTAAAAAAGTACCTATGAGGTACCATTATGGACCCTTCAGGTACAAATATGCATCTTTTGAAAAGGTACTGCCCCAGTGACAGCTCCTGTACCTTTATTTCTGAGAGTGTAGTAGTAGTAGTAGTAGTAGTATTTTTTTTTACTATTACTTTTATCTGAGTTTACTATGGGTTTTTTTATTTTATATGTATGTCCTTTTTTAATTGTAAACTTTTTAAATGCTTTGACAATACATTCTTAACATTTGTCAGGCCAATAAAGCAATTATTGAATTGAATTGAATGTCCAATGACAAGTTCATTGACATGATCAAAGACATGTCTTCACCTTAAGGATAAGTTGATCACTGGTTTTCATTTGACAAAGTATTAACTCACTAAATTTAAAACAAAATTAATAAAATGTAACGTTGTCCCAATTATTGAGACATGTTTATCTTTAAAACACTAATGAAATTAGCTTTATCATATTTACGGTAAAAGATTTGTATTCCCTTCCTTTGCAGTTTGTTCATCCAAAACTCTTCACCTCAAAACATTCAGAAATCAAAAACAAATACAGAAGTGAGCTGTTTAATCCTAGTCATCTGAAAAGATACTTCATATGATCAACAGATTTAAGTTATGCTTTCACTTGCATATAAACATTCAACATTACAGCATTCAAATTGACTCACAGAAGCTCAATTTGTTGTTTGCTTAACACATGAGAACCAATGAGGATCATTCTTCTGTGTCATGTGGAAGACTAGTTTCTATGCATGCATCAGATATGGTTGTGCTTTAGTTTATATATACCGTCATCAGTGTTAATCCATCAAGGTTTTGGATGAACTGAGGGTTTCAGTGGAGGGACAGAAGTCTTTCAGATTGATGAAAATGTGTCAATTCATGTTTTTCTTTTAAAGAAGAGTCTTATGTGACTAGCACAACATGAGGACGAGTAAATGATGACAGGTTTTTAATTCATTTTCTGCTGTGTTTCACATTGAATGCTGCTTTTCATTGGTTACATCACTTCTAGCGTGACAACAAAAAGGCTGAAAGGCTTTCTCTGAATTCATCTTCTGCACTTCACCCCACTGAACACTGTTTTGTGAGCTGCTGCTGCTGTTGTTGTTGGTCCCAAATCTCTCGGGGAACGAGGCTTCATTAGAGCCCAGTGTGAGATTATACAACTCATGCCCATATTTAATAAGCCTCATGTTCATAACAGAACAAGAAAAAACGAAACAAACAGAAGTCATGCAATGAGTCCCCCACAGGGCACAATCGGTGACATTCGGGGGGCATTGCGCTGTTTTATTTCATCATATGCTTCATGCTCGGTTGTTTTCAGGCTGTTAAGAGCTATTAATTATTTCTAGTGAATGGACTTCACCTTGTGCAACCTCTTTCGCAACAGTGTTCGCAAGCTGACTTTCATTTTATGGTGTGTTATGAAATCAATTTATTAATTTTCTCTAATTGTTTTTGCCACTGGAGGTATAGCTCATGTAGCATAAAAAGGTGTTCGTGTCACTTTTTCTATGGAGATAACAAATCTTCATGAGTTGAGGGCTTTGGGAGCAGTTTAGTCAATCTTTGTGAGTGTTTTCCTTGAACTATGAAATAAGCCATGTTAGTATATCCATTACAGATAGGAAATGAGAACACACAGCTGCACTTCTCTATAGAGACCTAGCATGTGCTCATTTATGAATTTAATATAAATGCCAGTTCTTTAGCGTTATTTAATGTTTGTTTGTTTGTTTGTTTAAAAAGCATTCGTAAATTTACACAGTTATGCTAAACTGTTTTTAGTATGCTCTTTTATGTTGTTCATGTGTATACTTTTTAAAAATGTAAATATTTATGTTATGTTATTAGTTGGAGTAGTAGTGGTTAGGGGTGTGACGAGATCTCGGGCTCTGAGATCTCATGAGACAACATCATGACAAGATTTCTTGTTGTGGTGAAAAGTTGTGAA
Source organism: Danio albolineatus (assembly GCA_903798035.1). Taxonomy (NCBI): domain Eukaryota; kingdom Metazoa; phylum Chordata; class Actinopteri; order Cypriniformes; family Danionidae; genus Danio; species Danio albolineatus. The sequence continues at coordinate 411,642 of CAIGQQ010037704.1, read as the reverse complement.
AAGTGAAAAGAAAATCTTGTGAGTTGTGATGTTATGATGGAGAGTGAGGGTGAATTTAGCACTGAAGATTAGAGGCAGGATTGGATTTGAACCGCATATCAAGTGCTTTGCACACATCTGGCAACCCGGGCTGCCTCGGTGTTGTACGTGACTCGTTTGCTTGGGTAACGGAACCACATTTCTCACTGTAGTTCAAAGGTTGCCGCATCCAAAAGCAAAGGCTGCTACAACTGCCACCACACAAATTAACCATGTGATGGAATAGCACTTTAGATATGCTAAGTCATAATCTTCTTAAAGTGAAGTTGTTGTTGTTGTTGTTGTTGTTTTCATTCAGTGTGCAGTATCAAATTCAATTAAAACAGTTCTCTCCTATAAGTCCAAACTCACATCCAGCAGCTCAGAGTTTGTCCAGTCAGTAGAGTTTAAAGCAAAATATTTAGCAGTGTTTGCATGCCTTTTATGGCATATTCATTAAAATAGAAGTAAAATAACATTCATTACAAGTTTATTTTTAAAAAAGCACAGAAATAGGTTTGGATTTTGTGATTTTATTTTTTTCTAAAAAATCTATTTTTATTCATATATTAGCAAATATTTTGCTAGTATTTAAAATTATATATGAACATATCTTCCATTCATATATTATGAAAATATTTTGCAGTGTTTGTGTGTCCTTTACTGCATAGAATTCATTAAAATAGAAGTAAAAGAACAGTCATTACAAGTTGATTTTAAAAATGCACCTAAATAACTAAATAAACATTTTGTCATTTTATTTTTAATAAAAAACTACATATTTCATCGAGGATTCCAAAAAATAGTATAAAAATCTCATCTTGTCTCATTCTCATAAACCGAATCTTGTGTCTCGTCTCATGGAGTAAGCGTCTTGTCACACCCCAAGTAGTACTATAGCAATAGTAGTAATTATTATTATTAATTGATCAAAATAACATAATAGTTTTTGCTTTAATATCAGTTTTAATTTTCAGATATATTTGAGATATTTAGGTTTTTTAAATATCTGAAATTGCATTTATACATTGGCCCATTAGATACGTCTTTGTCAACACAGGATCTGTTAAAACAAAATCACTTTTTTTAGGCCTAAGCTGGAATTTATTTGGTTAAAAAAAGATGTCCTTGAATGTCATTGATACGTGTTGCAGTATTTGTGGTTCACATTTGTGGCACAGCTGCAGCATAAATGTCCTTCAGCTCTCTTTTTTCACTTTTCAGTTACCTAATCGAATGCTTTAAAATGTTTTTGAGACCACATAGTCAACTCTTCGTTTGTGTCGACTGACTAATTCTGCGACAGATTTGCTGAGGTCTGATGTGTACGTTTCATAGAAAAGGTTCATTTGAAATTCATGAAGCATGCTCGGTTTGTGACGTCAGTTGTTTACGTTGATTATAACGGTTTGGTATTGCACAGCCAGCATGTTTTCCTCCTCAGCAAGCACCTCTGTCCTTTCTAGGAAGAAGGAGAAAAAACACATTGGGCTGAGGTAAAATCTACCTTGGATTTCTGCCAGGCAACAAGCAACCTTGAAGGTTCTCCAATTAAATGACCCTCCTTCACCCTCCGTCCACGCATAACGCTATTAACATGATCAATTGAGCCAAACAAAACTGTTACACAATCGGGAATGAAATATGTGCATGCTCACCTGTGTGACATTTGAGGTGAATTGTGCGGAGACTAGTAATGATGAATAATATAGATGATCAATTGGTGTTGGACTTAAGTCAATGATTATGGATTGGCTCTATGAGCTCGAAACTTGCTTTTGTGTTCACTTCTCAATGGTTTTATGTTAATGAATGAACATCTTGTCTTGATAAACACTATTCTTGTTCCTTGAACCATATTCAAAATAGCCGTAAGAAAAAGAAGTCTATTAATTCATATTTCTTTTCTATTCTGATGCTCGGTTTGAGCAGATGAACATGTCAGAATTATTTCTCTGTGGTTCGCTTTAATGAACAGTTGAATGGGTGAATTTCTCAGTACATTGCATACCAATTGATATACTATACACTAAGTGAAGTTTATTTGTAAACTAATTTCGAGAGGATCACGTGCAGATGATTGCTTGCAGCTGGTCCTGCATTATTCAATTTATGATTCACCAATCACATTATTGCTAAGCCACTATATATACCCTAAGTTCCATATCACAGCCATCTTCGTTTTAAAGAATCCCCCTTTCAATCCCTACTCCTCCTTTCCTAGATGGGTGGCTTGGTGGCCCAGTGGTTAGCACTGTTGCCTCACAGCAAGAACGTCACTGGTTCTAGTCCTTACCAAGCCAGCTGACATTTCTGTGTGGAGTTTACACATTCTCCCCGTGCTCACATGGGTTTCCCCCTGGTTCCCCGGTTTCCTCCCACCGTCCAAAAACATGCAACTTAAGTTAATTGACTAATCCAAATCGGCACCATAGACGTGCTAGTAAGTAGTTATCTTTTCATAGTAATCACTATCTGTTCATTAGCTACCCACAGGGGAGTTCTCGAGATCTACCTGAGCTCAAACTCTCCTCTCGCCTTGCAAACGGGAGGGAGCCCTGGTCTCGAGGATCTTATGAGCTCAGGACTCTCTCCCGGGACAGCATGCCAAACAAGCTTTATAATCAATCATCAGCTAGTGTGAATTCTTGAATAGTACTAATGTTTTTTTTTTTTTTAACTAAATGGAAATTCTAACTTTAACAATTGCCAAATTAGTGAAACAAACAACCCAACTACCCAATAGTATCATGATTACAGCATCAGTCACCCTTGGGAAGTGCCATAAAGAATGGTGCCATGTAAGAAATTTTGCTTGCGCAATCAAAAATAAATAAAGGTATCAAACCTCAGCACCTGATAGCTCCTCCTCTTTTACACACGTTGAGCGCATGAAGTGTTCTTTATTCCACACTTTATTTTAAGGGTTAATTAAGTGCATCATCTGGGTATTTAAAGTGCACTTATTGTTCTTTTGAAATTTTTTGAGTTATCAGTGAAGGCTTTACTTTAGAATTATCAGTGAAGAGTGAAGGCTTTACGTGTACTATTACAAAATGGCACGGTGTATGCGATATTAGGACACAGCTTATGTCTTATCTGTACTTGAATTCTTGTGAAATGACGTCAGTTTAATTAGACATATTGCCTATTTGAAAATTGACTACGCGTGCAGAGATGTGTCTTCTAGACCATCAGCAGGCCTTTGGCACTTGTACCATGCTGAGAGTAGCCTTACCTCAGCCAGTGCTCCTGGCATCTGCTGCTGCTGCCATGATCCAATGCTTAAATAGCTGTTAAGCATATTATATAACTTCTGTGTGTATGATGAGCAAATATATAGTCTTCTGTATGTATGATGAGCAAATGTTTGGTCTTATGAATCTTTTTTTTTTTTGGTTCCAAGGTAGGTTGAGTTGACTGAGCATAAAGTTAGGTTTCTTAATTTAATATATTTATTTAATGATGCCATATTGTACTAGTTCTTATTTTACATGTTAGACTGAATTATTGTCTTGTTTTTGTTTTAAGTTCCAGACATTGTTAGAGGAGTACAAGCTAGGGCACACAGAGTTTTCAAACCATTATCAAAATAGTCAGAAGGGTCACCCACATATTCCAATAACTTTGGAAATAATATACAGTACATATTATTCAAACCAAATAAATAAAACACCAAACATAAACCATTTTCACTTATATAATACAGAAATCATGAAAAATTATTTAATTCCATTTGTTTTAAAAGTATATCAGCATACAACTTAAGAGCTTCCTGCCATACTTTTGCATGCATAAAACATCGAATATGAACTAATAATACATTTATGTTAGTGTCAGATGTCAATGTAATCATGTTTTATTGGTAATATAAATTAAGGATAAATGAACATAATTAAAGTAGCAAGGGCAGGGATTATTATAAAGTACAGTATGCTGCTGTTCCTTTTAAAGAATTACTTGTGTCCTGAGTCGATTTGCCAGGGCCAAACTTAATTGGTACAGAACATAATTGGTACAGAGAAACACCTTAATTATTTATAATAAAAAATGGGATGTCAGAAAATAACTTAACAGTCTTAATCCATTCTTGTGAAGATTTCCAACTATAAAAACTTTTGTAGAATGGAAAGATTCCATGAATGTTAAAATATTCTTCATCCTTGTGTCCATCAATAGCTTTTTGATTTTTCAGTTGCTACTATATCTCACAATGGGACCTTATCTTTTATGTTATCTCATGCAACAAATGCAGTTATATATTATTTTTAACTTCAGTTTTATCTCACAGCTTACCTTTTGTAATTGTTACTCTTAAGCTAAAACATCATTATGATACGTTGACATGATACATTTTTTCCATTCACAACATCAAACAAGTCTATTTCTGTGATGTTTAACCTGCCAACGAATTCAAAGCCGGCTCAAAGCTCTCGGCTCGGCCCTCACTGATAGACTGGCATGCTCAGTATTTCTTCACGCAATAAAAATGTACCACATGCTTTTGGATTGTTATCAAGGCTATATCTGCCACTTCATGACCACATTTTGCCCCACAATAATGTGAATATAAACTGCACTGGTTTAATCTCCACGTTCATTCAAGGACGTCAACTCTCTTCTGGGGATCAAATTATTCATACAGAGTATAGTTTCTCAATTACCTAAACATTTTAAACAAGATTAAACTTTATTAAGCAGGGCTTTAGAGGATTCTCTTCAAGTCTTTTCTAATATTCATTATGTTCAGTGAGAGCACTTGTTATTGTTAAAGTGAATTAGCATTGAAGCATTAGTGTAATGACATGCCACGCTGATTTGAGAACACGTTCTTCACATTTCATTTAGTCGTTAAAGCTAATTTCCATCTGCTTATGCAGTGTAGTAAAAACCTAAAGCCTGGTGCCACAGAAGCACTAATAAAATATCTTTAATTGATTAATTAATTGATGACTTTAATGCATCAGACAAGAGCAGTTTATTCTTCTGGTAGCTACTGTGCTCGTTTACTCTCGCTGTTTGTTGTATATGGCCGCTTGTTTGGTCCTGTGTGCTGGGTGTTTCTGCTTTGGGCTGATAAGAACATTTATCAGCAGCGTTTGTGCTTTTAGGAATCATTTTTCTTACTCCCTATTGTCTCTTAGGGTATTCTAGAGGAACCTGGTATTTAACTATGCTTCAGATAAGGCTGATTAAATGTTGGAAAATTCCAAACGGGACCCTGGTGTTTTAGAGTTTGCAAAGAAAGCCACCCTTATGAATAGTTGATAAATTGCATTATGGGAAAAGCATGCAGCTTGATTTTTCTCAGCTCAGGCTTTGAAGTGTATTATGGAAGACTTCTGAGACATGTTTTAGACTCTCTGCTGTGTTATTACTTGGTTATGACATGTCATAGTGCAAAAGTGACTTCATACGTTCTTTTTAAACTGGTTTACTATTGATTTGTTAAAGGCAAAGAGAATGTTAGAGACTGTCAATTGCTTGTATGAGTTGCATTGAGTTGAACGGAAATAAAATACAGTTTCTGTAGCACTCTAGTTTAAGTACATATTCTCATTAGTGGCTTATTATCAGCCTACTATTAAGATATTGACTGTTAATTAGTACTATATTCTGCATGATCTCATCCTTCATCCCTTATTCTATTACTTGAAAAAAATGTTATTAAGGTTGTAGTTAGTTTAATTGGCAAAATAAGACCTTATGGAAGCAAAATTCAGTCACACTTTAATTTGATGATCCGTTTGTTAAATTTAGGTTAAATTGCAACTATTTCTCATTATATTATAACTAGACTGTTACTTTGGGGTTAGGGTTGGGGTTAGGGGTAGGATTAGTGTAAGTTGACGTACTTGCAAAGTTTCTTACAGTATATTCGGTTAAATGTCTGTTGAATGTCTGTATCAACAGATATTAAGCAGTCTACTAATACCTAATACCTCCGGCGCCTAGACTGCAACTCTGCATAAGACGTCTGGCCATAGGAGAAATGGTTGTGCCCAACTGAGCCTGGTTTCTCTTGAGGTTTTTTAATTCTTCACTTTCGCCATTTGCTGAAGATTTTTTCCTTGCCACTGTCGCCGCTGGCTTTCATGATTCGAGACTTGTAGGGCTGCGTAATGATGGATTAATCTTCAGTGTTTGGACTCTCAGCAGTGATTATTAAACCACACTGAACTGAACTAAAATTCAACACTGAAAACTGGACTGACACTGTTTCAATTTTATAATGTATGTGAAGCTGCTTTGACACAATCTACATTGTAAAAGCGCTATACAACTAAAGATGAATTGGATTTAATTGAAGAAAAAAAAAATGAACTATCAAAATAAAGTGTTACCCAAAAGCCTGAATTATGTTAAAAAGCAAGAATTATGTATCTTAATTTATTGTAACTGCAGTTTATGCTAGTTCTGCTTAAAGTTGAAAAAACCTGCATAATTACAATCTTTTCTATGACATGATTGGATGGCTTATGGTGCTATAGCTGTTTGTCATGGATCCTTTTCACATTTCTGGGTTTCTCATTAGTGGTAGTCGTCACATTTGGGTAAACTTAGAGCGCAAGGAGAGTACAATTTTCTATTTAAAACAATCATATTTCTTGAAATAATAATAAACTCCTTAATGTCGTTATCAAGACTTTTAGAAAAAGGAAAAACAAACTGTGTGAGACAGTTAATTGTGTGAGACAGATAATGGCGACCTGAAGAAAGAGCAATGTCAAATTTACGGTCCTGCCACTGCTTTAGAAACGTCTCACATAAACAGTAATTCCTTTTTTGTAATTTAAATGCAAAGATGATGTAATACATTCCTAATACATATAAATATACTTACTGGTTTTGTTAACCGAAATATTAAAAACCTTTAAGGATTTCAGATGCTGATTACAGTTAAAGTAGTTCTGAACATTACGATACTGTTTACGATACTCGTCTCGATACTGTCGAGTGATTGCAGTGACCAGTGGCTATTGCCTTGCGTGTGGCCATGCATTTATGCTTCTGCATGCTGTATGTGTTGCTGTGTTCTGAAACGCTAGCTGGCAGTAAGTTTTCATGTTCCTCTGTGTCGAGTTTCTTTACAGGTGTTTTGTTTTTTCTGAATGCTACATTAATGTACAAGTAGCTAAAATTCGATCATTCTGATGAGGGTACCGGCAGACGTGCAACAACTTTAACCAAAAGGCAAACACAAAAACTAAAGTTTTCATCTGGAACTTCTTCACAGGACTCGACACTTGTAAACACTCGCTCCATCGGGCTCTCTGTACTGACCATACTCATCAACCCTGCCAAGTTGACCAATCACACAGCTTGTGGTATGCGTTCTTGTGAAGTGTAGTTAAAGTTTTTGAGAGGTCAGCCACGGTGAAGGATATGCGACTGCACAAAGGCTGCACTGGACCATACGCGAGCGCTAGATGCAGAAGTATAAATCAGCCATTAGCCTGCAGCAGCTAAACGTTTATACCAGGTCCAGATGCAACCAAATAAATGCTTAAAATCCAATTTTCCTTTATGTCAGAAGTAGCATGAGCACTTAGAATATATCATAATTGGAGCAGGGCACTGTTTACAGCTGTAGACACTCTTTATAAGCAATCATGCAGCCTTGTGCTGCTGGTATCCGCTATACACAAGGTTTAATTAGAACCTTCCCTGCAGAACTGTTGTAATCAAACAGACAAAAGTCAGCATTGCAAAGTGTGATCATCACCATTGCTAAATGCGTTTCAGTGTGAAATGCCTTTGCCCAAATCTCACACCGCTCTGCCTGTTATGTGTGAGTGTGTGTATATTAGATCTGGCTCAATCTCTCTGCTCTGGTTTTAGAGAGGTCTCTTGTAAGGACAGGAGACAAGAGTTTAAGCCAGTGTAGTCCTATTTACATCAAATAAAACGTGACTTATCTGTCTCCTTCAACATGTTTGTGCTTGTGTTATATAACCCGGCAGGCCTTTGGCCAAACCTTCTCCCCTTCAGAGACAGATTAGAGATCAGGCCTATAGTCGTGTGGCTGCACCTGTCTTCTGTGTGATCTTCTGGCTGGGGCAGAACCAGCTTGGCATCCGCACGGGCCATGAGTCTACTGCTGCTTTCAGTGAACAGATGACTGTAGGCTCTCCTAACAATACACACATCCAGATTCAAAAGCAAAAACACAAAGTAATCGAGCCTTGCATATGTGCCTGTCCATATCGAGGATAAGATGAAAATGCAGCTAAATTGTTTTTAAAGCAAGTCAGTGTAGTGAACAGCCATTTACATTATCACCCGTGGGCTATTTCCAGTCATGCGAGTGCAGCTCCTATCTACTTAAATGGATGAAGGCTGAATCTACAAAACTGTTGGCTAATCTTGTTGTGGTACCAAATAAAATCACTAATGAGGTCTGACAGGAAGCATGCTACGCAGCCTGTTTTCTTGAGGTTTTAAGTATGTTTGACATCGCAATACTAAACATATGTTGATTCATTTTTATAAACAACTGTTGGAAAAAAGACGCAAACAAAGTTTAATTTTATTAATGTCTTGGAGATCAGCGAGTTTGAAAAGTCTTCAGGTTTGAAGGTAGTTTGAATGCTTAAAATTAAGATTTTAAAGTCATGACATTATCAGACAGATTGTTAACATGTATTACAATATTGATGTGATATTTTAATACAACTGCTGGCATTTGTTTCAACATGCTTTTAGTGTGTTTTAGAAACTAGCAAGTTTAGCACATAGTATGATTTAGTGTTTTTCTTGCATTGCATATTCTGTGATTTGCTAGTGATAGATCAGTTTTTATCACTTGATTTATTTAATTGGTATAAATATATGGATAAAAACTATTAACTATAGCTTTTAAAACTATAACTTTTAAGCGGGAGATGTCAGAAAAGTTACCACAGGGATAACTGGCTTGTGGCGGCCAATCGTTCATAGCAACCTTGCTTTTTGATCCTTCGATGTCGGCTCTTCCTATTATTGTGAGGCAGAATTCACCGAAGCGTTGGATTGTTCACCCACTAACAGGGAACGTGAGCTGGGTTTAGACCGTCGTGAGACAGGTTCGTTTTTTTTAGTCTACTGATGTGGGCCGTTGTTGCGCTAGTAATCCCGGTCAGTACGAGAGGAACCGAGGGTTACCACAGGTTACCAAGTTGCCAAGTACCTTTTTTCCTTTTTAACTCTTATATAAAAACTTGGATCACATCAAAATGGGTTTTGCCAGACCAGTTTGAAGGTCTTATCCATGTTGGTTGAAATATTGGTTGGTAAATTCCAAACATTCACTCCTTGAAGAATGCAGTCCCCACCCCCTCCCCAAAGCAGACAGAATGTAATACTCATAATTATATACATAAAGTATCTTTATGTTGTCAGACGTTATATAGATTTCTCATGAGCCTGAAGTACAACGTAACATGTCAGTGAATCAAGTACCTTATTTTCTAATAAGACCAGCTTAGCGGTTCTTCTATGGGAGTCAGTCATATTGAGTTTCTTTGCACTGCATGCATTTGATAAGCTTGGCAGAACTGCTTCATGCGTGATTTCTGCAGGTCAGCTGGATTAGCTACTTAAATCACACAGTGTGTATATATTTTTTGTATTCAATTAATACTAGTGGTTCATAGGAGTCATTTGTTGGTAATTAGTTGAGTTTCATTAATCACACTTTTTTAGGAATCTTGTTGGGAGTCTTGGATCAGTTGGAAGCACTATGTTTTTGATATATTAATAAGAACAGGCGACTCAGTGATGAGCACAATGTTCTCCCCATGTGCACATGGTTTCCTCCAGGTGCTCTGGTTTCCCCCACAGTCCAAAGACATGCAGTATAGGTGAATTGAATAAACTAATCTGCCAATAGTGTGTAAGTGTGAATGAAAGAATGTGTGTTTCCTAGTACTGGGTTGCAGCTTGGAAGGCATCCACTGCGTAAAACACATGCTGGAATAGTTGGCGGTTCATTCTGCATTGGCAACCCTTGATAAATCAGGGACTGAGCCGAAGGAAAATGAATGAATGAATAATAAGCAGCCTGTGAATAGTCTTTTTTTTCTCATATGAGTGGTTTTTAATGAATTTGTTGGAATGCATGTGGCATTGTCATTTTTTTTCTCTCCAAAAAAAATAATAAAAATACATCAAACGAATGAATAATGAATAATTTCAAACATTTAAAGAGTAATTTGGGCTGCATTTACACTGCATGGTTCATGTGACTAAATTTCGGTGGTTTTTTTTCTTTCTTTCTTTTTTTTCCCATATGGCACAGATCGGGTATGGCTCATGTATTTGTAAACAGGAAAAAAAATCACATGGATTCCAACCTACTAAAATCAGATTTAGGCTTTGTTCATATGTGGAAATGTGTCGGATATGAATCGGATCTGTGCCCTCGTGTCTGCAGTGTAAGCAGGCAGATCGGATTTTTACCCCTCAATGCGAGTCGCACGTCATTAAAAACTGTATGACGTCAACTCTGATGCTTTCATTTCAGAACAGAGTCCCAAACCTTCTCATACACAAGGAATAAAAAAGCTTTTATTTTGTCATGTAGCACAAGTATTTAAGCATGTTTAATGACAGAGAAGGAGACCGCAACATCCACCACGTAAACAATATAAAACTGTTGCATACATCACGTGCATAATCACGCCATAGACATGACATTTAAGATGGATTAAAAAGACCTAAATTAAAAGAAGATGGCCAAATGAGAAAGTTTCTGCTGTAAACTATAGTAAAACAACTAGTCAAAAAGAATAAAAAAAAGAAAAATATATATAAACCCTGCGAGGAAAAAAAATATGTCATTTATTATCAGCTGTCAGTCAGTGCCCGCTACTTGATCATTGCGTCATTTGCATCCGAATGGCAAATGGATACGAGTCACTTTTAAAAGATGTAAGCAGGTCATCAAAGAAATCTGATACAGTCGCAAAATCGGAATTTACCATAAAGATCTGCAGTGTAAATACAACCTTTGTTACAGAACAAATTTAGTTGTTCTTTTTTATTATTGGATTACAGTCTGCATACCATATAGTACTGCATGTTTTGGTTTATTCACTAAAAAGAACTTTCTGTATTACTCTTACTTGTTTTTCACCACTTGTGCCATCTCCCCCATGTTATATCTTTCATTTCAGGTGCATAAACAGAGCAGTATGTCCATTAGAGGGAAAAAAACTACTAATACAGAATGTTCCTCTACTGAGTGAAAGCATGACACACTATTAATGATTAGCCCATCGCACTGTTCATCATCTCTGTGTGTCTGACTCAGTGGCCAAATGAGTCAAGAGTGTCACTAAAAGTGGGAAGAACATTAACGGCCTTGATCAGACATGCTGTGTCATGTGGGTGTTGTGTGACGTGGTTGTTTATGTGTGTTTCAGCTATTATGTATGTGATGGGGGCTCTGGGGCCGGCTGCGGGGTACCTGCTTGGAGGCGTTCTCATCGGTTTCTATGTGGATCCCAAAACCATCGTCAACATCGAGCAGAGTGATCCACGCTTTGTTGGCAACTGGTAAGAGCTGTTCCTGCGTTAGATTTGCCATCTCACACTTAACCTTGGACATTCTAAACACAAGGAAAACTGAATCATGGGTTTTCTTGCTTCATGTTTTACATAGCTCATAGTTCACAATAGCATTTCACACTGTGCATTCCCAAGCTATGAGATAGCATTGTCAAATGTGGTGGCATCGATTGGGTGAATGAAGCACGCATATATGTCTTTACAAAAAGCAATAGTCTTGGACATCCTCGTATATTGCAAAGTGCTGTCAAGTTTTCTCTCAGTGGACTTTTTAAGTATTTTCTTCTTCAGTAACTGTCATGTTTGCTGTCACAATTTGACATGTTTTCTCCTCAAAAGATGAAATGAACTGTTTTAAACAAATACAAAGATATTTTATCATTCATAATTCTGAAGAGAAAAGGAAAAGACACTGAACATATTTAATCTTTCTAATGAAAAAATGTATCAAGCGCTTATGTTTGGAATATATTTTGAAAGGCAATGTGTGTTGCTTTTTATATTTAGAAAAAAATACTTGAGGCTTTTTGATTAGAATGCATTATGTTTAAATTGTGATATCTACATAAAATGTTATGTGATTTAGGTAAGCACCAAAAAAATTGTATACAAGCTCATTTAGTAACCAAGAAATTGCACCTATAAAGAAAAGCTCAATTTTGACCTTATTTGGAAGGGTCATAAATATTAATGAGCTCAGATCTTATGCCCATGCCAGAGTGAGCTATCTGTTCAAAACTGCTCCCGATTTGATTCCTTTTGGATGAAAAAAGGGTAGATTACAATGATACTCAACAAAGAAACATTTAGATATGTATTTAGAGTTGTATTTTGTGGGTTTAACCTATCTGAAACAGGCATAAATTAAGATTTTTAACATTTTAACAAATTAAGATTAACATTTCACTCCAGAATAAATCATAGTAAGAGCGGAGTGATATGACACAATGTATAAATGTGCATTAAACAGTTATTTAACAGTGTGTTTGCTGCCGCATTACAAACATGGAACACCCATGAAAGAACAAAAAAACAGTGGTGTTTGAGGCTCACGGTATACCATTTTGATGTAGTGAACTCTTATTATTCAGCTATGCCTAGGTAATTCAGTTTTCCCTCTATGGTTCCTTTAACTGCACGTAATTACATTGATCATGGATTACATGGATCAGTAGTGCAAAAAAAAACTATTAACCCCTGCTCCAGAGCTGCAGTTCATAACTCCGATAAAAAGAAGTGCTAATGCTGCTTTTAATTTTAGTAGTGTCAAATGTTCTTTTACCCAGAGTTAAAAGTGGTATTTAAATGGCGATAATCCAGGGTTAATCACAGTGTGAAGAGCATTAGAACACGTGTAGCTTCATTCCAACCTATGAAAGAATAGCCAAAATAGCACCTTAACTAACTCTAAACTTTTGTAAAAAAAAATCATACGAAAGAGTACGTATCATTAATGCATAACACTGTACTCATAGGTGGAGTGGTTTCCTTCTCTGTGCTTTCGCCATGCTGTTGGTCATCTTTCCCATGTTCACATTCCCCAAAAAACTGCCACCTCGTCACAAGAAGAAGAAGAAAAAGCATGCGGCGGACAGTGCGTCCAATGATGATGACGATGTCCTGAAAGAGAAATCCAACAGCAAAGGCCAGACTGTGGCTTCCTCCATGGGCTTTGGGAAGGACATCAAAGGTGCGTGTTTGATAAAGGTCATGTGAAGATGCACACGACAGGAAGCTTGCATATACATATTGAAGTGCTATCTATTTTTGTCCTCAACACATTCTGAGAAACATGAGATTAGCAGAGATTAGAGCTTCAGTCATCATATTGAGAGGCCTTTGTCCAGTGGTTTTCTGCATTTTGGGTGGATTGCATAATGTAAAGTAGCGAACTGTCACTTAGAGAGAGCAGTTATAATAAAGATGGTACTCTTGTGGTTTTGTGTCCTAAACAGAAGCAGGGTTTGCAATTTTTCTCTTATCAGCTGAGATATTTAACCATTAGGCTCATTTAATTAAGCAGCGCTGCTGACCACCACTGTCAGGAGATTTCCAAATGGTGCTGCTGATGTGGAATTGTAGATTGATGATAAATCTTAAAAAGTTATAAATGAAGACCGCGTAAGCAAGCTGAAGTTGTTTTTTCATTATTCATCTGGGAAGAGTGTTTGTGACAATTCTGCCACCCTCATCACTATTGAAGTCCACTTTCATTAACAACCCGCAGTTACACTACTGCTGGGAAGCTGTTTCTGAAACTTAAAGGACTGATTTACCATAAAGTGTCATTTGCTGTTACCATACATTCAATTCAATTAACATTCAAGCCATCCAACTGTTCATTTTTTTTTATTCAGTCGAACACTAATGACTATTTTAAGCTGCCACTTTGAGAGTCATAAAGCTTATACAGCCAATACAAAATTATTACTTGTTGCTTTTGATGATACATTAAGCTCGTTAATAAAGTGATGAACATTATTACAACTTTATTACCTTTAATTGTCTGTCTTAACAAACGTTCTAACATATTCTCGACACTCTTGAATATAGAAAGTTGTTTTTTACTACTGTAAACAGTTGAGTTGAGCCTATTTGGCTCATTCAGAACTCAAAAGCTAAGTCTGTCTATGTAATACAGTGGAATACTAGCATACAACCCATATTAAACAAACATTTTTAAGTGTATTACTATTAAGTTGCTACTTATAAATGTAAAATTATGTTTTATATATACAGTTCTAAACAATTACTTGACACTCTGGAATGCAAGAGTTTCGTAGGAAAGGGTTATTTAAGATGATAGAAACTGGTTTCTGCCTTCTAGTTTAAAATGAGGCATTAAAAGATGCATTTAAAAAATAATAATTATTGGAGTCACACTTTGAATAAACTGTCAGTGATAAAGACATAATTGGGGGATAATGTGGATGTGGACAAATAGAGATAAACTTGAGAATTGTGAGCTTTAAAATAACAAATATGAAATATAATAAATATACACACATTCAGGCCATCCAACTGTCCATCCTCATTACATTTTTTTTTTATTCAGTCGAACACTAATGAATATTTTAAACTGCCACTTTGAGAGTCATAAAGCTTATACAGCCAACACAAAATTATTACTTGTTGCTTTTGATGATACATTAAGCTCGTTAATAAAGTGATGAACATTATTACAACTTTATTACCTGTAATTGTCTGTCTTGACAAACAGTTCTAAACATTTTCTCGACACTCTTGAATATAGAAAATGGTTTTTACTACAGTAAACAGTTGAGTTGAGCCTATTTGGCTTATTCAGAACTCAAATGGCTAAGCCTGTCTATGTAATACAGTGGAATGCTAGCATAAAAGCCATATTAAACAAACATTTTTAAGTGTATTACTATTAAATTACTACTTATAAATGTACAATTATGTTTTATATATAGAGTTCTAAACATTCTCGACACTCTGGAATGCAAGAGTTTAGTGAGAAAATGTTATTTAGGATGATAGAAACTGGTTTCTGCCTTCTAATTTAAAACGAGTCATTAAAAGATGCATTTAAAAAATGATAATAATTGGAGTCACACTTTGAATAAACTGTCAGTGATAAAGACACAATTGAGAGATAATGCGGATAAATAGAGATAAAGTTGAGATTTTTTGAGCTTTAAAATAACAAATATGGAATATAAAGTTTTGTTTTTTTTGTTTTGTTTTTGTACAGTACATAACAGAAATTGGTAATGACTTCAGAAGTCTTACCTCTGTAAAGTTGACTCCCCACCCAACACAAAACGTTGGCACGATAGTCTCAGTAGTTTGTGCTGTTTTGTTTTTTGAGATATTAAAATAATAATATCTAATAAAATTGTATAATATAATAATACCCCCTTCCCCTGCACATGCTTTAAATTCATCCCAAATCGTCTAGTTTATTTGTGCTTCATTTGTTCATAAACTCCAAATTCACTCTTACTAGCTATTAAGGTAAACGATATATCTTTTAAATTATTACATAACATTGGGGCTACGTGACCTACACTTTTTTTTATATATATATATATATCTCAAAAACCAAAATAGCACAAATGTATATTTTTGCAGCACAAACAAAATTCATTAAAGAATTCTTAAAATGTATCACAAATTTCCACAAAAATATCAAGGAGCACAACTGTTTTCAGCCCTGACAAATATTCATTGTGCACCAAATAAACATATTACAAGGATTTTGTGAAGGCACACTGAAGACTGGAGTATTGACGCTGAAAATGTCGCTGTGCCATCAAACCAATAAATTATATTTTAAAACGCATTCCACAAAAAACTTCACAAAATCACACTTTTTGGTGTATGTATTTATTTATTTATTTTTATCAAAGAAGTCCAGCTTTGGTGAGTGAAATAAACTTTTCAAAAACATATTAAAAAAAACTTTTAAACTGTTCTCATCGCAACTGTTCTGTATCTAAACTATTGCCAATTATTATTTGCCCGGAGAGACTTTTGTCCCGCTTTGACAAATGCATACAAGTGACTACAACCCAGACAAACCTTGTTCTATAAACCCACTGTAACCTACTTCCATTCCCCCCGGCCCGCGTGTGTTTGCATAAGTAGGCTTTCAACATACTGCTCTACGACGTTTACAATGGGGTAAAGTAGTTGCTCAGACTTTGATGTGGATACAAGACAAGCTGTATTATTCATTGCTAGGTGAAGCATGTAATCTGATTGCTTTGTACTGACTCCTGTCTGTCCCATAGATGCTCTGAGGGATAAAAGTTCAAGATTCGGCTGCAAATTAAAGTTTGATTATAGCTGATCACCATGGAAACCATGCTGCAGCGCTAACCTGCTAATTAAAAGAGTTGCCTTTGTTGGCCATGATGAAGCATTTGGATAAAACCAATAGGATTAAAGGGATTAACTAGCGAATCCAGAAGAGCTGAGGAGACACCGTGTTTAGGTTTAGCTGTTCTTACCTTATTAGAACCACAAACATCTGCTAGCATGGATTATGAATGCTTTGAGAGCTGATGGGTCAAAGAAAATTGGTCTATTTAAAAATAGAGTAGTTTACATATGATAATATGAAACATTAGTAACTCTGTACCATTATAGAGTGCATTGGTGGCCTCCTATTTTTTGTTTTCCAATTTTTTTTCCCCTATTGTCATCAAGGTGAATCATACATTGTGACATAGTATACAGTTGAAGTCAATATTGTTAGTCTTTATTCTTATTACATTTTTTTCCAAATATTTTCCAAATGATATTTGTAAGGAATTTTTCACAGTATTTCCTATAATATTTTTTCTTCTGGAGAAAATCTTATTTGTTTTATTTCAGCTAGTGTTAAAAACGTTTTTTGTTGTTGTTGTTGTTTTTATACCATTTTAAAGTCAATATTATTAGCCCAATATTATTAGTCAATACAATTAGTTTTTTTTTTGTTGTATTTTTTTTGATTGTCTACAGAACAAACCATTGTTATACAATGATTTGCCTAATTACCCTAATTTGCCGTATTAACCTAATTAACTTACATTATCGGTGAAAAGATTGGGGTCAGTTTTTTTTCATGTTTTTATTAAAGAAAATTATTCTGTTCATCAAGGTGGCATTTATTAAATGTAATAAAAGAATTGTTAAATATTTATAAAAAAAATAAAAAATAACTGTTTTCTTATTTAATGTCGTTTCAAATGAAATGATTAGTCCAGTCATTATTGCTTGTATTACTATTACCATTAATAATATTAATAATAATAACATATATTATTATTATAAAATTATATTATAGTTATTTCTGAAGGATCATGTGACTGAAGACTGGAGTAATGAAGCTGAAAATTCATCTTTAAAATCACTGGAATAAAATATTAAATTCAATTATAATATGTAGTGCAATAACATTTCACAATTTTACTATTTGTACTGTATTTTTAATGAATGCAGCCTTGGTGAGCAGGATAAGCTTATTTTAAAACATTTAAAAACTATACTGACCCCAAACTTTTGACCAGTAGTGTAGTTTAGCCTTTACCTTGCACTTTGAATACTAGTATCTTGAAAAATATCGAGTGAAATTATATACTGTCATCATGGCTACGATAAAGGAATCTGTTATTAGAAATTAGTTATTAAAACTATAATGTTTAGAAATGTGTTGAAAAAAATCTTCTGTTAAACAAATTGGGGGAGCAGGGGGGCTAATAATTCAGGAGTGCTAATAATTCTGACTTCAACTGTAATTATGGTTTAAATCAAAGAAATATATGAACATCTGACAAACATACAAGCCTGTGAGGAAAGAACTACAATCCTGTGAAGCTGTTTGGATAAAGTTGGAATGCTCATATTCCAACTTTATATATATAT
>CAIGQQ010037704.1:373323-393296 GCA_903798035.1 Danio albolineatus | reverse complement strand
TATATATATATATATATATATGACTAAGAATTTAGAATTGGATCAGATTTAGAACTAGAGATATTATAAAATATATTTTAAAAATATTTGACTTAATACATACTTTGTATTAGTTGTATTTTAATGTAATTAATTTTATATACAGTGTTAAAATAAATTGCATTATTTTATTATTAATATAAATGCAATGTTTATTATTCGTATTACCGACTGTATATTTCAATGTTATGAAGAATAGTACTATTACTCATGTTTTAGAAATGCTAATTATATGCACATTAATAATGATGTTAATATAATAAGAAGTAATATTAATAATGCTTTTGTAGTTTTAGTTATATGTATATTAATAGTAATAATAGTAATAGTTTGCATTCATTTCCATTCCATTTTTCTGGATGTACATGCAACATCAGACAAGACAACACTAATAACAACAATGTGAATGTGTGTGTGTGCTTGTGTCTGTGCTTGCGTTTAAGTGTTTGCGACAGATTTGTCAGTAGGCTGTGTTCATTAACACACTGCTTTGCTCCAGCTTGTGGCCTACAGGAACGGCTGTACTTTGCCTCTGTGTGTCCCACGATGCCCCCTCCTCAACACACATACACAGATATGCATAGTTTGGTGCCAGTTGTGCATGAAGCGTCCTTTCAAGGAGACTTACCTCCTCTCCAGTCACAAAGCTTCTCCTGCTCCTCTCATGACAGGAAGGTGTTCATGACACACTGCTGGATAAATATAGCCTAGAGCAGCACTAGATTGGCTTCGTGGATAGGCATTTTGACCACATTTGTCACATCAGGATGTGTTTAGCCTCTCACAGATTACTGCCATCTAAACAGAAACCAAAACCAAATCTAAAGTCTTCATCTTCTGTTGGCACTCCAGACCAGTGTGGCGCTCAGGTGACTCTCATCAGTGCTTGTGCCACCGGCCTCACTTTGTTTCCATGGTTTTAGGCCACACCCCATTGTGTCAGTGAGTATGTGTACATGGATACCAATAGATTTTAATACAAATAAGACAGTACTCTGATTAACAGTCTACTATGTAAACAGCTGTTTATTTTTATGATTACCTTAAGGCCCAATCCCAATTCTACCCCTTAGCCCTTCCCCTTACCCAATTCTCTTTAGCTTAAAGGCATAGGGCTAGGGGCAGATAGCCCTTCGAACGAAGATTTTTCAGGACCACACTTAAAACGGAGGGGTAATAAAATTTCCCAGAATACACCTGCCGCAGCGGCAGGATAGCTGAAACCGGAAGTAAGGAGAACCTCTTTTAGTATTTTTAGTATTTTTTTGACATTATTACGAATTTTTACGACAAACAAACATATGCATAACCGCGTTCGTGTTTTACCGTCATACTTTAAAAAAGAAAAAAAAGACCTTCTCAGTGATGGATGTAACGCATTTCATCCCAGTTTTATTCATTCATTCATGTTCGTGTTTTACCGTCATACTTAAAAAAAAAAGAAAGAAAAAAAAGACCTTCTCAGTGATGGATGTCTCGCATTTCATCCCAGTTTCATTCATTCATTAGTTTTCCTTTGGCTTAGTTCCTTTATGTCAGATCGCAGAATTTGGAGTTTTTGTCAAAACTCAAAATTTTGCAATCTATAATCCATAATCATAACTAATGTACAGCAGTCCCACACCATTCTGACACACGATGACACTTGAAAACCCTGTCAGTAATGTCTAGTGGCTGGGATTGAGTTTTTTACAGTGTCTGCTTTAATGTTAATGTTGTTTTTGTGTGTTACATACTGTAGATGAGTATGGCCACGGAGTAAATGCACAGTAAAGTAACGATCTTATTGCCACACTAGATCGTTATGATAACATGATATACGTCTTCAGTGATTTCCTGAAGATAAACACCAAAAAATAACACAACTGGAATAACTCCAGCAGTCGTGATCGTCTGATCTCATATGAAGCAAGAGATCGCGATGACATATGATGACATGTGCAGATGTTGAAGTGCTGTCCCAATTCTTTTGGGTAACTTTTGAAGCCCTTCCCCTTAACCCTCGGTTGTAAGAGCCAAGGGGAAGGGGTAGGGGTACAAAAAAAGAATTGGGATTGGGCCTACGTCATAACCGAACTAAAACAGAGATCGAATTAAGACGTGAAGTGGTCCTATTTAAATCACAT
The DNA here is from genome assembly GCA_903798035.1 of Danio albolineatus. NCBI lineage: Eukaryota > Metazoa > Chordata > Actinopteri > Cypriniformes > Danionidae > Danio > Danio albolineatus. Next base: position 391,131 of record CAIGQQ010037704.1, on the reverse strand, counting down.
TAATGAAGCGCATTTAACTTATCGAACAATTACCATTTTGTAGGACTTTTTGCTACATTTTGCGACTAGATGACCACACGGCATTTGACAACAAACAAAGTGAGAATGGCTTCAAGCTAAAGAGCATTTTTTTGAGCAGGAAACAATGACTATTCTGAGAATTAAGCGCAATAGTTTCCCCACCACAGAGTTTTTATGATTGGTCTACTGCTTTGGAACTGACATTTATAAACAGCTCTGCACATATATGATGACGTTCTTTTAGGCCCAATCACAATTCTATTTTTTTACCCCTACACCTTCCCCTTAGCCCTCAAAACCGAGTGTGAAGAGGATGGGCTTCAAAATGTACCTCTAAGAAATGGGACACCACTACAGCTCCTGCACACGTCATCATATGTCATCGCGACCTCTTGCTTCATATGAGATCAGACGATCGCGACTGCTGTAGTCATTCCAGTTGCCTAATTTTTTGGTATTTATCTTCAGAAAATCACTGAAGGCGTATATTATGTTATCATAGCAATCTAATGTGGCTATAAGATCGTTACTATACTGCGCATTCACACAGTGGCCATAATCATCTATGTAAACACACGAAAACAACATTAACATTATAGCAGACACTGTAAAAAGCTCATTCCCAGCCACCAGACTTTTCTGACAGGGGATTTGAGTGTTATCGAGTGACAGAATGTTGTGGGACTGGTATACAGGAGTTATTGTTATGGATTATAGATAGCGAAATTTTGTTTTTTTTATTTTAGCGTTTTTTTAAACCATGACGGTAAAACACAAGTGTGGTCATGAATATATTTAAAAACATATGCTTGTTTGTTGTAAAAATTCATAATAATGACAAAAAAGTACTAATTTGTGGATCTCCTTACTTCCGGGTGCAGCTATCCTGCCGTTGTGCCTTGTGTATTCTGGGAAATTTTCTTACCCCTTGGTTTCGAGTGTGGTCCTGAAAAATCTTCGTTCGAAGGGGTATCTAAGGGGGGAGAATTGGGATTGGGCGTTTACGTCACACAGTGTCACTTCAAAAGATGCGAGATGCAGGCGTAATGGTCAAACACGTCCGCCAAACAAATGTTTACATTAAAAAAAAAACAAAAAAAAAACAATAGAAGTTGCACATTGGGAAGAAAAACTCCATTCTATGTCAACCATCTCCAAGGATGTTTCTGAGCTTTAAGAGAGCACTAATTTGAATATAGTTATTATTATGCATATCACTTGCACTTAAAAGCATATTTGTGGTGTTTATTTATGTAATTATTCATGTTTTGTGCAATTACCTGCCTGTCAGTTGAATTTTTTTTATTTTTACATATTTATTACTTCAAATAGTTTATCAAAATTAAGATGAAAAAGCAGATATAATTCTTCACAAATTCATTATATACAATCAAGCCTGAATTTGACTGTATTCCATCATTGAGGATTTCTTTCAAGTTTAAAAATCTCATCTTGTTTTTGTGACCCCTGTCTCGTCTCATGGTGCATGGTTGCGTGTGTGCTAAAGTGTTGTCCGGAATGGCTTTATGGAGGATTGCGTGGATCTAATCTTGCATGACATCAGAACTTTAGATGCCATTGAGAGAAATAGGAATGCTGAAGGGCAGTTCAACCCCCAAAACAACATATTTGATCTTACAGCACATTTTCTCCCCTTTTTCTTTTCATTTATTTTTCTAAGTGTCTCTTGCTGTTGTCCGTGCTGAAAGCAGGCATGTGCTCATCTCGTCCAGCAGTGGATTACAGTGAGCTCTCAGTGCCAGCAGTCAGATTTGACTTTCAGGCTGTGATGCAGCACGTGTGCCACACTGATGACTGCTCTGCCCTCTCCCGTGCCGTTAACACTTGTCCTTGGTCTTTTTGGCTTGGTTATGTTTTCTCTTGCTTCAGTCTTTTGAGCTTGTACAGCCATGTTTGTGTCGTCAGCAGATTTGTATTTTTTTCTTTAACCCTGTTCAGGATGTTCACATTCCTTCAGGTCTTTGTATGAACTTCCTTAAAAATGTGGACACTCCTTTAGGACGTTGCATATTTGTGGAAGTGATTTGTGTTTGTTCTTGTGTAGAATTGTGTTTATTTACATTTCACATACTCATAGTAGATACATAGAAAATATGCAATCGATTTTTACATATTAAAGTGTGACTATTACTATTATAGTCATGACTATTACAGACATGACTAGATCAGCTTTTTTATTGCTCATCTAGTCATTACAAGTATGTACTATTTTTGTATGTAGCTCAATTTTATCTTAAAAAAGATGAATGTATAACATTGATTATTATTTAGTATTATTAAAATAGGCGCCACGGTGGCGTAGTGAGTAGCACGTTCACCTCACAGCAAAAAGGCCGCTGATTCGAGCCCCGGCTGGGTCAGTTGGTGTTTCTGTGTGGAGTTAGCATGTTCTCCCCGTGGTTGCGTGGGTCTCCTCCGGGTGCTCCGGTTTCCCCCACAGTCCAAAGACATGGTTCACGTGGTACAGGTGAATTGGGTAGGCTAAATTGTCCGTAGTGTATGTGTGTGAATGAGTGTTTGTGGATGTTTCTCAGAGATTGGTTGCAGCTGGAAGGGCATCCGCTGCGTAAAAAAAAACATATGCTGGATAAGTTGGCGGTTCATTCCACTGTGGCGACCCCAGATTAATAAAGGGACTAAGCCGACGAGAAAATGAATGAATGAATTATTAAAATAATTATTAATTTATTCCTTCTATTATATCCTAATATAGAAGTATAATAATAGTATAATATTACTACTAAATAATATGCTTGATGCATTTAAGAGTGTTTTACTTTTATGTGCTGTACATTTTTATTCACAGGCATATTTAATGTTAATGTAGAGTAAATGGGATAGTTGTTGTAAATTCTTGATTCTGATTGGTTGGAAGGTTTAAGAATAACAATAATACAATTTAACGTACAGGTCGTCCCAGTCAGTTTTGATCATGTTTTGATCAACATTAGTAGTAACCATACTATCTCGGTGATAGTTGCCAGAGCGTCATTCATCTTTGTACACATGTGGACGCCAACGTGTGCTTCATCAGGGAGCCAATCGGGATCAACTTTTTACTAGATTGTTCTTTTACGTTATTATTATTATTATTATTATTATTAGTTATGTAAATGCATGTAAATCTTCAGTTTTATAATACTTTGAATAATATTATTGAATAATATGGATGTTGATTTGATTTGTGTGCAATGCCGTTTGTAGAGTAATATTTTGTCTTTGTCATATGAGACTTTTTTAACCAAAAAAGAGGTTCTATTCAGATATGCTTTGTAAACCTTAAAAGTTTTTTTTGTTTACTTCATGTATTTTTACTTTATTTTCAATTTTGCTATACAAGTAGTAACTACCTGCTAGACAGTGCCCTTTGGGTCAGCTGCAGGGTCGTCAGCTGGTACCACTGTTCACTGATGTTTTGCCCCCTACCCAGTAAACCTCCCGTGGGGGGGGCTGTGGCTTGAGCGTATCAAAATTATTCAGCACAAATGTTTTTTTTTTTTTTACAAAATTCTGTGCAGAAATAGTAAAAATGTCTGCATTTTTTGTTTGCAATTCTGTCCGTCCCTACTTATTATATAATAATTTAGTTCTTTGCTTCTATGCCACTTTTTTTTCTTTCAGGTCTAATATTTATTGTTATTTATTGCTTTTTGCTTATGCATTATGACAGATTTTTGTTTACTTCTTCTAGGGGTCATTATAGTGCCCAGTGCAGGAGTGGGCATCGTTCTGGGGGGCTACATCATCAAGAAGCTGAAGCTTGGAGCTCGTGAGTCTGCTAAGCTGGCGATGATCTGCAGTGGTGTTTCTCTGCTCTGCTTCTCCACGCTTTTCATCGTGGGCTGTGAAAGCATCAACCTGGGCGGCATCAATATCCCCTACACCACTGGGTAAGTCAATTACACTGCCATTACAGCCTTTCACTGCCAGATCTGAGCTGTACATCAATATGAGTGTACTATTGTGTATTTATGTTTTGTGGTTTCAAAATATCCTTCTTTGTCCGCACATGAACTTTGCATTTCAAATGATGGTTTGGGGAACATCTTTTCCACATCATATTAAATAATACAGTGGCACTTCAGATCATCCATATTTGAAATGAAAGCCTGAATGAGAGGTACACTTGGCTTTGTGCTTTTTTAATATGGCTATTTTAATTATATTTGTATTATTATATATTTTGGGCGCCACGGTGGCGTAGTGAGTAGCACGTTTGCCTCACAGCAAGAAGGTCGCTGGTTCGAGCCTCGGCTGGGTCAGTTGGCATTTCTGTGTGGAGTTTGCATGTTCTCCCCGTGGTCGCGTGGGTTTCCTCCGAGTGATCTGCTTTTAGCGACCCCAGATTAATAAAGGGACTAAGCCGAAAATAAAATAAATGAATGAATGAATTATTATATATTTGTATATGGAAAATAATGCTACGCTTGGTATTTTAACATGTATACACTCACCGGGCATTTTTTTAAATATAGCTTACTAGTACTTTTACCTTCAGAATGGTCTTAATCCTTCGTGGCATAGATTCAACAAGGTACTGGAAATATTCCTCAGAGATTCTGGTCTGTATTAACATGATAGCATCACCTAGTTGCTTCAGATTTGTCAACTGCACATCCATGATGCAAATCTCCTGTTCCACCACATCCCAAAGGTGCTCTATAGGATTGAGATCTGGTGACTGTGGAGGTCATTTCAGTACAGCGAACTCATTGTCGTGTTCAGAAAACCAGTCTGAGAATATTTGAGCTTTGCGTTATCCTGCTGGAAGTAGCCATCAGAAGATGGGTACACTGTGGTCATAAAGGAATGGACATGGTCAGCAACAGTACTCAGGTAGGCTGTGGTGTTGACACAATGCTTAATTGGTAATAATAGACCCACAAAATCCATTACCACACCCTTACACCACCACCACCAGCCCTGAACCGCTGATACAAGGCAGGATGGATCCATGCTTTCATGTTGTTGATGTTAAATTCTGACCCTACCATCTGATTGTCGCAGCAGAAATCGAGACTCAGATCAGTCAATGTTTTTTCAATCTTCTATTGTCCAGTTTTGGTGAGCCTGTGCGAATTGTAGCATCAGTTTCCTGTTCTTAGCTGACAGGAGTGGCACCTGCTGTGGTCTTCTGCTGCTGTAGCGCATCCGCCTCAAGGTTCGACGTGTTGTGTGCAACAAGTGATTATTTGAGTTACTGCTGCCTTTCTATCAGCTTAAACCAGTCTGGCCATTCCTCTGACCTCTGGCATCAACAAGGCATTTGCGCCAACAAAACTGCCACTCACTGGATATCTTCTCTTTTTTTTTTTGGACCATTCTCTGTAACACCTAGATATGCTTCCATGGTTTTGGCTACATTCATTCTTCAATGGCAGGGCGCCACAGCAAAATTCATTCTTGCCAAAGCTACATTACTGCTCTTCACTCAAAACATTCAGTCGTTTTTTTTTTTTTTTTTTATAGCGTGTTATAATCACACCAAAATGTATTGAAAGATAAAAGGTGAATTATAACAGAGTGAGCTTTTCTGTAATCTTAGTGGTGCAGTGCAATATTTGTTTAACCCTTTAAGGTGACATGCTGACTGACTGAGTGACTGACTGACTGACTGACAGGTGCGTGAGGCCAACAAACACGACGTAGCTTTCAGTTATGATGGACAGTTTGCATAATTATATACTTTATAGATAAAGGTCTGTGGTTCTACACACAATGACTTTATCTTGCTGGAGTTTATGGCGATTTCACTTTGCTTCAGGATGCATCAATGCCGTTCTGTAGGTCTATTGGAGACATAGATAAAAATTCCTAGCAATTCTAATAAATGTTGGAGACATACTCGTTACATAAATGCATTAAATTGTCCTTCAGCAGTATTTATTTGAGAGCGCACAAGAAAAAAATTGTGCTTGAACAGCGTATATTTGCGGGTGTGCAAGAAGTTTTGTGCATAAACAGAGAAAATCGACACACAAGCAAAGAGATTCGCATGCTCGTATTACATGAATGCGATCTCGACTTGTAGTACTGCGCTCAGCACATTTGTCATTGAAATAACGCCATGGGTAGTTGGAAGATCTGTGTATAAAGCTTGCCGCCACGGCTAGAAAAAAATCCTAGAGGAAACACTGTGCTGTGTGTGAAAATCCCAATAGATCAGCAGTTTCTGAAATACTCAGACCAGCCCATCTGACACCAACAAACATGCTACGTTTAAGGTCACTTAAATCACCTTTCTTCCTCATTCTGATGCTCGGTTTAAACTGCAGCAGATCGTCTTGACCATGACAATTTACCTAAACGCATTTAGTTGCAGTCATGTGATTGGCTAATTAGACATTTGCGTTAACGAGCAGTTGGACAGGTGTATCTAATAAAGTGGCCGGTGAGTGTATTTTGTTTGTTGATTCACAGTTGGCGTCACATGAAGTGCTCACAAGAGCTGTCATTATCCCTTCATAGTTGTTACAGTCATCCCTGTGTACTGAGGCTGTATTTAGCCAATGAGAAATGTGTGTGTTTGACATTCCTGTCATATTGTCTCCTGTGAGGCACTGAGTGACCGTACAGTCGGCTTGCAGTGTGAGAGTTTGACAGTGTTTGAGTGTTTGTTGAAGACATGGCACCAAAGTGCGAGGCCTTTTCAACAGAGCTGCACTGTGAGACTCGTGTGTAGAAACACAAAGCGCTTGTGCTGAGAATAAAGTCAATGCTCACATTCCACATCCGTTCAAACAGTTTGTGTGTTTCTTCCACTGCATTTTTCAAGGTTAGACTTTCTCATCCTGTATAGAATGCCATTTCTTGCGGTGAAAGGAGACACACGTGCGCAGACGTTCTTATTTATTATTCATTCCGTTATTAGCCACGGCTACTTCAGCTTGACTGACCTTGACAAGAAACAGGCTTCGTTTAACTGAAGCTTTTAAGTCCTCCTGAAATCAAATCACGAAGGTTTGTTGGGTGTTAGTATTCATTTGTTAGTCTTTAGGTTATATGGAAGCTAGTGTGCACTTGGCTATCTACTAAAAGCCCCAAGGGGGAAATTTACTGCATTAACACAAACACATCCAATTAAGTTTGTCTCACAATTACAGTGTTCTATATAGTGAAGACTACACTACACTCTATAGGGAGTTAAGGGAACAGTGTCAAAATGTTTTTATTGGTGTGAAAGAAGTTTTGTGTTGTGTTAATGTCATGAAAACCAACTTGATGTGCGCACACACACACACACATATAGTCTGTTCAGGTCAAGACATAAAATGTACTGATCTATTGGATTCTGCACTGAATGCTGTATTTTAAAGCTTAGAAATGTTCAGCTGTACACAGCATTGCTATTGTTGGTTGAGTCTGTCATGATTTGATGACTCTTGACTGTAATAAATGAAACGTTATTGACCTTTTCTAAATGACTCAACCTGTCTGCCCCAGTCTTCATGTTTCAGTTGAAATTACACCACACATTAAACAAAGCTGTGTTTTAAAGAGCCCCTATTATACATTAAAAAGGGTCATATTTTGGTTTTGGGGGTCTCCAACAGCAGGCTATTATGCATGCATCGTCAAAAAACACTTTCATTGTCTTATAATTTGCATTTATTTTTACCTCATCATCCCAGTGACTCCTATATGAATCGTTCAGCGATTCATTTGTTCCAAAACCCCTCCTTAGCTAAACTGTGCTGATTGGACCGATGACCCAGTCTGTTGCGATTGGCCGACATCATTCAGCACAAGAGAATGCCCACCACGGCTTATCAATATTATCAATATAGTCATAGTGTGTGTGTGAGCATATCTGCCAACACTCGTTTTTTCCGGGAGTCACCCGTATTTCAGACACCTCACCCTCAAAACTTAACCCCCGGGTCTCCCAGCATATAACTCTATTCTTAACTAGAAGTAAAACAGCGACACACATTCAGTATTAGTGCACACAGCGGCAAAAGCTGAACCATTACAAAAACGGGACCGCCACATGTGTGTAGGAGAGCTGATGTAGCCATAGCAACGACAAACAGCAGTGAAATGCAGCTCACAAACGCATCTTAATCCGTAAACAAATCGGCACGCGTTGCGTTTACAACATGCTTTTAGATGCGATATGAAAATACAAGTTAACCAGATACACTACAAGTGGTTACAAGTTACAAAACACAATTAAATGCATCATTTACAAGCTAGAGAAAACAATGAGGCACCGTTTTAATCGCACTTACTTGCACTTGTTGGATAGCAGGCCAGATTCACAGTCAGGCCACCGGGAAATGTCCCGGTGCTCCCTATGACCAGTCCGCCCCTGCATACATCTTTTCTGGTCCTTCCTTTAACAAATGGTCGACGAATCCTCCGTTGTAAGCATTTAGATTTCAGAAGCACTCCTCAGAGGGAACACAGCACAAGGCTGGGCTTTTCTGCAGAAATAAACCCTAACCACTGACTCTTCACAGTCTCATCTCTGGTTCATCTGCACACTTCCAATAATATCCAGCTAGGCACAGTGCTCTTCTCTGTGTTGCCAGATGTAGCTGACTGGTTCCAGTCCAAACCCTATCCAAAAGGTTTTTTTTTTTACCTGCACAGTCAAATTCAAAATCGCCCAATCAGGCAACCTTTGCTCACCGTGGTTGTTTGTGGTCGGGGTTGGGTGTTTTGAATCTCCCAGGGCAGCACGCGCACAGATGGGCGGGGCTTTTGTTTCGTGTTCACGTCATGCCGAAACGGCTAAAGACTCGTAAGCACTGCGATTCGTTTGAGGAACTATGAGTCGACTTTTTTATGGATGAATCAATAGTTTTAAACATTGCACTTTCAGATTTAAGCCTTAGCTGGACATTTCACTTCACTTAGAGCTGTGTTACACACTGCATGCAAGCTCATTTTCAAAAACCCATAATAGGGGCTCTTTAATGCACTTAAAGGAGACCTATAATAATGGAATAGTTTTCCTATAAATGTATATATTAAGACTCAAATATGTATGTCATTCTTTTACAAAACACAAAATATGAAATGATAAAGAATAAACATACATTTCCATAGAATATAAAGCGAATGAGGATCCTGAGCTGCCAGTGTTCAAACTAAAGCACCATGTTATTCATTTGAATCCTGCACAGATTCCAGCGTCTTATTCAGTGTTTAAACACTGGATTCCGACCGCTGTAGTTTCCGTCCATCTTTCTGGCTGTGTTATTCCAGATTCATCCCCTCATTCCACTGTAGATTTGTGAGGATCACGTAAAGTCAACTGGGGCCATTACAGATTGCTCTGCGCTTAATGTGGGAAAGAGCAGTGTCTGAATTTGCCTGCCTTTCCCACAGCATTACAATAACTGTTTATACAGTATCTCTTTATTTATTTTGCTAGCTGTCTGCTCTCCTCTAGATCTCTACTATATTTTGAGAAAATTATAGTTTGAGGGCAGTTATGCCCTTAAATCTCAAATAGCCAAAAGATAATTCTTAATTTACTGTATTATGTTGCTGTACTCTTCAGTCAATGTGCAAGATGCTAGTATTGTGTTGGACAATGGACATACTTTTCCATTTAGATCCGCCTTAAGTCTGCGTGAAGCAGAAGTTGTTGAGACTTATATTTCAGTATGTTGAAGTACATCCAACTGAAAGATAATATTGAGTAGTTGTTTTATTTTGTGCATTATGTCCAACTAAGGGCCAGAGGATTTTTTATTATTTTTTAACTATGCTATGGAGGCTATCAGGTTGATGTCAACAGAAGAATCGTCACTCCAAACGCAGAAGCAACTGAATAGATTTTCATTGATGATTACCAAAACAAACATAAATTTGTGAGCTAGTAAAATTGTCAATTTGAAATTAAAATGTACAATGCTTAAGTCAGATATTCGACGAGGTGCAGGATCCTAAAAGAGCTCTAGTGGATTGATCTCTGTAATTGGTGCCTATGTAGGCAATTTGAGTGTAGTGAATTTACTGTCATGCTCAAGGAACCAGTTTGAAATAATTTTAGCTTTTGGGACCTTTGTGATTACCAAAATAAGATCCCCATACGTCACTAAAATCCAAATATCACAGCAGAAATGACCAGGCAAACCTTCCCCAATCCCAGTTTTGGTAAGCCTGTGGCAATTGTGTGCTCTTCTTCTGCTGCTATAGCTCACCTGTTTCAAGGTTGATTGTGTTGTGTATTCAAGATATGTTTTTCTGCTCCATTTGAGCTATCAGCCTAAATCAGTCTCTTCACATACTCTGTAGATCAGAGGCGCCCAAACCTGGTCCTGGAGGGTCAGTGTCCTCCAGCTTTTAGCTCCAACTTGCCTCAACACACCAGCACGGATGTTTCTAGAAAGCCTAGACAGAGCTTGATTAGCTAACTCAGGTGTGTCTGATTGGGGTTGGAACTAAACTTTGCTGGACACCGGCCCTCCAGGACCAAGTTTGGACACCCCTGCTATAGATCGTTGTGTGTGAAAATCCAGGTAGTTCAGCTTTTTCTGAAATACTCCATTCGTCTTTAAAACACAGTTCAATCTCCATTATGTTGTGTTGATTTGAATTTCAGCAGATCATCTTGATCATCATGTGCTTAAATGCAGTTTAGAGTTGCTGCCATGTGATTGGCTGTTTAAATATTTGGATAAAAAGCAGTTGATCTACCTAATAAAGCGGTCAGTGAGTGATGAGTGTATAGATTTTTATTTGTTAAAATCAGATTTGGCACAAGTTCACATATTGGCTAAGGCATGAACACAGCGCCTCAGGCTTTTGCAAATTCAAGGGTGATTTCTCACAACACCCATTTTAGTGGTTTATGACAGGTCATATTTTATTTATTGTACAGTATTCCAAACTGCCTATGGCAGCTGACGTGATGCATTTTATTACTGGATTAACTAAACTGCATTCTTCCTCTGTTTTTTCTTCAGGCCGACGCTGACTCTGACCCACAGAAACCTGACGGGAGGCTGTAATGTGAATTGTGGCTGCCGGATCAACGAGTATGCTCCGGTTTGTGGCTCAGATGGCATCACATATTTCAACCCCTGCCTGGCGGGATGTAGCACAGTTGGCAATGACAGCACCGGGGTGAGACATACACTGCACATCTTTCTGGAGATGAGATCATTTTAGGTCGTCACGGAATACCATACACTGATTTTCAATCTTAATCATCTAGTTTTTCCATTCCAGTTATTTACATGTAAACATCACATTCCTTGCCTCTTGATCTGGGTCACTGATACAGTGTCATTTTACAGGGAAGGGGGTAAAAAGCAGGTGGAAGCATGTTGTCACTATAGGATCAGAATGTGAAACTGTAAACTTTAGAGGAATTTACCTTTCTTAAATTAATTTGTATTTAACTTTTGAGCAAGACAACTTTAGTATTAGTAAGATGAGTATGCATATGTCTTTTGAATATGTGAGGTGATTGAATAGTATTGTTCTTATTGTTGCAGATCAGAAACTACACAGACTGTGCGTGTGTACAGAGCAGACAGGTGATCACGCCTCCCACCAGCGGTCAGGGTAATCAGCTGCAGCTGGTCATAGTGAAGACGTACCTGAATGAGAATGGATTCGCTGTGTCAGGGAAGTGTGACAGAACCTGTAACACTCTCATTCCCTTCCTCATCTTCCTCTTCATCGTGACGCTCATCACCGCTTGTGCACAGCCCTCCGCCATCATCGTCACGCTCCGGTAGGAAACAACAACTGATGTTTCTGATCTTTTATAAAGACTTTAAAGGGAGTTTACATTATATTTTTAAGGTTTTGAAAAGTCTCTTCAGCTCATCAAGATCAAATATGCAATAACAATTAATATAGCCAAATATTACAAAACCGTTTGAATAACTGTTATGAATGTAATTTATTCATGTAATATTATTGAAATTGCGTTTTATTTCAGTTACTGCTATTTAGAACGTTTGGGTGAATGCAAAGCAGAGCATTATCATGAACCCTTGTTAATGATTATCAATAACAAATGATCATAGTACAGTTCAGCATATTATAATGATTTCTGAATGATCATGTGACACTGAAAACTGGAGTAACAATGCTCTCCCCTATTCTCCCATAAGAAGAGACATTTCTCAAAACATTAAAATGTTATTGTTTCTAATCTTATATAATAATACTACTGTACATACCAGATATGATTACAATAATACATCACAGATATGCTCACTCAATACAAACCTTACAGATCTCTCATATCATTAGGATCAAGTAAATTAGAAATTCCAAGGGTACAGTCAAAGCAGGGTGAATCTGCCTTCACCTACAATGCCCCCCGCTGCTGGAATCAGCTTCCAGAAATGATCAGATGTGCTCCAACATTAGGCACATTCAAATCAAAACTTAAAACACATCTTATGAGCACTGGACTATGTCAGACAGATCGCACTATTATGCCTTTTTTTTTAACTGTTTTTAAACCCGTTTTACATTTTTTTTTAAAAAAATTATTTATAATCGTTTTTATTTTCTTGTTTCTTTTATTCTTGTTTATGTAAAGCACTTTGAATTACCACTGTATGAACTATGCTATATAAATAACTTGCCTTGCCTATATACACAGTTGAGAACAACATTATTAGCATTTCTGTAAAATGAATGTAAACAAATATACTAAAAAATACTGACCTTAGCCTTTTGTTGTTGGTTTTTTTTGGCTAGAATTTAAAAAAAAAGAGTCACAAAAGGGCTAAAAATGTTGTCTTCAACTGTTAATTTGCTAAATAATTTGGTGTATTTTTCAAGAACGGTTTCTTTTTTTTTTATTAAATAGAACTCAATAGAAATCTCAAAATGACAGCCTTTATTTGAAATGCAAATCTATTTATAACATTACAGATCACTCACACTTTTGATCAATTCATTTCACTATTAGTAGTTCACATGTGGATGCCAATATGAATTACTTTAAAGGCATGCATTAGCTGTTGATAATAAAGGACACCATTTTCTTTTCCAGGTCAGTGGAAGAGCAAGAAAGGCCGTTTGCTTTAGGGATGCAGTTTGTGCTGCTAAGAACTCTGGGTAAGCTACAGGCTACACACTTTCTTTACTCTAAAAAAATGCAAAGCTTTAAAAACTAACCTCATCAAGTCCACCGGCATAGTTTACAGCTGCAGTAGTTGCTTTCACATAGCACCACCTAGTGCTCGTAAATGTAAATTACACATCATACTGAAGAGTTCTAGCATTTGAGCTATAATAACCAAAAAATGTTATTATTCCCCCCCAAAAAACTTTGTGGTGTTAATGCTTTGAGGAAATAATTCTCTTACCATTTTCTTCCATGTCTGCAGCCTACATTCCCACACCCATCTACTTTGGTGCAGTGATTGACACCACCTGTATGCTGTGGCAGCAGGACTGCGGCATTCACGGCTCCTGCTGGGAGTATGATGTCACTGCCTTCCGCTTTGTGTACTTCGGCCTGGCCGCCAGCCTCAAGTTTGTGGGCTTCATCTTCATCTTCCTCACCTGGTACTCTATTAAATACAAAGAAGATCGTCTGAAGCGCTGGCAGCAGCATCTGCCACCACTAGGCACCGTCAGCGAGCTCATCTGCCACGCTGGAGGCCACAAGAGCCACGCTCGCACCCGTTCCTGCCCCATCTTTACACCCCGTTCCGAACCTCCAGAACAGCCCCCTCTGAACCGCGGACACTGCAGCCAGAGCTGCCCTGGAAATGCCCTCAAAGCAATAACCCCATCTGCCCGCTCGCTACAGGAAATGCACTGTCACATTTGAGGACTCGCACCCAAACATCTGCGTGAGCCTTCCTGTCAGGCGTCCTCCTCCACAAGATAGAGCAGAAGTATGCCTGTTTTTCCTCACGCGCAGCTTTCAGGAGCTTGCTGCGCTCACCGATCTCAATGTCTCCAGTACAAACTCACAGCACGTACTGTACAGATGATGGAACATGTGCTGTTGAGTATGGAAGACGTCTCATGGTGCTAAATGGAGAGAGGACTGTAGCTCTCTGTATCCAGTCTTGGATTCCAAGATGATTATATCAAAGACGTACAACAAGCACAAGTGGAAATCAGTACTCTATGCAAAGCCGTACCGCATTACAGCAGTCGCTTTCTACTGTATTATCATTAATCATAGCAGTATTCCCAACAGCAGAACATCTCATGGTCTTTCTGGAAAGACTTGACATCACAGTGCTAAAACCTCCTCCTGGTGATTTGGGGGGTGTTTAAGGAGCTGCACTGGAACGTTCAGACAGATCACTCAGTGTTGTATGTGAATTCAGGATCTGAGACTGCACCATCAGCAGTGAGACCTTTGGACTGCTTTAATGCACTTAGAGAAGGATTTTGAAATAGCGTCTTCTCATTCTTCATAGTCATTCTGTCTGTTCAGTGATTGACTCTTAAAATGCTGATGTGTTTTGATGCATACAGTGGGATCAGTTGTTAGCATGATTTAGTAGACATGTTGTTCAGGGGTCCTGTATCAGGGTTAAAAAACAAAGTCAGGCTTTTGTTCAGACCAATTTGATCAATCTGAATTCAAATCAGTTTTGCCATTTGTAAAATGAACAACCAAAAACTTCTGTGTGGAGTGTCTCACAACACATCCCCTGCATATAACTGACACCATTTCTGAGCATTTATACTTCTGCATTCAGTGGGATTTCTATGTTCCTCTGTGTTGAGTTTCTTTGCCAGTGTTTTGAATGAACCCTGGAAATGTGCGTGATGCTACGGTTAAGGATGCAATTAAAATTTACACTCATTCAGGGAAGAAAGAGGCAGGAATTAAAAAAATAATGTCTATACTAACCCCAGGTGTCAAACTCAGTTTAGTTCCAACCCTAATTAAACGCACTTAAACTCATTGAGTTCTTTAGGCTTGTTTGATACCTACAGATGGGGTGGCCCAGTGGTTAGCACTTTCACCTCGCAGCAAAAAGGTTGCTTTCGAGTCCTGGCTGGGTCAGCTGGCATGTTCTCCCCATGTTGGTGTGGGTTTTATCCGGGTGCTCCAGTTTCCCTGTACAATACAAAAGACATGCACTATAGGTGAATTGGATGAACTAAATTGGCTGTTGTGTATTAGTGTGTGCATAATTGTGAGTGTATGGGCCTTTCCAAAACTGGGTGGCGGCTGGAAGGGCACATAACAAATGCTGGAATAGTTGGTGGTTCTTTGCACTATGGCGACCTCTGATAAATCAGGGACTAAGCCAAAGGAAAAATGAATAAATGATACCTACAGATACGCATGTTGAAGCAGGGCTTTGGCCTTCCAGGAATTAAATTTGACACGCCTGTGTTAAACACACACACACCACTGGCCCAGCTAAACCAAGATGGCCAATCAGAAATCACAATGTGCATGTGCTGGACGCTGGTTATGCCAGACCTACTAAGTATAAGTGGCTCAGAAGTAAAAATTTCCTTTATAAAACCTATTCCACACCACATACATCTGTGGCACATTCACACCTTGTATTACAATGCATTATGTCAATCTCATATTAAGTAGACGATGCTAAATACAGGTGTAAATGAATTCTAAAACATCATCTTTGACCACAGCTGGACGTAAATGCATTTAATCAGATTCCTCTTGCAGTGTAGGCATGGGCTGGTATAAGATTATGACGGTATGATTTGTTTCAAAAACACAGATGTCTTTACAATTTACACCTAAAAAAAAAATGTAAATAAAAGAATCTTACAGATACCTTAGGAACAGTATAGCAGAAAATTTTGGCGGTATGAAAACCTTGACTTTTCCATACCGTGGTATACCTTGAAAACGGTTATCGTCCCATGCCTATTGCAGTGTAAACGCTCATATGTTTGAATGCATTCAAACAACAACAAAAACCAACTACTCACAAGACTCAGTTTGAAACTTAGTCTCGTAATTATGCTGACATTATTCCCACAGCAATCAACATAGATATACATATATTTCACCATTTATCCAGTCACAAAAGTGTCATTCCTGAAAGGTTTAGTTAAAAAAATAATAATAATAAAATCATGAAGCGTTAACAAAGCGATTCCAATTCAGATTCAAATGTGGAAGATTCAGGATTCAATCAACTGCTGCGTTCAGCTTCATGAGCATGTTGGAGCAGCTTTAGCGATAGCATTCATAAAGCCATAGCAGAATCAGGATCATGGATTCTCAGCTTTATGTATACGAGCATGTGCTCCAGCTAGTCAAATCCTCAAGCACTGGCTCTATTCTTATGCACTAACTGTACAGAATTAAACTTTTGCCTAATAATATGCAAACCTCAGATTTCCAGTACTCTGTGAAGCATTTATTAAAAACTATTTGGTTGGCAAATAAGGGTCATTAGACAAAGCTGGTTTAATACACACAGTAAAGATGTTATGAAGAATTATTTAGCCGTGTACTAATGTAGACTATTATTTGGTTCAGTTATGATTAATGCGAGACTAACATGGTAGTTAGATAATGCTTAGTTAGCATGCAAAAAGAAAAAAAAAAACCTGCTCAAATGATTAAATCACTCCGTATTCATTTGACATATCTCCACATAGCATTTCTTTAGCTGTACTGTATGATCTCAGAACAGCATTTCGAGTACAGACCCTTAAAATGTGCTAACTGTCAGTGTTTTTCATAAAAGACTGTAGAACAACTTGACTTCAGTATTAAAAACTTGGGGTGTAAAGATGGTTAAACTGAGCCCTGCTGTTGTTTGCATTTGAAATGGCTTTCTTTTTCTATGTCTGTGAAATATAAGATGTACAGTGGTGAGAGAAAGTCTGTGAACTATAATCACGAGATCCCCATTAGTTTGATTTACAGTGTGAGCTGCTGAAAATCCATCTGATGAAACCAATAAACATGACAAATCAAACCTGTGTAGCATACTGTGCATTTCTAAACCATCCTCATTAATGGTGCATTCAAGTTCTCATGGGGTATGCGTATGAGTTGGCAATTTGTAACCAAGTTACACAAAAATTCAACCCTTTTTAAACTCGGTTAAAAAACTATTACTATTAATTAAGATTAAACTGGTGCATTTTTTCCTCTTTGTATTTTAGATAAATTATATTTTGTAGATGCAACTGACATGGGTTTATTTTAAAGGCATGATAAAAAAATCAGTTCTCATGAACTCTGGATTTAAAGAAAATACAGTTTCCCTACAAGACTTGAACACACCATCTATATTACACTGTAAAATGCCATTGAGTTTGATAATAGTTTTAATACAACAGGTTTACACTATTTAAGTGAATAAATTATCTACATAATTCTAAAGATTGTCAACTTAGCAGTTCCAACTTTCCACTGGGTTTAGTCACTGTTTTAAATCAACTTGTCGCAATGGGTTTAATTGACTTTTCTTTTTTATAAATAGTGTAATCGATAGTGTACCTGTACAAACAAACTAACCATAAACAGACTACTGAAAATAGAAAAGGAAGATGGAAACGCTCATCTTGGTTTCCATCACTACGGAAGTCCTTAGAGGCCATGCATTAAATTATTTTTTCTCTCTTGTTATGTCGTGATCTTGACATAACAACAAATTTTCTCATGAAAAAAAAAAAAGCTGTTTTCTCGTGATAACGACATCATTTTCTCGTGACCGCGGCATAACAAAAAGTTATCTCGTGATCACGAATTATTTTTGGTTTTTATTTATTTATTATTGTTATTGTTATTGTTCTTGTTGTTATTATTATTATTATGATTATTATTATTATTATTATTATTATTATTATTATTATTATTATTAT
>CAIGQQ010037704.1:351470-373313 GCA_903798035.1 Danio albolineatus | reverse complement strand
TATTATTATTATTATTATTATTATTATTATTATTATTATTATTATTAATAATAATAATAATAATATCTGGCCAGTGTCTGGCCAGGGAGAGAATAGCCTAGCTGCAGACGCGCATTCTTGCAACATGTTAAAGGTGTTTAGAACAGCGATTATATGAGCGCAAATGCTCATTTTAAATTTTAAAGTAATTGTAAATAACTTGTGGAAAGGATTAAAGCAAAAGCAGGATCTTCATCATTCTTCATAATTTAACTCATACATGCAGCAACTTTTTTTGCGCCATATAGTATGGAGTTGCTTTAAAATGGTAACAGTTGAGGGAATATTATTGTAAATAATGGTATATAATCATACACATGAATATAATAATGAATGTACATTAATCACGGGCGGCTATATTAATTGCGGCTATATTATGGCTGTTCTGAAAGCCTTTAACGTTACACTAATGCGTGTCTGCAGCTAGGCTATTCTCTCCTTGGCCAGATATTATTATTATTTATTATTATTATTATTATTATTATTAATAATAATAATAATAATAATAATAACAATATATACATAAACAAAAAATAAGTCGTGATCATGACATAACTTTTTGTTATGTCGAGATCACAAGATAATTAAGTCGTGATCTTGACATAATAAGAGAGAAAAAAATATTTAATCCTTTAAAGGACTTCCGTACATCACTGCTCTAAAACATTTGATTTACAACATGCTGCCTAAAAGCATGTGACTATTTGAGCCATGTGATTGGCTGCACATATCTGGCACTACAATAAATAATAACTTGACTTCTAGTTGATCATTTGGAAAAGTGGCAAAAGGTAGATTTTTTCCGATGAACCATCTGTTGAACTGTATCCCAATCATGACTAATACTACAGAAGACCTATTGGAGCCCACATGGACTGATTTTTGTGAAAATATTGAATAAAGTTTGGTGAAGGAAAAATCATGGTCCGGGGTTCTGCAGAGTGGATGTCAACACTAACAACCTGAGGTATCAAGACATTTGTGCTGCCATTACAAACCAAATGAGAGGGCAGATTCTTAAGCAGGGTGGCACTCCTTCTCATACTTAAGCCTATATATCAACGTTCCTGAAAGCAAAGAACATCAAGGTGCTCTAGGATTGGCCATTCCAGTCACCAGATATGTGAACATTATTGAGCATGTCTGGGGTAAAATAAAGGAGGAGGCATTGAAGATGAACTCAGTGAGTACTGCAAGAGCACTTTCTTTGCCATTTCAGATGACTTCATTAATACGTTATTTGAGTCATTGCAGAGATGTATGGATGCAGTCCTCCAAGCTCTTGGAGTCATACACAATATTTATTATTTTTCCACTGCATCATGACTGTATATTCTATACTGTACATTATTATAAGTGACAAGACTTTTGTCTAAGCAAAGCCAGACCTTACTGTTCTAATTAAATAATTAAAAATCAAGGCATGAACATATTTTATTTAGTTAAAATAAGCATAACCTATACGGCCTTTGCCTTTTATGAAAGCCACTTCTTATATCAAATGATCAACTAGAAGTCAAGTTATTATTAGTTGTTCCTAAAACTTGGGTAGGCGACAAGACTTGTCAGGTTGTGTATAGATACAGCTTTTTTTTTTTACAATCTAAAACTATTTTCGCAAGCAAAAATGTAATTGCACTCCCTAACTATCCCATAACTGAGTTTATTTCAAAGGTTAACATTTTGCTATTTGTTCTATCAAATGTGTCTGGGCAGAGAAATGCATTAGCCTAGATCCTTAGTACCTTTCTTATTGGTGTAAATTAATTAATTGTGACCCTCTTTGTGAAAACTCAGCTAAAGTCTTTTTTTTTTTGTGATTTGTTGTTTTTGACATCAAATTAGTTAAGCCATGTAAGAACATGCATTATTTCAGACTTTTAAAAAAAATCATTTTTCAATAAAAAAAGATTTAAAGTAAAGCTTATAATTGAAATTGCAACACATCTGAACCATACTTAGCCTTACCATGTGCCATATACAAAATTAAAGATAAAACTCATCCATTTTCAATGATATGACATGACACATTTATGGAAAAATTCTTACATTTCGTAAAACAGGTAT
Organism: Danio albolineatus; assembly: GCA_903798035.1. Classification (NCBI taxonomy): domain Eukaryota; kingdom Metazoa; phylum Chordata; class Actinopteri; order Cypriniformes; family Danionidae; genus Danio; species Danio albolineatus. The sequence goes on along the minus strand of CAIGQQ010037704.1, from coordinate 371,207 downwards.
AATTGTTGTGATGTAGTTGTCCAAAAAGCTTTAAAACAAAACAAATAAACTATTTGTGCAATTCTAAAGATAGTAGATTGTGTTAGCAACACATTGTTTGTATACACAGACGACAGCATTAATTACATATTTAGCAAAAATATAAATGTATAATGAAACAAATTGTCCTTTAATTTCCACCCCGGCTTCATTTATGAATGAGTTTTGCTCGCCATCCTCTAAAAATATTATCCGCTATAGGACGTTATGTGCATAATTTGGAACAATTCCACAAACATGTATATCACATTAGCTGTTAAACAATCCGCTTACTGTTCCTCGCGTTTCATAACTGCTGACCTGTCTGACGAAGAATTCATCAAATCACAGCATCAGTATGCTCTCTAACCTAATTATTTTGCAGCATTTCAGCATTATAATTGACTTACAATAAGTAGGTTTCTTGACTTATGCAGAGCTTTAAAACAAAAAACAACCGTTCTTGAAATCAAAAAACAAAAAATCTAAATTAAAAAAAAATCTGTAAAAAGCATAAGCACAGCTTTCCTGTCATTTCAGGGACTGGCCTGACATACAGTATGGACTTGAGAGATATTAAATTATTATATTATAGTCTGTTTGCAGTCTACAATGGTAAAAAAAGAAATCTATTAACAGAATAAGAGAGTCAGGAAGTGCACTGAAAGTAAACTCAGAGACAATTGAAATCAATGTTTGAATGTTTGATATGTGAATTAAGGTTAATCAGAACGAGCATTATTGGCCAAGTGTGTGTGAGAAATTCCTGGCTCTTTGATCGCCCCCTGGGGGCTGAATGCAGTACAAGTGATAAACACTGCCTCCTCCATGTTAACAAATAAAAATTGAGTTCAAATAAAAAAATAAAATAAACTTGCAATAATTTTTAAATGATGATTATTATCATTAATACTAATTATAGGCTCAGGTGTTTATTTTTGTCATGAAGATGTTTTTAGCCAGTAATTTACTGCTATAAGAAATGGGTCGTGTCATTATGATTGACAGATGTGATTGACAGCTTCTCAGAGCGGACTGTCTGAGCTTCAGGGGGAGATTGAAGCATTAACGTTTGATTTCTGTGTTATTTTACCATGCTAAAATGAGTTATTCAGCAGTAAACTGTACTTACTGACCTACATGATCTGACGGATCACTATTATATTAGGTAAACTTAAGTGTGGGCTTTATCTCTTAAACAATCTCTTGTCTTGACAAGAAAAAAACAAAAAAACAAAAACAGGTGATCATTTATCTGGCAGTTTCTGAATATTTTTATGAGTATGAAATAATAATTAGGAAGGCAAAACAAATGTTAGCCTATGTCCACATCGATCTCCTGTAACTTGATCTTGATTTAAAGGGCCATCTCTGACATTTGAGCTTCTGCATGTTGAGTTAATCTAATGAATTTTCGGTTTCAAAAATATTTGCGTTCTAGAAACAGAATATTATATAACAAGTAGAATTTTAAATGTTATATATTATTTATTTAAAATACATGAATATGGCCTGAGGGGGGGAAAAGGTTTTAGTGCAAAGATCTGTAACGTCTTCCTGAGGGAAGAAGTGTGAGGGGTCTTGAATGATGTTACCTGCCCGTTTCCTCATTCTGGACGGCAACATCATTCAAAGACCCCTCTCACCAAAACGTTAAGACATAGTGTTGATAAAAATCATTAATTATAGTATTTATTTTGTTATAAATGTAGAACTATCTCAAAACCTTGCTATTGATTCTATGATTTACTGCAATAAACAGAAATAGCATATTTTTGTCATTTTTATGGCTATACAACTTCGACACTCTTTTGCTCTGAAAGAGATTATGTGACTTTAGCTGGGGTTTCACAGAGAGGGTCACAATTGATTAATACTTGCCCATTACTTTACATCAAAGAAACATAATGTAAACATTCATAGTATTTTTTTATTCATATTTACATTAATATTGATTTTGCCTAAAGATATGGTGACCATACGTCCTTTTTTGTGACAAAAAATGCATTTATAAATCTCCTAAAAAGCCAGACATTTAGCTTTTGCTGTCTACAGACATCATTAATTGAAAAACTTCATAAAAGTTTGAACTGATCTTATGAATAGCCTACTTAAAGCGAAAAAAAGCAAAAAAAAAAAAAATTCTAAATTGAAAGTATTCACAATTTCACTTAAATCAGCATGCCAAAAATAAAAATATTTAATTTTCTTGGCATAGCAATTTAACACGCAACTTGACTAGGTTAAATAACAAGATGGAATTTGATTTACAAACAAGTCAAATAAATATATTTTAAATCAAATGAAAATGAAAGAACTAAGAACTGAAACCAGCTTAAATGTTCTTGAATAAAACGTGTTACAGTAATGTACATATGTACAAATATGTAATGATATATCAGGGTTTCTGCAGGTTTCACAAAGTTAAATTTAAGACTTTGAGACATTTTTAAGATCATTATGAATGAAATTTTAGACCCATAAAGAGATAAAGGCAAAATAATTTTTAAAATGACCCAGATGGAAAATATTTTTATTTGCCCTATAATTTAATACATGTAATAATAGAATAATACATTAATAATAAAATTTAAATATTTAAGATTTAATTTCTTAGCAAAGTATTTTAAATATTGTGTAAAAACAAGCAAGCTCTACTTGCTCCATACATTTTTTTCCAACATGAACTTTCTTAAAAAATAAAAACTGAACAAATGTTTTAAAAACCATAATAAACTAAATGCACAACAATCTGTCCAGACTGGTGTTATCAGCAGTAAATACATAGAGAACTTTTAAACTAATGTTATTGTAAGGAAAATAATGAAACCATTATGATAGCTAAAAAAATGACCTAAAGTTTTACTGAGATGATTGTTAGTGATTGTATGGGTTTTGGCCAGATTTTGTAGCAATACATAAAATACAAAGGAAAATTAAGACCTGTTTAAAAAAAATTAAGACCTACAACACAATATTTCAGTAAATTTAAGACTTTAAGGCCTTAAATTTGTATTTTGAGATTTAAGACATTTTAAGACTTTTTAAGACTCTGCAGAAACCCTGTATATGCACTTGTTATAATCATTATTTCGTTCTTTAATAAGTGTTTTTGACATCTTAATTTGACATGTTATTTTATACATTAAAGAAGACACTTTCTATCTGCTTCATATGCTTTCGATGTACATTAAAAATCACTTCAGTAAATATACAATTTAAAAATTAGATATTTAAAACCACAAGAGCACCCTCTGGTATTCAGATTAGAGTTACCACTGATCACACAACCATGCTTCCAAGACAAGTTGTGCATGCCAACTTTTGCAATTTCATTTCAATAAAAAATTTTTAAAAAATCACAGAGCCATAATCACAATGGTTTCAAAGAATCAGTCAAAAATAAAATGTTCAAAAAAGAATTCAATAAATTAATTAAGAAAATAACTAAATGTCATTCATCGCATTCAACTAAAAGAATTCACTGTGTGAATCAGCTATTTTAAAAAGTGAGGAAAGCAAAAAATATCCTGTGGTTTTGCATTTTCATGTACACAACATAGATCAATGATATCACAGAAGCAAGAGTGTCATTCTCCTGAAAATGAGAATGATGATGATTTTATCTGAGAATGATGATTATTTTATCATAGCTTCATGACATTATGACTGAACACAAATCAATGGAATGCTAACAGTTTTTGATAACTTTCTGGCCTTTGAAAGTTTTGCAACCTTTTCTGCTTGTAGATGGTCAGTGATCTTAGATCCAAAATTTCTTAATTTGTGTAGGGAAGATTAGGCCTGTCACGATAAAGATTTTTTGTGGTGCAATATATCGTCACAGAAATTGTTGCAATAAGCGATATTATTGTCATTTTGAGATCATCATATACCACTGCTAATACAACACTATAATGCAAATACCCTTAAACACTTTCAAGAGACAAAAAATCCTTATCATCCTTAAGCTTATCTAGTTTTGGTAATCTGGTGTTAAAACAGTAAATGGCCAATTATATATCCTATTAAATGTCCTATTAGGTAAATGTTAAATTATAAACATTGTTATTTCTACAATAAACATTGTAGAATGTAAATGTCCTTGTAAGATGGCTTTACTGTTATTTGTGAATTTTAAAATATATATTGAAACATTAAAATGATTGAGGTCCTGTCCAAGTATTGCACGATAAGTCGATATATTGATTGCTCTGACAGGCCTATGGAAGACGAATAGAGGTTTCAAAGATTTGGAAAGACATGAGGGCGAGTAATTAATGGAAGAATTTTCTTTTTTTATCAGTTAATCTTTTTAATACTAAAGAAGCTACATTTTGCAAACAACCACTAAATGAATTAATTACAAGCAAAGCCAAAACAAAACATTTGTGAGTCTCAGATCAACACAGCTGTGTTTTAATCTTGAGTGTACCCGTGCCTGTGTTAAATTTTAAAAAAAGTCTTCACTAAATTCACTAAAATATGGGGTTGTGGGTTTTCAATTATTTAAAATAAGTCTTAATTTTCCTTCGTAACCTGCAGAAACCCTGCGCACAAAAACAATGTTGTTCATCTCACGTTTCATTTGTTATAAAAGGTTTTTTGTTGGTTTTTCCTCGTCCAAATTCTCAACTCAATGCACACTTTCATAATCAAACCTCATAAAACTGGCAACTGGAATGCGTCAAAGATGAGAAAATGATAACAGAATTTTCTCTTTTTTTGTGTGATCTCTTTAAATTCAGGGCTAAATAATACAGAAATATGACCAACGTTTTTACATTAATGTCATGCTAAGTGAATGCTAAATTAGTAGCCTATGATCGTTTTGTAGGCTACTGAAAAGATAAACAAATATGAGGTAGTAATGATAGTTTTTTTAAGCCACCCATTTAAAATAACGAATTATAAGAGAAAGCTAATATTATTAAATTGTTTACTTACAGCTTGCGATGTTTCTTGTGTCAGATCCCAAAAAAAAACAAACTGTTGTTTCAAATTTCAACGCTACAAACAAAAACTTTTCGACGCGTGGCTATATAAATATAATCCCCTCATTTTTGAAGGTTGTAAAGCCATTAAACTAGTGAATAAAAACAAGTAAAAACTGCAAAAAGTTAACACAACATGCTGTGTGGAGACACGATGCACACCTGGAGTATCAGCTATCGCACTACTGAATGCCTGGGGGCGGAGACGAATGTCATTAACCACGTGACTTCAAAAGATTCGTTATATCCGGTTGAGAAAATAATAGCTGTTCTAGTGAAGAGGCCGTTTTGCTGTCAGTCGATAAAGGTCAAAAATATTTATGTTTTAAATATATTTTTTACAGTTTTTGTCTTTTTAAAATCCCATGTTGGGCTAATTGACCTTTTCTCTGCTGATAACGTATTTTAAGTATGTGTATCTACAGTTTATGAAGATTTGCTGTAATTTCAGTACGTTAGAGGTTCTATCTATTGGCTTTGTCTTTACATTTGTCTATTGTTTGTTTCTGTCACTAATCCTAATACCACACACATTCTGCTACTAGTGTACCTAAAAAAAGGCAAATACTTTCTTTGATGTGACAATAGATGAGTCTCCTTTTAATTATTCAAATTAATTATTCAAATTTAAAAGTATAAAAAAATTGCTTGCGCTTTATTAATAATATTCTTTATAATATTTTAAGTTTTACATAGACTTATAATTATTCTATGATAATTGGCTCTTTTTATAATAATAGTTACAACAAAAGTTTGCAGATTATGAAATCTTTCAACACCCCTGCACTTGCATATGTAAAAGAACCAGACAAACAGCAGACGTAAGAAAAAAGCTGGACTTTTATTTTGAAGGGACAAACTACTGTCAAATGACTTGAATGAAATGAACAGCTTTAAACTGTTAAGCGTGAAAATATAGAATATAAAACAACTGCTTGGTTTTGTCTTTAGTTTCATTGAAGCAGAAAATATATACAACAAAAAGGCAGAAGTAAGAAACACTTTGAAAAGCATCAGAGATCAAAAAACATCAATCATGACTAATAAATACCAATCATTTCCATTTCATTGCGATGAGGTGAGATACATCTTTACAAGGGAATAACAAGCTGGACTTGAATGAACAGCATGTGAAGGCAAACATAAAGCAAGTACATTTCTGATTGTGCGGTTTTGCTCTAAATGCATGACAAATGAATGGGACTTGCATGCAAATGCTCCTATCAGGTCAAAGGCTGTGCTGATAGCTCAAGTCTGGATGGTGAGATATGTACATCGATTCACTTCCTCACAGCTCATTCAGAAACATACAAACTTAAATGTCTTCACTGTAGTGGAAACAACATGGGCAACGCAAATTTGCATAACATGATACATGTTGCATAATATATGCAGGTTTTATCAACAAAACATTATTGAAACTAAACCTAAATTTTCACCCACAATTAATGGTGTCAGTTGTGTTCTCCCAACCGGTCGAATCAAGCTTGGGAAATTTGTTTAGGTAGCTACATCGTAGTAAACACCAACTTTATGCCTCGCCAGAATATTAGTCTTTTTCTTCAAGCATAGATTTAGCTCTATTCATATATTACAAACGTTTCAATATTTGAAGAAGATTGTGAATTTAATTTCTTAATAAAATAATTTGTCAATAAACAGATTAGAATTCTCTCAAATCTACATAGTTACAAAATGTTAATTCTCTATAATATAGGCAACGTCATCGGTGGTCAATTCACAGACCTTTTTTAGTTAATAGGTAGATTATACAGCATCATTTCATTCATCAGACAGGAAACAGCGGCTCCTTGTGTTAACAGGCACAGAGACTATACTTTTCTTTTGTTAAACACGCCGTTCTCTTTATTGCCCAAACCATGAATAAATAGTCCTACTGCTGAAATGCTAAACGTGAAATAATTTAACCAAATGTGTTACTTCATCGTAATAGACGAGATTATTAAATACTTTGCAGTTGGTGCCCCTTCCTCCACAGCTGAACATAAAGATGTGCATCACACAGGTTAATGTAGGTGGAAAACGTGAACAAGCTGCATTATTTCCACTTTTCCGGAGCGCAGTGTGGCTCAGATAATATTCAGCTGGCATTTGAAGAAAACAAAATAAATAACTTGGTAAGAATAAATAAAAGCAACTCCAAATAATGGTCAACAGGTATCACACAGTCATATTATGCAATATCTGCGGCGTGTAGAATAAATTAAAAGGAAATCGTTCACTTTTCTCCACCTTGTGCTGATGATCCAACACCATAAAATGGCATGAAAACAATCTTCGACTCAGAGACGACAAGGCAGGCCCATCTGCTCTCTGATTGGTTCATTTTTTTCACAGATAAAGTGCTAACTGAGGAGCCTCGGGGGGATTTGTGTACCGTTAGAAAATCCCAAGGAGCCTTTTTGTGGAACAGGAGTCTTCCTCTAGCTTTGCAAAAAAAAGTACAGACCACCATCTCGAGTCGGAAAAGCGACTAAGAAAGAAGCCCTCCAAAAGGGGCCATTTAAATGCTGTTTGTTTTGGTGAAAATTCTCAGAAAAAAAGAACGCCAAATAACAGCGATGGTCAAAATGCATTGCTTCTGAAAGCTAGAAAAAGTCCCTGAGATACATAATCAGCTTTATGACTCCCATTGGTGCCCCTTCTCAATTCATATAAATAACCTTAGCAATAATAATAATAATAATAATAATAATAATGGTAAATGTTGATAATACCACCAATGTGGGTGAGAAGTACTTCACCTTCCTGGCCATATGTACAAATATTCAAAAATCAGTCGGCCAGACTTGTTTTTGAACTGAAATGTTAGCTGCCACTGCGATGGCAATAATGATAATAAAGATTGTTATAATAACTTAATGCTTTGCTAACATCTTAAAGGCAGATAATGCAAGTATTGATATCCCGCGACGGGTCTCCATTTATAAAGAAAACAAAAATGGCATTCATTTACAATCCCATAGTTCATTTATACAGTGATCATACAAGAGTCTCCAATTAGACTTTTACAGACTCCATCACTGACAGCTTCATGGCGTCTTCTAGCATTTGATTGTCCGTGAACGTGGTCGGAGGTTCTGGGACAGAATCCGACAAGCCGATCAGAGACTCCAGGAGACATGTTCCTGGGTCGGCTGCTTGAGGAAGGCTGGGGTAGGTAGGCAACTGGAACTGAAAGAAGTTGTCCACGTGCTCATACTCCTTTAGGGAGTTGTACAGCGAGCTCGGTCCCAAACATGGAAATCCATCAAAGAATTCTAAGTCTGACTCGGATGACAGGCTAAGGTCCATGTAGCTGGCTGAATGATCGATGGAGGGCGAGGGCGTGTGTGGGACGGAGCCGCTGTAGAATAGTCCGTTTCCTTGATTAGCGTTCTCGTCTAAAAGTTCAGACATGGCTGTGCGACTGTTGTCTGTTTGTGACGTGTTGAGCTTTTCATCCGCTGTACTGAAGATGCCATAGCCCATCGACTCGCTCTTTTTCTGTTGGTAGTCACAGTTGTCGTTGCGCTCCCTGATAGAACAGTCTTCATTGTCTGTGTCGCTAAAGCTTAGGATTCTCGTAAGTCCGTTTTCATCAACATCCAGCGGTGACTGCTCACTTGGAACGTTTTCGACAGATTCAGAATCCTCGCTCTGGCCTGAGGAGCTAGACGAATCGGTCATGTCGCTGCTGCAGCTGTTCTCTCCTGTGGATAGTAGCTCTGAGTTAAAGTGAAATGTTGGCATCTCTGGCGTGCTGCTGATCTCTGCTGGTTGGTTTGGGAAACTGCTGTTGGGATGATTTTCGGGGGGCGTCTCTGTCTCCGTCGTGTGCTCCTCCAAGCGCTTTTCCAGCTCCAGCTTCATGATGGTGTGGATGTAGTGGGTATGAACTCGGCTAGAGTTAAACTCGATGCGGCCTTGTGTGTTCCCACAGCCATCTTTAGTGCAGCCGCATGGGAAGGATGAGTGGTCCATCTGTGAAGCCAATGAACAATGCGTTATTTCCTGCTGTTGTGCATGATACTTGGGAATATTACCCACAATCTTGGTAAGGGATGTTCTCAATGAAGTCTGTTGGGAATTGCTTACCTGACATTTGATCCCAGCCAAACTACAGCTGCAGGTCTCTGGCTCGCAGAAGCCTTGACAGTCACATCCGCAGTCTTCTCTCGATGTCCGCAGCTCATGGAGTTGACGTTTCTCCTCTTTATCGATTTTCTTCACACCGGCGGCTTTGAGGATGGCGTACCTTTTCTTCGAGGGGTAGGGATGCAGGAAGGAGCCATCATCCACATTTACTCCACTCAGGTCAATTTCCTCCTCGGGGATATCATCCACAGTCAGCTTTTCAGCCTCCTCAGACTCTTGGGTACCGTTTTTGGTAAGCTGTCAAAGGAAAAAAGTATATTTGCATGATTATGATGATGCTTCGATATAAACGCAGCTTGTTTGACCACAATGTGCGAGAATTCAATTTGCTACCTTTAGCTTAAGGGCTTCCAGTTTTTCCTCCCTCATTCGATTTTTGATTTTCTCTCGCCGTAGGTGGCGCTGTGCTATCGCAAACTCTGCCAATGTGTAGCGGCGTTGGGCACTGTGCCTTTGCATCATGCCAAGGGTGCAACCTCCCCGACTTGGCACGCTGGTGAAGCCCTGGCAACGAGGAAAGAAGAAGACCGTAACCTGGTCAAACTGCACGTTGCCTCGCCGTGTGCGCTTGGCCTTCTTCAGGATAGATGTTGCTGAGGAAAGAGAGAGAGAGGATAAACATAAGACATTCAGCCTTAAAAAAACACAAGTGGAATACATACACGGAAATTCATGCTTGGAATTTCTTAATGGAAAATTAGAAGCACATGTCTTAGAATGCTGGAAAAAAAGAAAGCGAAGTTCTGTTCCTAGGATATCATCTGGGAGTATTTGAGTAGGAAGTGTGCCAAGCCTAATGGGAAGACTTGGAGTGGTTGAGTCTCTTGTGTAAACATCAAGATCCCATTAATGTTATTGTTGCGCGTGCACTACATCACCACTAGATGGCAGCCTGCAAAAAGGAAATGCCATGAGCTACAGTCATTGGTTGCACACCAAATAAAAAGACCAATTTCTCCTATCAACATAAGAACAGATGTGTGGATAGTTAATAGTTTTCAGACGCATCTAGTCATAAGCAAAGACAACTACATTCCTCTTCGTTCGTGTCTGACAAACACAATCCACCCAGGAATTTCCCCTTGGCGATGAAGTGTGCAGGGGGAATAAAGCATCCAAAATCATAACCTCGTGGCTGGATGATCTGGAAGTTTGAGGTTTCTGGAAGTGGTGAGGGCACTTAAGACGGCTGCTTTTTTAATAACATACACCCATCGTTATATAAAGACAGGCAATCTGTCTGTGCGTTTCTTGCTTATTATACCCACAACCAGCCAAATTCTACATTTACCCCCCAAAAAATAAAATAAGTCAATGTCAAAGGCTCTCAGATTTCCTTTTTGAAACAAGAAAACAACATTTTTAAACTGTAATTTCAGTACGTCTGTCCTCTGTGCAGAACTTCATGAGCTTCTGTCAGACAGGAGTTCAGTTTCCACTAGGACCAGCAGCTTACCATTGTTATCTGGAGGGAATGGATCTCAAACTGTCCCCACAGCTGCTTTATATTAGACTTGCAATGGTGGGAACTCAATCTAGTATGTTTTCTCTATCCCTGTGCAAATATGTGTTGCTCATCTAACAATCTGATAGAGAAGACAGTGGTTTCACTAGAGCCTGATACATGGGCAATACCATCTCTAAACAATGGTATGCTATTGTTAGTACTTTAAAACATTAGAAGTGATGATCTTATGATTTCAAGCACTTGATAATACAGTAACTGACTGGCAATATATATTTTTTTTTATTCCTCAAATATACTTAAACTGATACTCTATGTTTGTGCTAGTCAGGGTTGAAAGAATGATTTATTTTAAGTGAATGAAAAGGAGGCGGTGAGGGATAGGCAAACAGCATGTTCAGTGGTTTGTACGGTTGAGTGTGTTGGTGCCAATCATTACGCAACACTGAAAATGCATCCAAAAATACTCTAGAAAACATGGATTGTTTATATTATACATGTGCAGACTGCCATCACTACCATTTAAAGGAGAGTAAAACAAAACAGACAAGTAGAACACAGTCATTCTAAAATATAATGCACTTGTTTTAATCAAATAATCACAGCCTTTAGTCAAAACTATTTAAAATAAATGTTACTATTCAAGTCTTTCACTCAGCATGCCGATTCCCAGACTACACTCCATTATCTGACTTCACTCTCCATTTCATAAACGCAAGCAGACAGCCATATCGTTTCCCTTCCTCTTCTCTTCATCCCTGCCTTCCTGCTCCGTGCCCTTTGGTCTTTCTCAGCACCTGTGTTGGGTCCATGCCCAGTGCTCAGACAAAGCTCTGCGTTCATTCTGTCTCCATCACATGGCACACTCTCTGGCTGCCTGCCCTGCCATCCTGGGAAACTCACAACTGTTTGCTTTCCTTCCCTGACTCACCCTAACAACCTGGAAGAACGAATTGCTTGAGCTGACCAAAAGGATCCAGCATGCATTAAAACATCCGAGGTAATTTGTTGCATCCATGCAATTAATCTTACACCCTTCCCATATCTCCATAACATCTTCTCAGATAGGACACAATCACAAATCTTCTGCGTGCAAAATAGCTACGAGAAGAGATTTAATGATGCCCACCTTAGATAAAAGCATTTTAAATAAAATAGAGATTACATTTAAGGAGGAACTTACTGTTCAAGGATGTTACAGGGGAGCTGGGGTTGCTGGGGGTCGAATCCAGAGTGTCCGAGTAGCAGCTCTCCCCATCTGAGTCCCACTCAGAGTAGGCAGAGGAGGAGAGAGAGGAGGGGGATGAGGAAGAGTAGCACGGGTCCTCCTCCACCTCCTCATACTTCCTCTTGAGAACCCCGCTCATGGCGCTAGCGTTTGGTGATCTGTGGAAAAACAAGCAAAGACAAGAGTTAAGAGTGTATTAAGGCTGTATTTATACTAATCAACAATTCACATCAAAAGCATTCCAGTCTACAGTAGTGTCTTCCAAACAAAATGAGTATGCATCCATTCAATATTCTTTGTTTGGTCTAAAATGCAATTGGCCTGATGATTGTGTGCATTGGCCATGTAAATCCACACATTTCTGCAAGGATCCAATACAAATATTCCACAATGTAATGTTACCTTAGCAATGCTGTGAAAATAAATATCACCGTGACACATACCGACTATGACTAAACATGAATCAAGCACTATTTTCAAATAAAAAAAGAAGTTTGGATGGCCAAAATATGGTCCATAATAAAAAGATGCATTATGAATACAGGCAAAAGCATTACTCTCCAAACAAGAAGCTGACCGCTCTTACTGCCTCTGAGCAGAGAGCGAAAAACAGGAAGCAATCAATCACGTCCCTCCGGTGCAAGTCAACAATTACCAGACCCTTCACCCACTTCCAAATCCAATCGCTTAGACAAATACATTGATTAGGCTGGGGTTGATTACATAGCAACATTAGCGAGGAGGGTAAATTTAGGTTACCTTACCCAAAAAAAACACATCACTGAGCCGGTAGCGGCAATTATGCTTTACACAGCTGCTAAATGCATTTTATGAGACTCTCTAGTAAATGTGTGTACAGCTTGGCACAGTAAACATGTTTATGGAAGTACAGGCTGAATTTGTCGCTGCTCCTGTGGAGAGGTTGCTTAATGGGCAATAAAAGCAATCAATCCATTGGCAGGAAGAGTCTAGCCAGAGCCCACCAGCTTTTAAGGGTCAGAGCCAGTGCAGCACAGTGGCTTTCACACAAAACCATCATTTGATACTGGCGGCTGTGGACTCATTTGGTTCTCTGCCCTGAGATAAACCCCAGTCAGCTGGTTCACCTCAGGCTCAGCTTCTCGCTGCCTTCCAGACACGTTCATGCTGAAACAGGCAGAAAAGGAGGAAGAAGAAGAGTAGGGAGGAAAGCGTTTGATGTAAAGAAAAAGAGTTTTCAGTTCTGCTTGAGCAAAATGTTCAAAATTCATTAGGAAGTCCGATTATATCCTAGGCTAACTGAACTACAACAGGATTGTTTTTCCCCTAGCAGAACATGAATCGATAATGATGAAAAGCAAATAGATGTCACAGAACAAAACTTGTTCTCAGCAAGACAGCCGTTTCTGAGAAGAAAAAAAAGCGACAGACGGTCGTGACTGGCAGATTACACATCTCATGATGCTCGTCTACAATGTCATCGACCAAAAAAAGAAGAACCAAATGGCTCTGATTCATCCCTGCCATACAGAGTGACTAACACAATGACTAAATAGCTAATAGTCTGCTAGAAGTCTAATCAACCAATGGAACATAATTGTACATGATCAGAGTGTACACGTACTTCAGTTAATTTAAAAAAGGGTGGTTCAAACTGACCATTACAACTAACCATGTGTTTGCAACCAACAGTGCATTAGCACTTAATACATTATAACAGTGACTAATCATGCTTAATTGATATTCAATCTAATCCTGTATCTAAATGAACAATGGCACCAAACAATATTGTGCATTAATTATGTTTAATATTTAAACTACACTTTTAGGTAGATTTGAAATGTCTACGCAAACTACCACTACAAGTATGTTATAGAATTACCACTAGTAAAACATATACTTAACATCCATCTAACCATTACCTCCAGACAGACTTTCCCACAGGTTGCTTTATTTACAAGCAGAGCATCTTTGTCTCTCTCTCTCTGAGCATGTGCAATTCACACATTAGTGCTGCCGTCACAAATGTGCCAGACATTGAGGGCAAGTCTGTGCCGTCTGCACATTTAGTCGTGTCTTCTCGTCTGCCAAATGTTGCTGCCAGAAAGCAGAAGGTGAGTCTTATCTGCCTCTGAAGCCGACTAGATCTTCCTTGGTGTCAGACTTATCTGCTCGTGCAACACCATTTCTGAAAGCAAGTAATACTTGAACCCCGACTAGAGGAACTCTACTTGGAAAGTTACACAATCGTTTGTGCCATGTGTTAATACGTGGACCTGCTGCTGTTAAGGGTTTTAAACAGACAACGACGCAGAAAACAGCTGACTTGCCTGAAAACAGCAGTACGGGCTGAGGACATGATCTATTTTTATTGCAAACAGTATGTGTCCAGATCTGTCCTCATTTGCATGCAAACAGAGCCAGCGCAGGGAGCGTGAACCCTTACATGCTACGTCTTGATTGAAAACAAGCAGCTTTTTTTTTTTTTTTTTACACCCACAGGCCCACAGACCTAGACAGGAAAATCTTTTTAGATAAATCACATGATTACGAGAGAGAACCTGACACTTGACTCACAGAGGACTTTAAAACCTTTCAGAATTCATCCTCTGCTCATTTGACTAGTAAATGTCTTTCGCATTTTCCCACAGTCACGTTTCCAGATGCAGTCTACTCACGCAAGAAAACCACCTGCACCTCTCTGGTGTTCACCAGAACTCATACTTGACTCAGGAGGTTCTCAGGGGGTATTTGCCTGACAAGGATTTCTCTCTCTCTATCTATCTATGTGCATTTTAACCATTCTCTGACATGACAATGCTAAAATACATATTTTGAAAACTATACCACCACCACTGCCATCATCTAAAGAACATTAGCATAAATCACTAGAATACGTCACTATTGCATTGATTTTGTAAAAACAGTGATGCCATATCCATGTATATTATGTTTTGTGCATGTCCAGTCTCTAGGAATGCATGAGCACTTCACAACAACGGAGAACTACGGGACCATGTATTATGCCATTTATGCTTATCTGTATGAATGGGAATTGCTTTTACAAAGTTGCCACCTAAAATAATCATAGAAATGTTCTCAGTATGCTGTTGTTGTGTAAACATACCCTCAGACAGAGTTTATCCTCACATTCAACCACCATTTCTACTCCTCATTTAACAGCGAAAAAAGAGAATTCCCTGAGGACAACATGCATGCCTACCAAGCAGAGGAGTTTTAATTAAGGACTCTGGACAGTGAAGAGAGGGGGAGGACAGTATAGGAGAGATGAAGACAAGGAAGAGAGAGCGAGAGAGAGAGAAAGAGAGAGAGAGAAACCTGGGTGTTGGAAGTGGGTCATTGTCTCTTGACTGCAGCCTACCTGACACATTGATTTGTTAATCTTGCTTAACAGGCAGAAACAATGACGACGAGCTAATCCCAGGAACAAGAGAAAGAGGGGGCGGATGTTAGGGGACTCAGCTGGAGGTCAATCTGGAGCTTGTCCTGTTGCACTCCAACATCAGCGGTGAATGGAAATATGAGCAAGAAACCCCACAAATAAAAAATGAGCAGTCAAAACATAGCGTCTAGTGTCTAGCCATAAATCCACCACTGAGCAAGTCTGGATTTCCCATCCAGGCAGAAGCTGTTATCAGCGAGGTATCCCAGATGCTTCAAGCAGGTGAGACATTCACACTGGAGCATAAATTATGCAGAACTTGCCATTCCAATAAAAGCGGTGCTCTGATGAGGTATTCTCAATGCTGCTGTCGCCAAGGACAGTGGATATAAATCTTGTGCAGAAAGCCACAAAAGGAGCAAACTGCAAAAACCTGATATGCATCAGTTGTCAGCACAAGTTAATGAGATAGTTCTCCCAAAAATGAAAACAGCCAAAGCTGTTTGAGTTCTTTTTTTCCGCAAATGCAGACAGCTGGAAGCCTGTAACCACTGACTTCCATGGTATTTGTTTTTCCTACCATGTTCAGAATTTCTTCGTGTTCAACAGAAAAAAAAAAGTCAAGAAGGGTTGGAACCACTTGAGGGAGGTGCTTGTGCCCTTCTGCTACCAAAAAATATAAAAACAACTTACACCACTGAGCAGATTGTCTAAACTACCTTCAAACAGTGGAATTCTGACCTGACATTATGCAAGAGTTGACTTTGCCCCTCCAGCTCATGGCGCCCATCCTGATAATAAAGTAACGTGCAGTGTGTACCTCATCTTAACTATCTAAAAAGTGTGAATATGAATACTAGCTGGTGCAAAAAAAAAAAAATCACTTGCAATAATTGTTTTAAGAACCAGATTCCAGCAGAATATCAAAAACACTCCCCCTGCTGGTCAGCCCATCAGAACTGCAGTCAGGCGAGAGGAGGGAGACGTGTGGCTGTGCCGATCATCACTCTAGATTTTGAACTACGCCAGAGACATTCTGTTCCTGAGCCTCAACCCATGCAGAGCACACATTCATCCCAAATAGGAGAGCGCACTGATGTGGGAGGAGGGTAGCGGGCGAGAACTTTAAACAAATAAATAATGCGATGTCTCCAGCCCACAGGAATTCTCCTCTGGCATAGCGGCACGTTCTGTAATAGTCTATCTATCCCAGATGTGTCTGCACTGTCCAGACCACTATTGCCCAAGAGGATCCACCTCAGACAGAAACACCGACACAAACACCTGATGGAGTCGCGAGTCATCAGAGATGATGTTATTAGGCTGGAAATGAAGATTTCTCTCACGTGCTTCACCAGAATAACTATGGATTCAATGTATCATCATACTATGCATTTCCATAGACATGCAAACACCATGTACAAGCTTACTGATATTTGAAATCCCTCACATGACAATGAATCCATTATTCACTACTAGGAAGATCACCATCTAAAAGGTCATCTAAATTATGCCAAGAGCCATAAGAAATGGCATCTCAAAACACCCTCTAAAAGTTATTTAGAGAGAATCATTGCTCCAGGTTGAAATCAATGAATGGAAACTCTGACTGCTCAGGAAATTGCCAAAACTGAAAGAAGATCCTTCCATGCAACAATTTGCATCAATATCCGAAATGCAAACTTCCAACACAGTTCGCAAAGTGTAGCTTCCTTGAGAAGTCATCTGCATGAGTTTGTTCTGTCTAACTTAATGGTGACAAAACAAATACTAGCCATCTTTACCAGTCTCCCGGGACTCCCAGGGGAGAGTATATGTGTGTGTCTATAGGATGGGGGAGCTCAGGGGTCATCAGCTAACGTCTGGGGCACTTGCTGGTACCTCACAAGCTGGGAGGAATGTTTGAGAGTGACAAAACAGATGGGTTCCCTCTGCTTCTCGGTTTTAGAGACATCAGGACTTCAACTCCCCCACCAATACTATTGCACAAAAGCCACACACACGTATCTATCCAAATAAATCCACCCAGTCTGTGGGTGGGAGACTAATAAAAATGACATGTTGTGATGTACACCAATTATGACAACATCATCTCGTTATCATCAGTTATTTATTTATTTTAATTTGAGCATGACTGGGTTTAACTGAGACATGTGAAGTAGAGGGAGGAAAATATCCAGACATGCTACTTCAACCTGCTGAGTGATTTCACTGACCCCAGTACACGTGCAAGTTCACACCTCATCAGCCCTGAAGTACGTAAACAATATAATCTTTTATGATCCTGTTTGATTAGTTTAACGTGTACTTCAAATCAAAACAACATTGCAGGTTATGGGAATGAAACATCTCACTTGTAAATAGTCTACCACAGAGGAGTGCAAATGCATTTTAAACGACATGAAACATTAATGGTATTACTCAGCCCGTTTTAAGAATATAAATGACCACATATATGTGAGGTATGTCAGCAAAAAAAAAAAAAAAAAAAATTCCGACTTGTCATTGGTAATTCCCACAAACAATCCGAGTGATGTCGCGCGAGAGACAGCGACTGTGCGCTCGTTCACACAGAACCACGCGCAAAATAAACACAATCAAACTTACGACACAGCCACAAATATACAAACATCATAACACGCGCTGCTGCGCTCGTGCTTTCACAAAATACCGAAATTATGGAACTAAAGTTTACATACAAGCCCAATGAATCCTTCCATCATACATTTGACCTGCTCAGAGACATGAATTGTAAATTACCTGACAAAAGGAATGCCTTGAATAACAAACAGTGTGGAATAAGAATATTAATTTGCCTAGGTTATCCCAATCACGCAGATCACAACGTGTTGGTGATTGTTGCCTCGTGATTGACTAATGTCAATCAAAACAATTATCATATGACCTGGGAGGTTATAAATAAATGGGCACCTTGCTTGCTTATATTAAGAAATAAAATAAAACACTCATACTTTTCTTTGTGAATGAATGTTGGGCTAGTGGTTATGTGTGTCTATGCTAAATGTAGCCTAATAAAATACCACCATAAAAGCTATTTATGTGCTATTGATCAAATACCGGTTCGACAAGCTGAAGTTTGGCTCGGATCAAGTAAGGTCTCCCCCCAGACCTGCATTCAGCCTCGTATGCACCCTCGGTGACGTCATCGAGGACTGGAAGAGCATATGAGGCTGAGCGCAGATCTGCATGCAGACTAATGAACTGATGCGGTGTGGCACCTTAAGGAGTCGCTCGCGCTTCAGAAGATACACCAGCGCTGTAAACGTGAACGAGGAATGCACTCAACACACACATACAAACTAGCAATTACGGCTTATCGTTTACACACACATAGGTCCACTATCCTGGAATTCTGCCAATGGATCCGATCAGAACCGCCAACAGCTGCTTATGAGAATTAGAGTATCTTTTAATGAAACCAAACAAACAGTGCCATTCAAAATTGTTGACAATAAATAAATAAAAACACGAATATGTACACCGAACAACACTTAATGCGGTTTATATAAGCATTACAAATTAAATTATAGCTTACCTCGTTTGAGAGTTTATTAAAACACAATTAAAAACGCAAGACAATGGTTAAATTACGTAAACTTTAGTTAGTTTTTTTCTGTCACGGCAGCATACAACCATGTCCTCTAGATTTGCTACTTGAAATAGTTACACAACACATTTTATCTGTTTACACCGGCCGACAAAAGAACACTGAAACTATCTGGCTGGACTCCAGATCCGAGGTTTGCCTATTAGACACATTACAAGTGCGGCGTTAAACAGCGCGGAGCTCCGCTACTCACCAATAACGTGTCCGATCAGCATTAGTAAATCATAATCTAGGAAAAGATGAAGCTGTAATAATCCAATAGGTGTGATCGCGCGTTTATCCGTACAGAGATCCCGTTGTGTTCGTGCGGCTATTGTGCGCTCGGCGGACTGGAGCGGCAGCTGAAGCTGTTCCTCTTGTCTGAAGCAGACGCGGAGCAGCGCAGTCTTTTCGTCAGTGGAAAACTCCCTCCTGGCGTGTGACGCAGGCGGTGACACTGAGCCCACGCGCCGCTTCCTGCCTTCCGCGCGGAGCGACACTCCTCCTGGCGCACACAATCACACAGAGAGCGAGAGAGAGACCGGAACAACAAGCGCGAGTTATGGGAAACTGTAAATCTTTCATTGCCCTCAAAACATTTACTATGGTAACCACAGTGTCTGGCAAAATATTGGAGTATAGGCCTACACACTGAAATCTTGATTAATTGGGCTTCCTTAAAATATTGTCAGATATTCAGAATCTATTTTGGCTTAAATTAACTTTCTTTCAGCATATATTAATTAAAAACATTCATTTATATTAAGTGTATGTAATTGGCAGTATTTTTTTTTCATTTTTAGAAGATTATGATAAATTATATAATCATATAAAAGTGTCAAATGTAATCACTATATATATATATATATATATATATATATATAT
>CAIGQQ010037704.1:309678-326306 GCA_903798035.1 Danio albolineatus | reverse complement strand
ATGTATGTATGTATGTATGTATGTATGTATAATTCATAACTCATTCAGTTTGAGTTCTGCTTAATATAGTAAAGTAAATAATAAAGTATATAAGTAAATCAGAGTAACTTTTTAAAAAATATATGTTAATCTAACATATTTCATTTAGTGATTTTAACTGTTAGCTTTTACAGTGTACACATTACCTTTTTTTATTTTTAAAGAAAAGTAAATTCAATAAAGTTTGTATACATATTAGTAAGCGTGCATAATAATAGCATTTATAATAGATAGCATTCATAATTCAAATTTATTAATTTGGGGTCGACACAGTGGATTGAACCACCAACTTATAAAGCATTTGTTTTATGCAGCAGATGCCCTTCCAGCTCCCATCCATTACTGGGAAACATCCATACACACATACACTACGGACAATTTAGCCTACCCAATTCACTTATACCACGTCTTTGGACTTGTGGGGGAAACCGGAGCACCCGGAGGAAACATGCAAACTCCACACAGAAACACCAACTGACCCAGCCGAGGCTCAAACCAGCGACCTTCTTGCTGGGAGGCGATTTCGCTACCCACTGCACCATCGTGATTCCCTCATAATGGTATAATAAAATAAAAAATACATATTCAAACATCATTATGACCAAATCAATTTTATGCACATATGTCATTAAACTTGTTTATAAGCATAATTTTCTTAAATATGTTTTTAGTGTCTATATTCATATTATCAGCAGCATGCTAAAACATGTTTACTTCAGGCACAAAATGTCATAATAAATTTTTTAAATGTTTAAAGAAAAAATAGGCTTAAATATCTTATCCAATATATTTAATTTAGGCACAGTCATCTGAATAAACAGATTAAGTAGTGTTCTCAAAAGTATGTTCATTTGCTGGTAGATTAGCACCCAATGATGAAAGTGTAAGGCAATCTGACACCTGAGAGGTGTAAATCCTTCACTTATAACATGAAAGCCACTCATTCCTCAACAGAAAAGTACAACCGCCTCACTCCTCGTGTATTTCACACAGTAATTTGCATGTAAATGATTGCCCTCACGTCTACACATGCAATGTAAGCTGAATTTGACAAAAAAGCAAGCTTTGGGCTCTTTAGAAATCCTGACGCATGTCTCTTAAGTAAGCCGTAAGCAAATAACATCTTTCCTTTTCATCTTATTAATGTATCCCCACAGCAGATGTGAAGTGGATTATCTCCATTAGTCTTTTCTTCTGGCCCTGTTTTGCAGTTTCGCGTCAGAATCTATCAGATTGCCCTCTAAAAAATTCACCACAAGCTAAATTCAATGGTTACAAGTTTCCTTCCTTCCTTTTTTTGAAGCAGTGCTACAGATGACAAACTTGACATTTCTAAAAAAAAAAAGTCTGAGTTTGTATCTTGCAATCTCTTAATTCTGACATTTTTGTTTAGAATACCACAATATAAATTCAGAACTGTTAATTTATAAGGCGATTATGTGAGATACAACAATGTGAGATATAAACTGTGAGATATAAAGAGCCTGAAATTTAGGATGGGATGATAAACTCAGAATTTTTTTTTTCAAAACATAAACGTCATTGACATTTTATTTCTCTCCTAAGATTTATCACTAATTTACACAATTGTGAGTTTCAAGGGTTTCTTACAACTCTACAATTGCATTTAGTCATTTAGCAGACACTTTTGTCCAAAGCGAATTACAACTGAGGAGGTATTCAGCCATTCAACAAGAAGAGGCAATACATACAGAGATGCTAGTTATTCAAAGTAACTTGTGTGTGCTCAGAGAATTTACTGCTACAGTAGAGTAGTTTTTGTTGTTTTGAGACAGAGAGAGAGAGAGAGAGAGAGAGAGAGAGAAGGAGAAGAAAGAGAGAAAGTGCTTCTTATAGGTGGTTTTGGTATTATGCACTGGGGTCCAGGCGTTCTCTGAAGAGATGGGGTTTTAACTGTCGTTTGAAGGATACCAGTGTATCCGCAGTCCGACAAATGAATGAATGAATAAATGTAAAGGTTTTGAAAAGGAATGAAAAACTCTGACTTTTATTTCTCATAGTACAGACTTTTTACCTCAAAAATTAGAAATGTAAACTTGTCATTGCAGCTTGATTTGAAGACGTTGGTGTAAGTGAGAACTGTGAGGACACAGTCGCAATTTAATCATTTATTCTTTGGAAGAAACCAGCTTCCATATTTTAGGAACCAACACCATGTCCTAACTACACACGACACAACAACATTCCAGCAACAAGCCATTTGTGTCTCCACACCAGATACAACATAACAGAAACACTTGCAATACCAGTCAGAAGTGCAGAACAGTGCACTGCACTCCCAATACAACAGACAGGTTTAAATATGCAACCCTAAAGCTAACCCTATTTTGATCAAAATATGAATATTTTGTATTGTTTTTTTTTTCTGTCACTGATAATCGTGTGATCCCCCCTTCTGTTAGTGTTTGTGTTGTTGTTGTTTGATGGATGTTATGTAATTTGTGTTTTGTTATTGTGCGATTGCGACTTGAAAATGAGATGGTACATACCAAGGGGTAATTAAATCAATTAAATTCAATTAAATCTCATAAACAAAATTAAAATGACACACAGTACTGAGTGACTGAAATAGTAGGTTTGCACAGAGAGTTCACACTTCTAACTTTCATATACAAACATTATTAATCGCAATCGCAAAAAAAATCATGATTTAAGCACTTGCAATTTCTAAATCGTGTGAGGCTGCAATTTTATCTATGAATTTATTTAGATTTTTGTTCATGTTCTTGTGCGCATGATTTTAATCATTAACCAATCAGACCTGACACAGTACACTGGGCAATTACAGCTAAGCTGAGCGGGAGAAAGATGTTAACAAATCAGAGCTCACTCCGCACACAACCAAGTTGAGCGGGAGAACTGAATAGGTGGTTTTGATTTACGTTAGTTTTTATTTATTGTTATGCCTGAAATTGAGGTTAGTTCATCTTTATTTTTTCATGTCGTCTGTTTTTAAGACAATTTATTACAGTTTGTTTATCAAGCAGTTAGTGCTACTGTGTACAGTATGTTTTTAACTAGAGGTGAGGTTAATCTTCATTTATTATGTTGTCTATTTTAAAGACAATTGTATTTCAGTTTCATTTATTAAATTTAATACTATGTTATTTCATTGTGAAATGTTTTGTTATGCACTTCTTGTGCACTGAATACATTTAGAATGTGTTTATGTAGCTTGTTTGAAAAAGCAGACAGTTGCCAAAATCGCAATCAAAATCGCAATCACAATATTTGTAAAAAAAAATAAATAAATAAAAATAAAAATAAATTTAATAAAAATCACAATATGATTATTTTGTCCATATTGCCCAGCCCTAACAAACATATGTATGCTACTTATTTTATTTGCAAGATCTGCGGTATCTACTGGTGTTTTGAAAGTCATTGAAAGTTAAACTTACTTTTACCTTTAGTGTGCATACCCATGAGTCTTTGTAATTAATGAATAAATATTCTCAGTGAAAATGTTTTGCAAACCATTTTCTAGTTTTGAATCAGAAAATCCAATAATGTTATTTTTATTGTTAAAAGTCATCTTCTTCTTTTTGTAGCAGAACTAAGACAATCCCAAATCCCAGAATCCCCTCAAGCAATTTCACATGAAAACAGCTTTTTTACATATCATTCCCTATAGACGCAGCTGTTTGTTTCCTCACGGACACGGTCCTGTATTTTCATTCCAGTAATTAGACTCATTGATTAACCCTGACGCTGGCTGCATTCCACAAGAGACACCAAACTGCGATTTCCCATCTCCCTTCAACCACATGTTTGATATAAAAGTGACTCATCATTTCAGTCGTCATTTCACAACGCTGACTGTGTGTTTTTACTGGCACCACACACACAGCTGTACAGAAGGGGAGTTTTATTTTTCCGCTGACCTCCCGCTCTTTTTCTCCTTCCTGCCTGCCTGAGGATCAGATATGAGAATCGGGTGGCAAATTAAAACAACAGTCAGTTTTCCACTGCATGTACGAGATGTGCTAATTCGGGCACTGTGGTCAGGGTGCATCCTCACCCTTCTAACCGTCACCCGCGGGCCCCATAGAAGAAACTGCACGCTCTGGCAGATGGAGGTTCGAAGGGCAGCTTGATAATGATGGAGGATTAAACGCCACATTCCCCTCCTGCATGTGTTTGTGTTCCCTCTTTAGTGAGAATTTATGGCCTCTGCGGTGCAAAGATAGATTGCCAGGGAAAAAAAGAGAGAGAGAAAACGTCACTAATCTGTGGGTGATAATTCCCATTCAAGTGAGTGATTCTGGATTAATAAAAATGCTAATTCACAGAAACGCAAGGGCTCCCGTGGCATGTTTGCCCTCGACTCTATTAAAACCAAAGACACCGGGATCATAAATAAATATGGATGTGATTTTGTCAGACTGTGTGGGTGGTTTGTGCTACATGGCAACACTCGTCATAAACGTATTATTCATTCAAACAACCACGGGCAAAAGGACACAGAGGTAGAGACATAATTGAAAAAGATCTGATTAAAAAATCTAGAAAGCTATGTTCACAGCTAGTAAACATCTAGGGTCATTCAATCGCATCTTATCAACCGCGCAGCAACATGTTTGCACCTGGCATTAGGATGCATTTTGGTTAATCTAATAACAAGTTGACATTAAATACAGGTGTAAATGGAGTCTAACGCCACATTGGCACATTAGGAGTGCAGAGCAGTGAGCCTTTTCAGTTTAATCATACGGAAGTTAGGTGTAAACGCCCTGGCAGAGAATTATGGGATTAAAAGTGGCATTGAGAAAGCATTGATAACAGCAGAAATAGTCAGAAAGGTTGGGCATTTCTCAACTTTACGCAACTGTCAAGCAAAAAAACTGAAAAGTAGGCAAGGCAAGATGTTTAGGGATATTTCCGACTGTTTGCAGAACTGTCTAACTGTGCTTAAATCATTAGATGTAGGCTACTATCAGAATGTCTTCCTTCACACTTTCAGTTTATACAAACATCTTGAACCACATATGCCTGTGTGTTTATGCATTGATTCCACCTGATTTGTTTTTCTCAGTCACTTTGGTACACTTCTTAGATCAGAATTGAAATTCTCAAAACTGTTCAATCTCCACACTATTGTATCACTTGTGCACATCAACAAACCAGTTTCTCGTTCCTTTGAACAGGTTCGCAAATGCTTTGGTACATCCATGCAAACGATTATGTGAAATTTTCTGATGTTTCCTACATTATCAATTGCTTTTGTCATGTTGGTCAAAATGCATTATAATGGCCTCTGTCTGATTAGTCTCACCCTCCACACCATTGAATCGTTTGTTCATGGCATACGTTTCTACATTCAAAAAGTCTGAAGAAGTTGTCATAATATATTGTCATAAAGCATTTACTATAAATTTCCATTAGACTTTTTTTCTGAATCTGTCCAGAATTGGTCAATTTCTCCCAGATCTTAACTTTTCCTGTTCACATTTCTAATTTTGTTTTGTTTTTTCTTTATCCTATACAGTGTTTTTTGTTCCTTTCAGCATCACAATGACATGGTCTGTTGAGAAATTACAGTACAAACAGCAAAAAACAAAACAAATGTCATAGTTTACATCAGAACATCCTTCCAGCGTACACTGTGGTATTGACAGCATGACTAAGTAATTTGACTGTCTTATCTGTACACTAGGACTTGTCATTCTGAGGCACTGACATTATCATTGCTAGAAATTTTATTTTGAGACATGAACTAAGGATTTTGAGCAAGAGACTGGCTTTGCATGTAATCCATGGTGTTTTGCTACTTGTAAATGTTGTTTTGAGAAATACACTGCAATTACACTTCTTATCTGAGAAGTGTATTAAAGAAAACTGAGAAAAACTGTAAGACAGGCATGCTCGTTGTAAATTTGGCAAGCCCCAGACCTTTGGCGTGGTAGTGTTGTCAACAGCACTGACTGCAGATTGGGGGTTGTTCACACAGCATTTTTCCTTTCCAATGTGCTACTTTTCTATTATTTTTCAACGTAAACGCACATTTGAAGGATGTGACTGACCATCACACTCATGTCTTGCACCTTTTGAAAGGGCCGCACACATGAGCACTGCATTTTTATATGCCGTGTCAAGTTAAAACAACCTTAACTCTGCGGTGGCAGTGGACCAATCACAAGAACTCGGAGGCTGGGCAACTGTTGCAAGTTTGCTTACAGAAGCTCAGTGTCTCTTAGGATACCTTTGTGGTTTATGCTGTGCTTTTTTTTTCAAACCATTCCGGAACGCTTCGACTTATTTAGAAGCAAAGATGCATTTGTGTGAATAAGCTCTAAGGCTCTGTTTCACCTCTTGTTAACATTTATTTTCATTAAACAAGGCTGGGGAAGGTTACAGAAAAATGTCTGCTGCTCTGAAAGTTCCAATGAGCACAGTGGCCTTCATCATCCGTAAGTGGAAGATGTTTGGAACCACCTGGACTCTTCCTAGAGCTGGCCGGCCATCTAAGCTGAGTGATCGGGGGAGAAAGGCCCTAGTCAGGGAGCTGGTAAATAACCCGATGGTCACTCTGCCTGAGCTCCAGCGCTCTTCTGTGGAGAAAGGAGAACCTTACAGAAGAACAACCATCTGTGCAGCATTCCACCAATCAGGCCTGTATGGTAGAGTGGCCAGACGGAAGCCACTCCTTAGTAGAGGGCACATAGCAGCCCACCTGGAATTTGCCAAAAGGCATCAGAAGGACTCTCAGACTATACGAAACTAAATTCTCTGGTCTGATGAGACTAAAATTGAACTCTTTGGAGTGAATGCCAGGCGTTACGTTTGGAGAAAACCAGGCACCGCTCATCACCAGGCTAATACCATTCCGACAATAAAGCATGGTGGTGGCAGCATCATGCTGTAAGGATATTTTTTAGCAGCAGGAACTGGAAGACTAGTCAGGATAGAGGGAAAGATGAATGCAGCAATGCACAGAGACAGCCTGAATTAAAACCTGCTTCAGAGTGCTCTTGACAATCAGACTGGGGCAATGGTTCATCTTCCAGCAGGACAATGACCCAAAGCCCACCACCAAAATATCAATGGAGTGGCTTCACAACAACTCAGTGAATGTCCTTGAGTGGCCCAGCCAGAGCCCAGAGCTAAATCCTTTTGAACATCTCTGGAGAAATATGAAAACGACTGTACACCGTCGCTTTCCATCCAACCTGATAGAGCTTGAGAGGTACTGCAAAGAGGAAAAATTTGCGTAAAAACTCCCAAAGACAGGGGTGCCAAGCTCGTGGCATCATATTCAAAAAGACTTGAGACTGTAATTGCTGCCAAAGTTGCATCAACAAAGTATTAAGCAAAGGCTGTTAATACTTATGTACATGTGATTTTTCACTAAATACATTTGCAACAATTTCATTGTCATTATGGGGTATTTTGTGTAAAATTTTGAGGACATAATTTAATTCATTTTGGAAAAAGGCTGTAACATTAAAAAAATGTGGAAAAAGTGAAGCACTATGAATACTTTCTGGATCCACTGTAAGTCATGCACAGCATGATGATATTAGCAGGATGAATCTTGATGATATTTAAACTCAAGTGGTCACAAAAGAATACATGTAAAGAGCAAGTGGAAATAAAAATTAGATATTTTGCACAATATTAAAGCTGCAAGCATGAAATGATTGAAGAGGCATGCAGTGAACTAGCAGGGTTTAAATGTTGTCCAAGCATTTGCTTAATAAATGCTAACTGGGGCATGAGGTCAGCATGTGTGTTGTAACAGAACGATGACTTTTACTTTGTGACATATCTGAGCACCTTAAGAAATATTTTGTGTTAGTGTGGTGAAACTGTTTTGTTTCATCATAACTCAAAATCTGGATGAGAGGCAAAAGTCAGCAGCAGCAGGATTAGAAAATGACCAGGGTTGCGAGCTAAAATACTACTCAAAGTGACGAAAATAAATGCTATAAATGTTTTAAATGTTGATGCAAAAATATCCCATGTTTTATATATGTTGACCCTTTGGGTAAACAATTCAACTGAAATATCTGATATATGTGTCACTGACAAACAACAACTGATAATGAGATAAAAAATAATAAAAGTGTTAATATACTGCTGTTTGTATATGTGCAAATGCAGGTGCTACGTATTTAATGTAAAATTTGCCTCACACACGTATGCACGCACGCACGCACGCACGCACGCACGCACGCACACAGACACACACACGCACACACACACACAAAACACCAAAATAACAAACTGAAACAAACCAAACCAAACCAAACAAAAAAAATCCAAAAAACAAAACAAAACACAAAAATAACAAAACAAAACAAACAAACAAAAAAAACAAAAAAACAAAAGACCAAAATAACAATAAAAACAAAACAAATCATCAAAATAACAAAACAAAACAAAACAAAACAAAACAAAACAAAACAAAACAAAACAAAACAAAACAAAACAAAACAAAACAAATCAAAACAAAACAAAACAAAACTAAACAAAACAAAACAAAACAAAACAAAACAAAACAAAACAAAACAAAACAAAACAAAACAAAACAAAACAAAACAAAACAAAACAAAACAAAACAAAACAAAACAAAACCTAATGGTGAGAGAATCAATACAAAATTTGTTTATTTATTACATCTTAAAACAAACAAACCAACAAACAAACAAACCAATTTTCTACCATATTGCCGCATTTGACCCAAGTTTTCATTTACAACCTGAGAAATCTTTGATCTCTCCTGTGCATTCAATAGAAACATTACTTCATTACCAGCATCCAAAGGTGATCCTGCACAGACAACTTATAGTGGCAATCTGAAATTGCTCAAGTTAAATATTGAAATTGGCAGAGAATTTATTGGTATGGGCCAGAATGCTCTGCGCATAAACGCTCCCACACTCCTCCACACACAGTATACCAGAAATTAAGCAGGCTGGATCATTAGTCTCGGCACATAACCACACAACTCACTCATTGCCACCATGAATATTCCTAGCACATGATTTGTGATCCAAACGGTCTGCCCAAGTCCTGTTTATTTAGAGTCAGTCTGACTGTGACGGTACAGAGTATCACTTAAAATAACACACGCACAGCCTGTAATTTAAGGACAGTGTTAGTAATAGGAGCCAGCTTGAAAACACACAATGAATGCTCTGCTTCATTCAGCCACACTGGAAAGCAAGCCGGAATGAGCTGCATTCCATTGGATTTCACCACATTTATTTGGCTAAAGGGTCATTTTATCATTATTGTTTGGTGAGATGGTCAAAAAACAGGAGTTTAAATGAGGACAATCAGCTTTGCTGTGGGTTTAAAATGTCAGTACTTCAAGTGACATTAAAGTACAACTTGCATGATGTCATTTTAAAGAAATTTCGGAGTTAACAAAGCTCATTTTGCTCTAGCTGGTTTTACCTTTAAACTACCACCGGTTTGTGGTGATTATGTAATTATCTTCGAAACCGTCTTTTTAATGTGATCTCTTCTATCAAGGTCAGACATGTGTAAGGGCAATTCAATTCCATTCATCTTTATTTCTATATAGCTTCTACTATGTATGTCAAAGGCTGAAGGGCAGAGAATTTCCGGTACATTTAACAATCTAGCAATTTAGAAGAAATACAACTTGACTGCTTTTAAAGATTACATTAAAAGCAGTTACTCCAGCCCGATTTCATGAGGAAACTATTTATATAACTATTTCACATTTTGTCAGAATCGTGGGTAATTTATACAAATTTGTACACAGCAAATTGTGAGGTGTTGAATTTCTGGTGTAAGTGTATAAGTGTAGTGTTATAGTGTTAAAATCCAATTATACATTTACTGTTTTTAACACTGATGTGACGTTAACAGTGTGCATTTTAGGTGTTGCCTTTCCACACTCCTCATCGATGTTAATTACACATACGGGAACTTGAGGTGACCGGATTATTACGGTCAAGATGGTAGTATAAAATAATATACTCTGCTTAAGTGTATATATTCAACCCTTTTTAAAGTGTAACTAGTGGGACTCCTATATACACAAGAAGAGAGTGTAATTTAACACCTCTAGAGTTATATGTACACTGAACAATTTGCCCTGCAGGTGTTAAAATGTTTAATGTGGTGTGTATTTTTACACTCTAACATATAAAATATTTTACACTGCAGAGGTGTATATATTCAACACTTCTGAAAGTGTAAGCTGTACACTTGGCTGGTGGGACTCATATAGACACCATAGGTATAGGTACATTTGCTGTGTATGATTTAAAAAAAATATGATTTCAATTTGTATGATTTTTAAAAGAAGGCATGGCCCCAAACCCTACACCTAACCCTTTTGCTCATTGGGGGACGAGCAAATTGTACTAGTAATGAACTAATGAGATCGTACAACTTAGGTAAGCCACTAAATCATAAAGTTATGAATTGCCACATGCTTACGTTGGTTATTCAGGGTTTACATCTTTACTTAAGGTCAACTGATTTCAATGTATTAAACAAAAGTAATGAATAGGAGAAGACACACACTCTTACATTGTAAACCCTAATAAATTGAGGCTTCTCAAACGATTTGAGGAAAGTGATTCACTCAGTTCGTTTGAGTAATGGGAAATTGACAAATCAATTGAGTTGACCGAATGTGTTCTTTTCATTGAATTAACTTATATGTTTAAATACAGATAACTTAAAATGGCAAATAAACTAAACTTCTATTTTTTCAGCTTTTATATTACTTACTCCCAGGGCCATTTATATTGAAGTTGATATTAAGCCGCACCATGTTGGTGTTTCGTAACATCAAATTTTTACGAGGTGGGTTGTTAGCCCAATGTTGAACCCCCAACCTGGAGCACCAGGACATGCACACATACGGACAATTTAGGTTACCCAATTCTTTGGACTTGTGGGGGAAACCGGAACACCTGGAGGAAACCCACACAAAAATAGGAATAACATGCAGACTCCACACAGATATGCCAACTGACCCAGCCGAACTCGAACCAGCAACCTTCTTGCTGTGAGGTGACAGCGCTACCCATTACATCACCGTGTCTCCCCTGTGAGTTTATCAATTTAAAAATTTTTTTTTATAAGCATGTAAATATCTACTTACTAATTTAACTTTTCTTTTTCGTCAGATGGGTTCAGGTAGTGCCTCTGTCCATATACTGTATAACACATGTAACATACCAATCAGCGTGGTTGTCAGGGCAGAATTTCAAGTGCAACCAATCATTTTAAACAAAGACATGGTGAATTGTTTTAAATGTTAAGTTCAGAGAAGAATGCATTTTTATTTTAGAATAAATGTGTGTTTGTAAGCCTAAATTTGTACAATAATGTCACATTCTTCAGTTCTGCATTGTATATTTTGGGGCCTTAGAAAGCACATATTTACAGATTCCCATTATTGGCGTGAGGTGTTCCACTATGACAGGTATTTTGATTTTCATTGTAACCTTCAGTAAATATCAAAAATAACTTGCATAAACAACCACATTATGGCTTTGATATTTACAGACTTTCTGTTCAACAGTCAGTCACTGTTTCAGAGATCAGAACAAATGAAAAGTGTATCCTGCACATCATAAAAATGTGAATTTTCTGACAAAACAGAATTTGTTTGTGGTGTAAACTGTAAAAACAGATAAACCCAAAACTAATGTTTAATGGTAAACAGGTTCAAGAATTCCCAACACCATGTTGACTACTAAAGCGATTAGTCGTTTTCATACATAAACTGTGTATTTAGCATGACACCTCTCCTTCGTTGATAAAAAAGCAAGAAGGTCGCTGGTTCGAGCCTCAGCTGGGCCAGTTGGCATTTCTGTGTGGAGTTTGCATGTTCTCCCTGTAGTTGCGTGGGTTTCCTCCGGGTGCTCTGGTTTCCCCCACAATTGTCCATAGTGTATGAGTGTAAATGAGTGTGTATGGATGTTCCCAGAGATGGGTTGCAGCTGGAAGGGCATCCACTGCGTAAAACATACGCTGGATAAGTTGGCGGTTCATTCCTCTGTGGCGACCCTGGATTAATAAAGGGACTAAGCCGAAAATAAAATGAATGAAGGATTTTGAGTCAGCATTGCAGGCTTGCCTTCCAAACCCTTTGGTGAAGTGTTTGTTATTGCTGAGAACAGAGAACTTTTTGATAAAAATCAAAGCAACAAAAAAGGTAAAATAAAAGTTAATGATAAAACGGGAGAAACTGAGAACTGATTGTTGTGTATTTTCTTACAGTTTTAAGAAAGATAGATTTCTGGTCTAGAACCAAGAACATAATTTTACTATGTATTTTTTGTTTGCTTTATTAAACAATTTAATTTATTTAATTTATTAAAAATAAAACATTTTCTATGTCGTGCACTGTCGGCCCCCATCACCTGTCTGCCTAATCTGTGAAAGGCATTGAATCATTTCACGTTGGGTGTAAAAGCAGCATTCATCTGTGATTCACTTCACTTTATCACATCACGCTCGGTGTGAAAGGGTCTTAACAGTATAACACGTCCATTTACATGCACCACTTCCTCACCATGAAACATATGGTATCAGTGACTTTTACAGCTGAGCTCCAAGCCCGCTTCACGGTGATGTAAGTTGCAAGCATGCATACACAATCAAGTTTCGTTTCTTATCTATCGCAAACGGCTCCCTGAGGAAAGCTTTATTATGATGGATTGTGTTGATGTCATAAGTAGTTTTAGCGTCAAAGACAAACGTGGCCTTTGTTTCCAGTGAACCGCCATCCTCACCTGGAACCAGAGCAGGGCTGGACAACTGCCAGGTGCGTCCTTGGCTAGCCGGGCCCTGTGTTCCTGGGAGAAGAGGCCCCGGCGGAGGATTTGAGGGCCTGATAGGATTAGACTCCCTTTCTTTACACAACATTGATGAGGATAAGGAATCTGTAGAGCGCTCAAGCACTCCAAAGCTTTCCTAATGCAAAGCATCAAATGCCTTCACTGCAGTCCACACGCCGTCAAACCTCTACACACATGACTTGTCCAGCAGCTGGTCTGGTTACATGAGCCGGAGAAACTGCTATGATTATTCACCCACAAACCAATAGCGCTGTTTATTAGCTCACAGGGAATTTGCTCACTTCGCTCCATATGTCCCACATACCTTGATCTTAACATAAACATTAGTAGTATTTTCCTTCATCGGTGTGCCAAGAGAAATATATGTAAACAGTCATGTAAGGACAGTTGAGCTCTGAAGTCAAAGTCTGCCAGAATGTGGATGAGGTGTTACATGAGACGTCTTCTAGGATTAGTATTTTGCCCACTCTGAAAGGAACTAATGCAGAATGATAGACAAATCTAAGCCAATCAGAGCACACTATGAGGAAATTCATTTTAGACTAGACACTGGGGTCTCGAGATGAACAAGTTGGGGGAAAAAGGCAACTATTAAAACAGCTGTCATTCGACTAGATTATGAAATATTTTTATGAAGACTATATAGAAACTCTGTTATAGCGCACAGGTGTTCAGCACCTGTCAAAGGCTATGCGTTTGACTAAAAAATCTGTATATGCAGTAAAATGTCTACATTCTTTATTTTACAATTAATGTAATTTTATGTAATTCTATATCACATTTATCAAGGCCTCATCATAGCAGCTAAATTAATCTGCAGCCATCACAGGGTTAGGGGGTCACATGATACAAGTCAATGCTCTCAGAAAAATTCTAGTTTTCAGTTTGTAAATATGAGTTCTACAGGAATGTGAATGTTTTTTACTATAGTCACTGGATTATGTAAATTGTGAAATTGTGTGAACCAGCGCTATCTCACGTCAATTCGTAACTTTGATTTAGTGGCTAATTTTTGTATGACTGAGCTCATATGAATCTGTACAAATTAGCCACTAAACTGACAAAACCTAAAATAGTTAGGTTTCTTCATGAGATCAGGCTGTGTGAACACACCTCGTCTGAATTTAAAAACCACAAGAGATTTACATGTTAAAAATTACAGGTGAAATATGTAGAACACCCACAAAAAGTGGTTTTGCGACAATTTTATGTAAAACCCATGTGATCACGTTTCCATAGACGTTTACTCACATACAGTTGAAGTCAGAATTATTAGCCCTCCTTTGAATTTTTTTTCCTTTTTAGAATATTTCCCAAATTATGCTTTACAGAGCTAGGAAATTTGCACAGTATGTCTGATAATACTTTTTTCTTCTGGAGTCTTACTTGTTTTATTTTGGCTAGAATAAAAGCATTTTTTAATTCTTAAAAACCATTTTGAGGTAAAAATCATTAGCTCCTCTTTTTCAATAGTCTATAGAACAAACCATCTTTATACAATAACTTGCCTAATTACCCTGACCTGCCTAGTCAACCTAATTAACCTAGTTAAGCCTTTAAATGTCACTTTAAGCTGTATAGAAGTCTTGAAAAATGTCAAATATTATTTACTGTCATCATGGCAAAGTTAAAAAAGAAAGCAGTTGTTAGAAATGAGTTACTAAACTATTATGATTAGAAATGTGTTGAAAAAAATCTCTCTGTAAAACTGAAAGTGGGGAAAATAATTTAGGGGGGCTAATAGTTCTGACTTCAACTTTATGTTTGTGTTAAATCACATGTGGAACTTGAAACATTGTTTTTGGTATATTTTATCTGAAAACCCCATGTGATCTTGTTTACACTCAAGTCAGTATTCGTTCGAAATACTATTGGACCATCGAAATAAAGTGTTACCTTTTTTTTTTACAAAACTGTTTTACATGTGTGTTACACATTTTTCATGTGATTTTAACTTAAGATTGCATGTGAAGCTCAACAGTTTACTTTCTGTTCAACTTTGTCACTTTTAAGCAAGTCATCCAATCACTATCGAGAGAGGGCGAGGCAAATATCTCACTGTCACAACATTATTGTCATATAAGTCATATAATACAACTGAATGATTCATTTTTTAACATTGTATTCTCATCATTATGCAGTCTTATGGAGGAAAATATTGGTAGACATGTCAATAAAATTCTACTGCATGCTTTTGCCATTAAAAATTTGTCCAGTTTTTATTTTGGAGTGTGTGGTTTTTGGAGGACTTTGGGCTGGAAACCACTGACTCAATCTGGAAACAATGATTATTCAATAAAAAAAATCTGCATGACAGCGCTGTTTACATTGTACAGATCTAAACATACTTTATTTAACAGTACTGTTTTACATACTATGTATGTATCATAATCATTACATACACTGGATAACTACAGTAGGTACACATAGGTACTATCCTCAGACCTACTCCTGAAACTAACCTTAACCCATGTAGTCACTACAAGTTCATTATAAGTAGGGCCAGACGGAATCTGCAGAGATTTTTTGCTATTTCTCTGGAGTATTTTATTAAAAATCTGCTGATTCATGCGGAATGATTTTGTAAGTATCATAACTAAAACCTTAATATATGAAATAAAAAGTAATACCCTTTTAACTGTTTATTTGATGTTTACTATGCTAATCCAATTAGATCCACTTTATTTGGTAAACAAAGCAAGTCTCTCATATAAAATCTCTACTAAAAGACAGAAAATATTACTTTACAAACTGTATTGTAAATAAATCATATGATTATTTTCATATTAGTCAATATTATCACTGAAATTAGTTTGAAAACTGAATAAAAATAAACTTACACACATTTACACCAGAAAATTTACAGAATCAATCATGGGCTAAAAATCTGCAGAAATCTGCGGAATTCTGCGTGCACAGATTCCATGTGGGCCTAATTATAAGTAAGTACACTAAAAGTACAATAAGTACACATACTGTACAATGAAGAGCAGCTGATCCAACTAAATGATCTTTCATTCAGTGTTAAAATTGCCAAAAGGGAGCTTCTTCGCCATCATCTTTGGCCAAAGGTAAAACGTCCTTTCCCCACTGCATGGCTGAATTAGATGGCATATTTTTGAACATTTCTTCAAAGGTTCAAAGAGGCAGGAAAAGGGCTGTAATCAGGTCAGAAAGGGGCCATTTGAGGCCCAGTTGAGCTCAGCCCAGATTGGGGAACGGTGTTGAGGAGTACGGAGCTGTTTAAGACAGTTATGTACTCCTGTCAGATAAGGTATGTGTCCCTTTTTGATCTTTTCCCTCAGCTTTGATCAGTGTCTTTGAGATTGAGTGTACGCTGTTCATTTGGACATCAGGCAGCAGGGCGGATTTGAGACTTGCTACGGAAAGTTGAGAACATGACACACAGATTTGCCTTTGGTCTCTTACACTGTGGGGTCTTTAGATGTGAGCGATAGTCATTTTTTTCAGTTTCTCTTTAACGCACTGATCCTGGAGCTTAAGCGAGCATGAATGTGTCACTTGGCAGAGTATTCAATTATCTAGAAATCACTGCTGCAGAGTGAAACGTCAACAGTTTTGCACTGAACACATTAATGTAATGCGGCTAATTCTGAGAAATAAATCATACATACACACTGCCGGTCAAAAGTTTGGGGTCAGTTTTTTTGGGATCATAAAGATTATTCTGTTCATCAAGGCAGCATTTATTAAATGTAAAAAAAAAAAGTTAAATACTTATTTATTAAATATTTATTTATTACTTATTGT
>CAIGQQ010037704.1:269542-298970 GCA_903798035.1 Danio albolineatus | reverse complement strand
TTTACAGTATACCCTACTTGTTTATTATTAAGAGGTTTTCTTTTGTTGTTGGTAACTTTTGCTGTCACACCATTGGACATTTTACAGTATACCCTATTTATTCATTATTAAGAGATTTTCTTTTTTCTTTTTTCTTTGCTGTCACACCATTGGACATTTTACAGTATACCCTATTTGTAAGAGGTTGTGCGTGTTTTTTTATTTATTTATTTATTTTTTTGCAGTCAAGTTCAGTAAAAAAACTGTGAAAGAATAGACAAAGTTTATGAACTCTTACATGTTCTCAAACATCAGGCATCAAGCTATATAAATACTGTATAACATATCCTCAAAAATGGAAAAAAGAAAAAAAAAACACACACACACACACAATACAGCTACATTTCTTTGGTAAATAGTGGTTAAAATGTATGATGGTAATCGCCACCAATCCCAAAAATTACAACTTACAAAGATTTTTCAATCTTGAATAATATATACTTCAAGGTTGGAAATAAGCAGAAGCTTGAGGTAAAAACAACAGAAATGTCCCACAAATTCAACAACAATAAAAAGACAAAAAAAAATCAAAATAAATAAAATAAATAAATAAATAAAATGACCATAAACACTTATACTCAACATACTGTCACATTCATTCTTTTCAGCCTAGTCCCTGTTGCCACAGCGGAATGAACCGTCAACTTATCCAGCATACGTTTTACGCAGTGGATGCCCTTCCAGCTGCAATCAATCACTGGGAAACACACATACACTCTTGCACACACTCACCTACACTATGGCCAATTT
Source organism: Danio albolineatus (assembly GCA_903798035.1). Classification (NCBI taxonomy): domain Eukaryota; kingdom Metazoa; phylum Chordata; class Actinopteri; order Cypriniformes; family Danionidae; genus Danio; species Danio albolineatus. Next base: position 298,181 of record CAIGQQ010037704.1, on the reverse strand, counting down.
AGCTTATTCAGTTCACCTGTATCACATGTCTTTGGACTGTGGGGGAAACCGGAGCACCTATAGGAATCCCACACCAACATGGGGAGAACTAGCAAACTCCGCACAGAAATGCCAACTGACCCAGACAGTGCTCAAACCAGCAACCTTCTTCCTGTGAGGCGATTGTGCTACCCACTGCGCCACCGTGCTGCCAATGTGTTTGTCACAATTAAAGTTCAATTAAATGTGAATGAAAATTGTTTACTGGAGATTTACATTTTTATCTGTCTTTTTATTTTGATTTATTTGGCCAGCCATACACGTTTTGATTAATGCAAAACAGTTCTCATTTAGTTTTGCTGAGTAACCTGAACACAACATTCCATTTCACCAAGTATAAATATAACATACTACACCAGTCTTCTTCCGTCCCCAACCCCCACTGAACCCTTGTAAAGCCATCGACAGTAATGTAAACTCAGCTCCCAATGACCCGAGCAGCGACTGATTACCTAGTAGCATCTCAGACTTCAGAGGCTCCACAGGACACTCGACTCCCAGGACGGGTAATGGAGGCCCTGTTGAGGTGAGGGGTAAGTGATGGGGCCTGGCTGGAGTCTGTCTGCTTTTATATTGTTATTAACAGGGAGGAGGAAGCTCTAAATCAATCCAGTTCAGAGGCTCTTTAGAAGAGGAACTGAATCTGCCAGTGAGAGGAAGCGAGTCTGTCAGGATCAATTAGATGCAGGGAATGAATGTTTCCTGGTGGTTAAGTGGTGTCTATTTTGTGAGTGTTGGTTGGCTGATACTTGCATTCTTGAATAGAATTAACAGATTTGTTTGTTTGGTTTGATTAAAACAAGCTCCTGTACGATTTCTCTGTTAGTATGGTTCATTTGAATAAAGAGGAACAGTGGCATTTGAACCCTGTATTAAGTGCTAATATTTGCTCCAACGCTAAGTGATTAGGAGAACATCTTCAGCTTTTAGACATGTCTCGATATCAGCAGCCACTTCTTTATAGTCATGATGAGTCTTGAGGTTTCAACTCAAAATACCCCACAGATCATTTATTATAGCTTATTAAATCTACTCCCTATTTTGGTATGAGCAAAAACATGCAGTTTTTGTATGTGTCCTTTTAAATTCAAATGAGATGCTGCTTTTTAGAATAGGGTGGAGCCTTCACATCATTATAGCCTGCACGAACCAGTAGATTGTAAGTAAGGAGCATTTATATAGCACATTTATCGTGTATGGCAACACAAACCAAAGCACTTCACAATGATGATTGGGGTCTTTCACACCACCAACAGTATACAGCATCCACTTGGAGGTTAACACTACAGCCACAAGACATTGACACCAGCTATAGGCCCCGTTTACACTAGTACGTTTTCGTTTTAAAACGCATAAGTTTTGCTACGGTTACGCCATCCGTCCACACTACGCCGGAGTTTTCGAGGTGCGAAAACGGAGCGTTTTAGAAATGCTGGAGAGGCCGTTTTCATTCTAAAATGCCGCCGCTGCGTCTCAGTGTGGACGGATATCTTTGAAAACAGAGACGTGGCTGCTGAGATCCGCTACGTGATTGGGGATTTGGGTCATTGCGTATCCTTTCCTTATTCGTCAAGCGCACGTGGCTATAACGTCACCGGCAGACGGCAGACCAGCCTTCACTGTAAACACTATTTTCGATGGATGTTTTATATTCATTTGTTACTTTAAGTAACAACTCGACCTCATCGTCTGTCCACAAAAAGACCTTTCTTGCTTTCTTTGCCATTGCGTTCATCGTTCAACCAGCGTTTGTTGACTAACAATAACCAAATGCCGAGCGAGACACGTGCTTCCTGTTTATACTTGAACGTGCATGCTCAGAGTACGCGAATGGTGCGCGAATGGTCACGTGATATACGTTTCTGGTGGAGGGAGATCTGTTGAGATCCGATAGTGTGGACGCAGATCGTTTTCATGCTAAAACGCCGTTTTTAAACTAAAACGCACTAGTGTAAACGGGGCCATAGAGGCATAGTTAAAAATATTGTGGCTGACGCCCTCAAACTGATGTCTTGCCACTCCAAAGGTGGATGCAAAACAAACCCTTTTTTCAATTGTTTACCTAAAGAATAACACTGTGCGCAAGCACAATAAACATTGTACATTTTGATTTCATAGAGCTCAATAAGCAACAAAACAAGCAAATCTCATTCATTCATTCTCTTTTCAGCTCAGTCCCTTTATTAATCTGGGGTCGCCACAGTGGAATGAACCGCTAACTTATCCAGCATATGTTTTACGCTGCAACCCATCTTTAGGGAACATCCATACACACTCATACACTATGGACAATTTAGCCAACCCAATTCACCTGTACCACGTCTTTGAACTTGTGGGGGAAACCGGAGCACCCGGAGGAAACCCACGCGACCACGGGGATAACATGTAAACTCCACACAGAAATGCCAACTGACCCAGCCGGGGCTTGAACCAGTGACCTTCTTGCTGCGAGGCAAACGTGCTACCCACTATGCCACCGTGGTGCCCCAAGCAAATCTTATACAGACAAAAAGGCGTAAGTAAAACCTTACATGTTCAAACTACAGTCAGACATTATTGGAAAAGAAGATGTTTCAGAGCACTTTGTGGATAGGTTTATGCAGTTGTTTTGGATTAAAGTTGACTAAATTCATCAACTAGCGCTAGTGCTGGCCCTTACAAACAAACATTATATTAGTACAATTCTCTTATTCTTACAGAGAACCTAAAAAAACATGACTTAACTATACAGTGCATATTAAATGTGTGTTTATGAATTACGCTGATGGAAAATGTTTCCAGGATAGAGCTAACAGCAGAGACCAGGTCTATGTAAATGCAACCAGCGATATTGGAAACTTGTCACATTAGCTGTACAGCATGTTAAATACTTTCAGTAAGGAATTTTGGAAACCGTCTTAAAATATAAACTGACGTACTATTGTTCTGAACGTTTTATCAACAAGTTATTATATTTTTCATGGCCAACACAACAAAAATACAACAAAAACAACCTTTGATTTGTATTCAGATATGTTTTGCGTCACCTATTCAACTCCATTATGAACAACTTTTCTAGCATGGTCAGTTTGCTCAGTAGCTTACCTTGTACAATGTTGCACTTGTGATGGCAGAGCACTTGAGTTTGAGTCCAGGTGAAGCACAGTTCCACAAAAGATGCAAAAGCACTGTGAAATCAAGGTAAAACGATGTGGTTGCAGTGCACCTTTCTCACTTTTACATGTACAGTAGATCAGTGGTTCCTTAGAAGATCTGTACGACTAGCCCTGCCCTTCTTCTGGACGTGTACAAGAAGGATGTGTATCTGAAATGTAAAACAAAACATACACTAAGTAACATATTTAAAAATCTTAAAAATATAGGAAGCACCCTCTAGTGTACTTGTCGTCAGAAACATGCAATAAAATGAACCCAGAGCAATGTATTTTACATTTAGCTGAATTATAGGCTGAGGCACATTTGCAATGAGCCGGGGGCTAGAGTCATCCGTCAGTAACAGCGCTGAACTGACTCTAATTGATGAAGTAGCCCGGCATAAAATCATTTTTCCACAAATTTATTATACTTCACCAAGATTCTTCCACAGAATTATTTTTAAAAAATACATTTAATTGCAATATCCTCAGTGGTTCGGTTGTCATTATGCTCTTTGTAAAAGAAAAATGTATGAATTTTATATGCTAGTTGTTTGCACCTACTGTGGACACACAACTGTGTTCAAACCCCTTTTAAAAGTGAATTCTGCAAAATAAGTCCCCGTTAAAAACCCATCTATCCCTTACCTGCATTGGTCACCAATGGACCAGTGATAAGGGTGATGGTGGGGTGTTACTAATTACCTCACATGAACTAACAAGCACATAAACAGCAGTTATCTGGCCGTCCCTGAACAACTTAAGTGCTGCTTTAAAGCAGAGAGTGGCTGAGAAGAGTTATTCAGTTCAACTCCCAGAGCTCCGCCTGAGTGAAGGCGCTTTTTGCTTCAGCGCTCTTCTCTTGCAGGGACAAATCAGTTCGTCAGTTGACTCGGCAGATTGCCAGGTCAGAGAGATAGGGAGAGAGAGTGAAAAACTAGACTAAAAGAGACCTGACCACCACAGCCTGGCTTGTATTTGGATGAATGTTATGAAACTGGCCGAGAAAGTGCAGGTTACAGTTTACTTCTGAGAACTAAAAGAAAAACATATTTTCCATAACATGAAGTGTCTGATGTTATTTAATAATTAATGCTGATTTTCAATATTGTATTCTATGGTATCTTGATTTTACTTGTAATTACCATTTTTAGTACTTAAAAATGTGACAATTTTTCTCATATATTTTTGTTTTTGCAACAAAAAATTGAATAGTGAAATTTATAAACCATTTTCTCTAACAATTGCATTTAAATCAATATATCACAATTTATTTTTCTCAATTCTAAATCATATCTTAATCTTATCCAAAGTATATGTTATTATACTACATACTTGTTAAATCTCTTAACATGAACACAACTATTTTACTCAAAGCGTACATATTAATAGCAAACTTTGAAGTGCTCTCTTAAATATTTACATGTGTATAATATAAATAATTTTATTAAAAAGTAATTTACAATGTACAATTATTAACAGATTATTGATAACATTCAATTATCTGATTTTTCAAGAGTCTTTTTATTGGTTTATTCTATTATATTTGGTTGAATGTTTAGTTACTCCCAAGATTTTAGAGAATACACAACTACACCTGCTCTGGAAATGCAAACAAACAAGTGCACTCAAATATTTCATTTTCCAGAACCTCCTACATTCAAGGCCGTTTTTTACGAGGTATGTTTGGCTTGCCGGTTGACTGAAAATACAGAACATGTGCCACATTTCTCAGCCTCCCCATTAGCCTAAAGGAGAGAGGGAGAGAGAGGTAGAGAGAGAGAGAGAGGGAAGCTGCTGCTGCGTTGAGTCTGCATATTGATTGTGGGGCTGCTTTGCCAATGTTCCCTTAATATGTAGGTCAGCAAAGCTCCAGACTCACTCAAGAGCATGTTAAATTCTCTTATTTGGGTCGCACCTCAATTACCACTGCTCTGGTCCTGATAAGCCGCTCAAAGATGATGCGTAAGGAGAATTCCTTTGGAGTAATTCAAGAAACGCTGCTCGCAGGCTATTTCACAGCGCAACAGGCGCACATGACGGCTGATTGAGAGTCCGACGGAATAAACGGTGCTTATGCAAATCACAAGACCACCCATGTTCAACCATTCAAACTTATTTACAACGTTCAACATCACCTAAAAAAAAAACACACACTCACACAAAAAGACACGCAGTGCTTCAGAAACAATGCAAGCAAGTCTTTTCAAATCTCTGCAAAGAGATGTAGCAACTGAGGTTGACTGCACTACATGATTGGCCTCTCCACAACCAATGGTGAGAAGCCATCGCAAACCTCCAATCAGAATTAGATGGGTTCGAACAAAGGAATGTTGCACTGCATTTGATTATACGAGAGCTGGGAGACTTCAAGAAAAAGATGCTCCAAGGGTACGTGTTGGGAACTATTCAGAATGCACACTTTAGCAGTAGCAGGCAAAAAAAGAGAGGGAAAAATGCAACAATGCTGTTATCTTTGTTCTAATATGAAAGCCTTAATGGATTAATCATGTGCTTTACTACTCTAAGGGATGTTCCATAGGGATAAACAAGATACACATTCAATTAATACTCAACACAGTGCCGGCATGGGGTCAGTGTTAAGCCAGAACCCTAAAGTCCTTTTCTCTGTATATTGGGGGAGGGAGGATGACAAGCTCAGGGATTCAAACCTCGGCACACACATCGCCAGAGAGATTAATGAAATGAATTTCGGAGATATAATAAACGGCAAGGAGCAGACGCATTCTTCAGGCAGGAGAGAATATGACAGGGGCTGCCAGTCATTTCAGGAGGAAGGAGAAACTGCCTTTATGCTCAAACTGGTGATTAGAGTTGCATATTTAGCATTAGTGGGAATGCTCTGTAATTGAGCATGTTGTTATACACATTTATTTTTAGAGACGGGTGAATTTTTGCTCCCTGTGCAATGCTTTTATTGAGTAGAATTAAATATTCGAACACCAGTTAGAGGCTGCAAAACTGCTTTTTTGGCACTTTAAATAAAGGGTTCTAGGAAAAATGACAAAGTGTTCCTCAAAGAACTTGTTTAATAGTGTGAAGAAGATTTTAACATCTAAACTACTATCTATAAAAGGAGCTTTTGTAGAATAAAGGGGTTTTATAGATGTTGATTATTGAGACATTAAAAGATACAGAACAAAAAATAGACAAACGGAAGATTAAACTGGACTGCAAAGTTCAGTTTAAAATTGTAAAATTTAGTATACATTAACATTACACATAGAAAAAGTAAATCTGAACAAAATGTACAGTTTTGCCTATTTCTCAGGCTTTCTTTGTTTAGGGGTTGCACTTGGTTCCTTTGCTGTGAAAAGTGCCTTCAGTTAAATATATTTGTATTCAGTCATTTTTTCCTGGGAATAATATTTCTAAACAGCTGATGACATGGAATTAAATCAGATTTTGGTCAAATCTAAAACTATGCAATCATAAAAATAAAACAACAAAATCTGAGGGGTGTCATGGGGGCGCAGTGGGTAGCATAATCGCCTCACAGCAAGAAGGTCGCTCGTTTGATTACTATGTGGAGTTTGCATGTTTCCGGGTGCTTCAGTTTCCCCCACAAGTCTAAAGACATGCGATATAGGTGAATTGGGTGAACTAAACTGATCGTAGTGTATGAGTGTGTATAACATATGCTGGATAAGTTGGCGGTTCATTCCGCTGTAGCGACCCCAGATTAATAAAGGGACTAAACCGAAAAGAAAATGAATGAATGAACAAAATCAGAAAAATGAGTTATGTGTTATAACAATGGAATGACACAAAGAAAAAATACTGAACTATTGAAGTGTAGTTTATTTATAAACTAATTTCGAGAGGATCACGTGCTTATGATTACTTGCGGCTGGTCTTGCATTATCCAATTTATGATTCACCAATCAGATGATTTCTAAGCCACTATATACAGTATACCCTAAGTTCCATATCACAGGCATCTTCAATTTGAAGACCCCCCTTCCACCCCTACTCCTCCTTTTCTAGATGGGTAGCACGGTGGCCCAGTGGTTAGCACTGTTGCCTCACAGCAAGAAAGTCACTGGTTGTAGTCCTTACCAAGCCATCTGACGTTTCTGTGCAGAGTTTACACGTTCTCCCCGTGCTCACGTCGGTTTCCCCTGGGTTCCCCGATTTCCTCCCACCGTCCAAAAATATGCAACTTAAGTTAATTGACTAATCCAAATCGGCTCCATAGACATGCTCCTAGAGCAATCACTGTCTGTTCATTAGCTATTACAGCAGGGGAGTGTCCAAGACCTACCTGAGTTCAAACTCCCCTCTCGCCTAGCAAATGGGAGGGAGTCCTGGGCTCGAGGATCTTATGAGCTCAGGGCTCTCTCCCAGGACAGTATGCCAAACAAGCTTTATAATCTGTTAGTGAACTCTTGAAATGTATTTAATACTTTTTATACTTCTGGTGATGGCAGATTTTGGAGATTAAGATTAGTAGCGGCAACGTATTTGCTTTATGCTTAATCATTCATTCATTCATTCATTCATTCATTCATTCATTCATTCATTCATTTTCGGCTTAGTCCCTTCATTAATCTGGGGTCACCACAGCGGAATGAACCGCCAACTTATCCAGCACATGTTCTAAGCAGCAGATGCCCTTCCAGCTGCAGCCCATCACTGGAAAATATCAATAGCCACTCATTCACATGCATACACAATTTAGCCTACCCAATTCACCTATAGCACATGTCTTTGGACTTGTGGGGGAAACTGGAGCACCCGGAGGAAATCCACGTGAACAGGGGAGTACATACAAACTCCCCAAAGAAATGCCAACTGACTCAGCCGAGGCTTGAATCAGCTCTTCTTGCTGTGAGGTGATTGTGCTACCCACTGCACCACCATGTTGCCATGCTTTATGTTCAATCCACTTAAAATCGTAAAAACAAGTGAACAATTCCTTGTTGTTGCCCCAACACAAATCGATTGTGTGGAACCCAGCATTTTTAAAGCGTATAAGGCCCTGTTTGCACCTCAAATTAATATGCATTTTCGATCAAATGACCAATGCTGAATGCATGATAAAATAGAGTCTAAAAAAATGTTCATCTTGTAAGCTTATAACCACTTCCACACACATGACTACCTGTTAAAAAATAGGTCACCCAAAAATGAAACTTCACACTCTATTTGCACACCTTCAAGAGTGTAAACATTTATGAGTTTCTTTATTCTGTCGAACACAAAAGAAGATCTTGAAGAACAACTTGGGAAGTCTACGGAAGTCAATGGTTAAGCTTTCTTTAAATTATCTTCTTATGTGTTCAACAGAAGTAAGCAAGTCAACAGGCTTGAAAGACAAGTAAACAGCGACAACATTTTCTGTTTTGGGTGAACTATTATTTGATTTGCAAATACATTATTTGGATGAGGAGCGATTCAGCATCTACCCTGCTCCCCATCAGCGCATTCGGTTATTTAAAAGAAACTGAACTAATCAGGCCATGTGCTCCAGGTAAGTTGTAGGTGTGTCTGTGCTGTGCTTCTCAATAGGGTGTGCTGACAGTAATGGTAGGGGTCTTCTGAAGCGTCCCAACATGAGTGACGCTGGTACACTCCTCCGTAACCAAAAAGCCAGATACATCTGTCACCAGGACCTGCTGGAGCTCCCTAATTATCACACTAATTACCTGTGAAGGTGTATGATTACAATCAGCTCCTGGACAAAAAGAGCACAGGCTGCTATGCTGCTGCTGTCATCTCTATTATAAAGAAGAGAGTGTGTTAAATGCGTGTATTCATTAAGTTGCCAAACTTCATTATACAGGATTACACTTTATTGTCTGCGGTGAGGCTGTGCGTGCATTTACATCTTTCTCATTGTGCAGAGTAATGCTGCTCTTTGTTTAAGTTTATTGTACTTTAAGTGCTGTGAATAAACTGTGTGGCTCTGTTTATAACTGGTATTCAGATGCTTTTTGAAGCAGTTTAGAATTGTCAATTCAATGTGATTAGTAGTAAACAGTAGATCATTGTTTGAAATTAAGAGTTTAAGGTTAAATTGCAGCACACATTCTGTACTGTATAGTATCATGGATGAAACTTGAGTGTGGTTTTCTGTGATGTATCAACCAGTGTTTCTCAACTGGTGGGTCGCGACCCAAAAGTGGGTCGCAGGAACATTTTCAGTAGGTCGCGGAGTGTGTGGTCAAAAAAACAACAAAAGTTTCATTTTTAACTTGTTTTGCGTATACCGGACTTTTATTTTGAAATGCGCGCACGACAACCGATTTGGAATCGACGTGGAAAGCGTCACGTTGCCGAGCAACATAGAGAGTCAGCTCGTGGAGCTTTCATGTGATAAGACGCTGAAAAAGAAATTCAGTGAAGTGCGATCAAACCCATCCTGTTCAGAACTACGTATTTGTATGAAAGTGGATATCTTCCTTGGTGCAGCTTGACTCCAAGCAAAGGAACAGGTTGTACATAGAGCACAATCTTTGGGTAGCACTGTCTACCATCACTCCTGACTTTGGATCTCTTATCACATCAGTAAAGCACATCCTCAATTATCTAATTATCTTTCCAAATGACTGTTAAGTGAAACAGATGTTTATAATTGCTGTCATATTAGATGTAAAAATGGTTATGGATGTTTTAATCCTTTTACAATTTGCTGGTTTGTTCTGTTCAACAGGATCAGTGTTAATGTTTTATTAACAGTTCAGTTTTGTTTATGGTAACAACCTTTCCTTACCCTAACCACTGTTTACAGCGTTTGTCGTTTTTACTTTGTAATATTTCTATAATTTGATACATTTTGTTAAATATCAGCAATAAAATATTGTTTATTTGTAAGTCTTGCTTTTTCTTTTTCACTACTTGTGTATGTTAACAAATAAATACAAATTAATTATAATTCCTAAAATTATATTACAGTTCCTAAAAATTTGGGTCGCGGCTTGATGACCATGTAAAAATGTGGGTCCCGTGGCCAAAACAGTTGAGAACCACTGGTATAAACTTTTAAAAAACCCTTTGAGGTCATTATTATATTGAATCAACAGTTTGATATATTTGTACTAAAACAGGGCGGCACAGTGACTAAGTGGTTAGCACTGTTGCCTCAAAACAAAAAGGTCGCTGGTTCGAGCCTCTTGCTGTGAGGTGATTGTGCTACCCACTGCGCCACCGTGTTGCCATGCTTTATGTTCAATCCACTTAAAATCGTAAAAACAAGTGAGCAATTCCTTGTTGTTGCCCCAACACAAATCGATTGTGTGGAACCCAGCATTTTTAAAGCGTATAAGGCCGTGTTTGCACCTTAAATTAATATGCATTTTCGATCAAATGACCAATGCTGAATGCATGATAAAATTTGATACATTTTGTTAAATGGCAGCAATAAAATATTGTTTATTTGTAAGTCTTGCTTTTTCTTTTTCACTACTTGTGTATGTTAACAAATAAATACAAATTAATTATAATTCCTAAAATTATATTACAGTTCCTAAAAATTTGGGTCGCGGCTTGATGACCATGTAAAAATATGGGTCCCGTGGCCAAAACAGTTGAGAACCACTGGTATAAACTTTTAAAAAACCCTTTGAGGTCATTATTATATTGAATCAACAGTTTGATATATTTGTACTAAAACAGGGCGGCACAGTGACTAAGTGGTTAGCACTGTTGCCTCAAAACAAAAAGGTCGCTGGTTCGAGCCTCTTGCTGGGTCAGTTGGCATTTCTGTGTGGAGTTTGCATGTTCTCCCCATGTTCGCATGGGTTTCCTCCGGGTGCTCCGGTTTCCCCCACAAGACCAAAGACATGTGCTATAGGTGATTTGGGTAGGCTAAAATTTCTGTAGTGTATGTGTGTGAATGAGTGTGTATGCATGTTGTCCGTGAAGGGACAAAGCCAAAAAGAAAATGAATGAATGAATGAATGAACGAATGTATATGATAAAGATACTTTTGTTTCAATTTTAATGATAATGATACAGATTCTTTTTTTAAATAGGTATGTGATTATACAAAATTCCGTTTATTAAAAATATATATAATAAAAAAAAAAATACTTTTAGACAAATCACATTCAAACAAAACATATTTGTCACGATCACCAGCGATTTAACAGCCAGAGATTACAGGTAAAAACATACAAACACATCTCATGAACTACAAATCTGCTTGTTAACGGACTACAAATCCAGTCACGCAACACACACACTCCTGCTCCAAGTCACCATTGATTGCACACACCCAACCGGAGGATTGTAAAGGACTGATTACACACACTATTTAAGCAGCACATAGCAGTCTTGTTTACTGTAAGTGACATTACAACGCGCTCCCTTTGTTCCTACCGTGTTTTAATCCTCGCTTTGCTTGTTTATTTATCCCTGTCTGCAACCTGCCTTGTTGACCTTCTGCCTGTATTCCCACTACGATTCTGAATTCATGTATACATCTGATTGCGACTGTTGACCACTGCTTTACTGAATCTGCGATTGGATCCTCACCTCCGTTGTCAGTGTCACTCCCTGCGTTACAATATTAGCCATTAATAACACAAGCAAATTGTATAAAATAAATTGAAATTGTAAAAATACATTATTTTACAAATTGTGATTTAATTGTGACTAAATAGAAAATACACATTACAACTTCAAATATTATGAATCAAAAAACTATTTGCATAAGTGGGAGTGACTACTGTTTTTGATTTTAAAAACAGGAAGTACCAGAATAATTGTTGGCTTAATAAAACAGTATATACAAAGTAAAAAAAAAATAAAAAAAAAAAATTATATATATATATATATTTATATATATATATATATATATATATATATATATATATATATATATATATGTGTGTGTGTGTGTGTGTGTGTGTGTGTGTGTGTGTGTGTGTTATATATTAATAATAATAGATTTTAAAAATAATTAATTATAAAATAAACTAAAATGTCTCTGGTGTAAAAACTATTATCACTAACTAACCACAATTCATAAAAAAATTAAATCGGAAAGTCTAAAATATTTTCTTGTAAAACATATTCGAGTTATATTTATTTAATTTGATATAAAAATGTTCTACAGCGTACACTCAAAAAATGATTGTTGCTGCTTGTTCAAACTACATTTTTAAAATGAGCTGAAAAAACACAATTATTAAGATTTTTTAGGACAATTACATTTTTTATGTTCAATCTACTTTCATTTGTTAACTTAAGTGATCTGTGTTGGTACAACATGAACAAATTGCGTGGAACACTGCATTTATTACAGTCCATGTAAAAGGTTTTGTGTAAAAAAGGTTTCATTGCATATGTATTTCAGGGATAATTTACTGGCAGAGGCTGTGCATGGGAAAATCCTTTGATTCAACACAACACAGACACTCTTTTTTTTTTTTTTTTTTTCAACATTACATCCTACTCAAAAAAAAAAAAATACCACAAATGCACAGAGATTTCCCAGCCTTCTTCTCAAAAAAGTCCCTCAGTCCAGCCGACGGGGATCATCTTACCATGAGAACCTCTGACACTCATCTTCATATGCATGCGTTTCCTTCATGAAAAAGACATTCAGATGTGAGATTCTCAATCAAAACTCCTGAAGGTTGTGCCCTTGAAGCACTTCTAACCAATTTCCCATTAAATCCATCTGGCTATTATTACTAGATCTAGGTTATTATTGGATATATTCAGCGCTGCTAGTGTATCAAAGCAATAGATGAGACTTCATCCCGCAGGAATTCATGAGAAATGTCTTATCGGCGGTGTAATTATCTCAGTGATGTTTTTAAGTCTGCTGCACATCCTGAATACTGTAAGAAAAAAATTACTGGTACCCTTAAACCTTACAGTTTTAGGTTCAATCAAATCCGCTTGTTCAGTTTGACATCGCACATCAGTTTCTGCCAAATAACAAACAACAAATGGTATTAATATACACTTACAATGTGCTGTAATACTATTTTTATAACTATGACTAATCTCTGATGGTCAGACAGTGATTCATCTTTTATAAATTGTTCAAATATTGGTGTCTGGGTAGCAGCAAGACCAGAGACTGAAAGGATAGGTGGTTTTGATCCAGAGTTGTGTTAAAAAAGGACAAAGCCAACAGTTGGGATAAAATAATAATTAAAAAGTTAACCTTACTATACGGTTTGTCCACTTTCTCCCCCAATTAGGTTGGTACATCACAGTTTTGTAAAAGATTTGCTTGATATAACAAACAGATTGTGTGATATGACTAAAAATAAAGCTTAGAAATGATTATTACTAGAGGACTGGACCAACTATTTCATATGTAACCTCATAAGTCAATGATTCAATAATTAACCAGCTCTCTGATTCCGATGAGCAAATAACAACATTTAAGGTATGTTATTTTCTGTTATTACACTGCTGTCTGGAATACTCTGGTTATTCTGATTGGTCAGTGGTGATATTCCCAGGTAAGTTATTCCAAGATAACAACCGCTACATAACAAAGACTCATCCATGATATTTGAATTACCTTGATAGTCAGGGAATGCATTCAAATCCACATATAACATCCACATTCATATGTATTTGCTTGTCTGCCATGCCATGCTTTTTGACAGTTTGGTGCCATTGTGTGAACGAACATAACATAGGTTAGTATAAGCTTTGTTTCTGGTTAGCTTCTGGTTAGACTGTTTGACGCAACGAAAAAGGCACAAGTTAGTGTATACTCCATCAGCTGTTTTCATTTCTGCCAGCTTTGCATTAAAATAAAGAATTAGTAAAATATTATGGCTCAATGTTTTGTGTATAATTATTATATTTTGTGGCATGTAGCTTTGTAATAAGCAGGATAAAGTACACCCAGGATGGTTGTTTTCGCAGAATAAAGCCCTTCAGTCTTATCCAACAATCAATAAGCCTGTCAGAATTTATTCTGCGATAACAGCCTCCTGGATGTACTTATTATTACTCACCTAACTTATTACATGGCTGTCTGAAATACTTGTTTCTGATTGGTCAGTGGCAACATTCCAAGGTATGTTATGCTGAGATAGCAACCGCTAAATAATGCAGGCACTTTGAATCAACTTTGAATCACCCTGACCGTCATTAAAATGTTCATCTCCATATACAGATAATTGTATCTGATTGTCTTTCACACCAATGTTTTTGACGGCTTGGTGCCATTTTGTGAATGAATAATGTTAGTATCACTAACCGTGTAAACAAAGATGCACAGACACAGGAGCATTTAGATCAGACGATCCATCCACAGAGTGCTCATATGTCAGCTCATACACAGATCAGCTGATCAACACGGCTTTGGAACACTTCAGTGTCTGTGTATCTGTTTGCACTTGGTGAAAATTGGTGACGAGTAGTAAACTGATGACCTTCAATGACCCTCTGATTCATCATAAGACTTCCTTAACCCTCACATGCTTTTGTTTTTGTCTGTGTAACAAAGGATCAATCTGTAGATGTTAGTACTTGAAAACATTGGTGCATGATACATTGGTAAATTAATGAAATATGATAGTTTACCAGAAAAAATAGGGTAACACTTTATTTTGATGGTCCATTTGAGTATTAGTAGACTGTCTACTTAATATCTGTTGATACTGGCATTCAACAGACATTTAACTGACTATAAGAAACTTTGCAAGTACATGTCAACTTACACTAACCCTAACCCTAACCCCAACCATACCCGTCTACTTATAATCTAATGAGAATTAGTTGCAATGTATCTTAAATTCAACAAACGGACCATCAAAATAAAGTGTGACCAAAAATAAGAATTTAATTAAAAGTTTCTACCTTATTTTTACATGGTAATTTTCTGGCAACCACAGCTACTGTTTGGTTACTGTAGATTTTGCATATTTATTTTTTTACAGTGATGCTGACATCAAAAAACCCTCAGTACATCATAAAAACCAGTTATAGTCTGTTACTAAACCAATGCCATAGTATTCTGCTATGCAAGTGAACAAAATCAAAATCCAAACATTAAAATCCTGTCCCTATTGAACACAAAAATCTGTGATGTATTTGTAGAATCCTAATTTTATTTTCATGTGGAAAGTTGCCTGTCAGGAGTGCATGCGTGGAGAGTGACTGGGGATGGAAAATGTGAGCTGGGCCTGCCAGACTGAAGAAGGGTGGAAGTGTGCGGGACGGACGGGATGGGAGGGTGGGGTGGCCTCAGGATCGCTCACATGCTTTTACTGTTGCTGTGTGGAAACTTCAAAGAACTCTGTGGCTGATGGGAAAAAAACCCTGCTTTTTTCTTTGCCGCTTGCAACTAGGCAACATGCCTGTAGGCGAAGCAGTTGTCGCAAAAAGAGAGAAATCCTCAGGTTTTTACATGAACTCGGTGAGGTCATGTCTCTCAGCATTTTCCAGCAACATGATATTGGTTTTTGTATAAGAGAATGATGATATAACTCCCTGTGTAACTGCATAACCTGCTCATAAATAACCATCATGAATTACAAAGTTGAAAACTCAGCTTTTTATGTAAAGTTGGAAACATGAGTACAACTTTCAGCCACATAAACATAATATAGAGAAAATATAAAAATACAATAAAGAAAATCTGTGTACACTGTAAATAATATATGATTAACTGTAAAAATTATCATTTTAAATAAATTCCTTCATTCATTTTCCTTTCGGCTTAGTCCCTTTATTAATCATGGGTCACTACAGAGGAATGAACTGCAAACTTATCCAGCATGTGCCCCTCCAGCTGCAACCCATCACTGGGAAACACCCATACACTCTCATTCACACACATACACTATGCACAATTTAGCATATGTCTTTGGACACGGGGAGAACATGCAAACTTCACAGAAATGCCAACTGACCCAGTCGAGGCTCGAACCAGCAACCTTCTTGCTGTGACGCGATCGTGCTACCCACTCTGCCACCGTTACGCCATGATGTTGTATTATTTTAACTTAATAAAATATGTTCAAATATACAATATTGATCTTGCGCACAAACTACAAAAACTAGGTTCATAGAAGACAAATATGTCTGTACCATTTTTTAAATTATTTTTTACAATTTCACTAACATTTTTCCAGCATCAATACTTAAAAACATACTACCAAAATTGATTTTCTGAATTAATTCATCTCTACTTACCCACAAAAAAAATCCATTCAACCTTTTAAATTAGCTTGTTTACATAACCATGTTTATGATGAAGGTTAAGCAAATATTTATTTACATATGTTTTTATATGATTACTGTTTTTGATATGTTAACAATTATTAAAATATATTCAGATGTATTATTAAAAGGGATGCAACCATGTATTTTATAATTAACAAAATATATAATATAACAAAATCTAATATATATTTTACAAATAGGGGAGCCACGGTGGCGTAGTGAGTAGCACTTTCGCCTCACAGCAAGAAGGTTGTTGGTTCGAGCCTTGGCTGGGTCAGTTGCTATTTCTGTGTGGAGCTTGCATGTTCTCCTCGTGGTTGCGTGGGTTTCCTCCAGGTGCTCCGGTTTCCCCCACAAGTCCAAAGACATGTGGTATAGGTGAAGTGGGTAGGCTAAATTGTCTGTAGTGTATGAGTGTGAATGAGTGTGTATGGATGTTTCGCAGGGATGGGTTGCAGCTGGAAGGGCATCCGCTGCGTTAAACAAATGCTGGGTAAGTGGGAGCGACCCCGGATTAATAAAGGGACTAAGCCGAAAAGAAAATGAATAAATAATTTTACAAATAGCATTATTTAAATTAATTAAAGTTATTAAATGTATGTAAAACGTTCAATAAAAGTTACTCTTGTTAAAATAAATGTGAAATACTGAATAGCAAAACTCACTTTGAAAGTTTTGATATTGTATTCTTTTATCTTAACTTGTGACTCTTCTAAAATGTTGGACAGCTGAATGTGAAATGGATCCAATCCATGTTCAATAAATCTAATTTAATGGAAAAAAATAGTATTATATGTAGTTGACCAATATATGTATTCGCAAAACCTTTTTTATTAAAAAGTTTGGTCACACTTTATATTAAGTGACCTTAACTACTACGTATTTACATCAAAAAAAAAAATACAATGTGCTTACTGTGTTTATAATGTAGTTGAGAACACTTGTGGTGCTCTTGAGGTGGGATATGGGTAAGGTTAGGGACTGGTTTGGTAGTATGGGTACGTTTAAGGGTGGGTTAAGGTGTAAGGGATGGTCAACAGTGTATTTACAAATGTAATTACAAAAATTTATTACAGACGTAATTATAGACAGGTATTTAATCAAGCATAAGTCCAATGTAAAAAACATGTATTTACACAATCTGTACTGTAAGATTTATAAAAATATGCCTCATTTAAGAGAGAGAGACACGAGACTGAAAAGCACCACACCCAGCTGAGAAGGGACAATGGAACCTACGTTTCACCCAAATACTCACACCCTTCTCTTCCCTTCATTTACATGTGAAGCATCTCACCCCCTCTTCCCTGAGCTCACACAAAATGGTTATCTCAAAGTATGAACTGTTCTATATCCATGCAAGTGACTATATCTATCATGTTTGATATCATTTGAAATGTCTCAGTGCGACTGGTACAATGGTCTCATTCCCTCAGAAATAGCCATAACCAAATAATAAATTGATGACTTCAGGTATTTTTTACACCACCGCTAAGGGTGTGACGGGGGGTTCAGGAACCCTCACTAAATGTAAATGCCCTCTGTTATTCAACACACACCCCTTCTATCTCTTGGTTTTGTGACTACTTAAGGAACAGCTTCCAGGTGGTCAGGCGCTTTTTGTAACCAAATTGGCCCGTAGCGTGAGGCTCTCCAGAGCTTCACGCTATGTATACGCAGAGTCAGGTTATCTTTGAGAATTTGATGTTTTGTATTGATCGTTTATGAATTGACTGAATGAATTGGCATAATACACATTTACCTGACTAATAAATAGTTATATTTGAACGTTCTTGTTACTCTGAAATTATTTACTCAGATAAGTTAAGAATGTGCTAGACTTCATGATAGACTAAACATAACACATGTTAGATGAAGATCCTAGAAATTCCAACTTATCGTCTGATTTTAATTATGTTGTTTGTCGCAAATATCTACGGTGAGTCAGAGTAATTTCACTAAGATGAAATGTAATAGAGTTAGAATAATTTCATTAAAGAAACTACTTACAGTACATTGTAATAAATTACTAATTTCGGTAGTACATAGTAGTTAAGGCCACTTAATATAAAGTGGGACCAACAGTTTAATCAGTATTGGCCAAAAATATTGTTGCATTCCTAATTATTTTTAACTGTTAAGTCTGATCATTCTGATTCAATGCATTTTAACTATTCCTTTGTGTGTTGAACAGATGAATGAACTTCTTAACATCTTAACACGAGGTGTAAACAAGGCATAATATAGTTAACTAATATTAACAAAACTGAAGCGTATGCATATTTACCATTAAAACTACATCAGTAAAAAAGTTCCATCTGAGTGACTCCTGAGTAACAACAGCAGCCACAAAAGCCACTGAAAGACGCCGATCACTGTCAAATATCAAAGCTTCAAGAGACGAGCGATCTGACACCTTGTGCGAAGCATCCCGCTGTTTTATATCAAGAATAAGTGGTCCTAAAAAAATTCCAGGCAGATTCTTGTGGCTGCGTGTCACAGAATCCAAACTGCGAGAAGTGGGGGTGGTTTACTGCCGTCTGCCAAGAGCTTCAGTCCAAAGTACATACACTGAAATGACTAATTCCTTCTATTATTTCATAGTTGGGAGAGGATTTATTCTAGCGTTTGTGTCAGCAGATCTGTATACAGGAACAGAGCTTTAGCCTGGCACATTTCAAAAACACTTTGTGCCAACTCTCACTTTAATATACACAAGTAGTGACCACAAAGCTACAGGCCAGTCTGGTAGAATTCAGATAGGAGGATCATATGCAAATAAAACTTCACCTGGACGTACAGTGTTACTTGCTGCATTCAAATACTAGGTGTGTGAATGATGTGACAATTAACAGAGCTGTAAAAACAAATTCTCGCTCGCTATCTCTACAATGTGGCTTTAAGTTAATGCATGCAAAACCCCGTCTTTCACAAGAGATCACGCTACCTTAAACACTGTCTGCTTTCTTTGAAGCCGCTCTTTTGGTATGATCAAAGCCGAAATATCCGAGCCAGAACGTCTCGCTGTAGATGAGGGTACAGGCACCTGCTTTATGGCTCTCGACAGAAATTACTGCCATCCTTTCCTGCACAACACATTGGAGACTCTTCTATTATCCGCATGTTCTTGTCTCAAAATAAGCCTTTTCCTGCCAAAGAGCTCCTGTTCAGAGGAAAATGGACTAGATCAGCACATTCTTTACAAGACCAAATGCAGTCATTATTTTTATACTTGGACAATAGCACATATGAGACAAATGTTTGGCCTTCATCTCATTTCCTCTTCTGCTGACTAGTACCTGTTCTCTAATTTGACCTTTGTTTGGATGCAATGGAATTACCGGTGACTATTTTTATACATCTGACTTGTGTGCGCTAGTTGGTGGTGGTGGTGTTATTGCGTTTTTTCGAATTCTAATGCTTACTATTTGTATTCTTACTATATAATGCTTGCTATAAAATCAATGATATCTTATAATAAAAATTCTAAAATGAACATAACTTGACTTCAGAAGCAGCAATGCATTAAAATATATTTGTTTTTATAGACTGTATCTAGAACGCATGATGTATTTTTTCACCATTTTATACCTAACCAAAGGGTGTGCAGACCCATTACGCAATCTTACAAGTCTTTGTTTTCAATATTCCATACTGCTTCTCAACAGCTTTTATCTTGTTTGAAGAATGTTTAGGACATTGACAAAAGCCAAAAAGGGAAATGAACACATGGCATCAATTACAAGAGACAATGGGCTAAAACTAAAGCAGACACAGGTGAACATGATCAATGAAGCACTAAGTAACAACAGAAACAAACTAGAAATGGGAACAAAGTAAACAGAAACTAAGATTGGGGAAAAAAAGAAAGTCTAATCTTTAAGTGCAAAGAATCAGACCTCAGCCATGGTAACCAGATTTAAGTTTTGACATGAATGAAAACCATACTCTATTGGACAGAACATACCATCTTGCCAACTGTTTAACTGTCAAAAGGGGAAACAGGGCCCAAAAAGGATTCCTATTACTGAAATAATCCTAAAGTCTGCACTGCAAACATGCCAAAAAGTGGGTACTTACAGCAATAATTATATGAAAACATTCCTCCAGTGCTGGAAATCACTGGAATAAATATTTTTTTAAGTAGTAATACATAAAGGTAACATGATTTCACTGTATTTTGTTTAGATTGGGTTAGATTAGAGAGAAAATATACTTTTAAACAGTATATTGTTGATTTTTTTAATGAAATTTAAAAAAAAAGGGGGTGGGGGGGTGTCCCAACCTGTAAAAATAAATTACAACCAGCAATGAATAAATAAATTAATTAATTAATCATAGTGAATTTGAAAAATGTATTAGTAAATGTAAAAATAAAAATTTACCGATATAAATAAATGCTGTAAAAGTATAGTTCATTAAGAGTTCCTGACACATACAGTAGTTAACTAATAGTAAACCATTTTCTGAAGCTGTTCCTGAAAAATGTTAATGCAAGTTTAACGCTTACTTTGACACTCTCAGTCAATTCACACCACACAAAAATACCTTGAGTGCACTCTACCATAGCCAACATTAAAAGTCCAGGAGTACAGACACAAAGGTCGCTGCTTTAAAATTGCACAATCCCGTGCTATTGGAGGATTGCATAACAATTATCAGCAAAAAAAAAAAAAAGAGGCATGTTTCCACATGATCCCTTGGTTGTATAATACCATCTAATTAAACTTAAGCTGCCTCTCAGCATTTATCCAATCAGTGATGAGGATCTAATTTGATAAATCACTCAAACATCTGTCAAACGCATCGAGACATTTGAGTTAGCTTAAAGTTTATGTCAGACCTGTGTGTGCTATATCTGGCTCTCACTGTCTCAAACTACAGTTTCTCGCGGCTCAAGAGTTGACAAGATGGGTGTGTGTCTGTCGTCCCGGGACTGGGCTGGACACACCGCTGCCCTTTTCCTGTTTGACAGGACTTTGACTTTCCGGAGAGGCGTCACACACAGGCCTGCCTTTCATGGCGCGCTTTGAGAATGTTTTGTACTTTTCTCGGGAAAAGCGATGGTCACGGGGTGTCCTCGGGAAGGGGACATGTGTAGGCTCTGTTCTGTGAATAGGACATGATACATGGGCTGATAAGGGATCAAAGTAAAGGTATATCCAGTTGGTTGTTACTGCAAATTAAAGACGTGTTGATCACTCAGAAATAAAGTGCACAGAATAAATGAGTACTTGAAATTGATTTAATTTGATATTATATTAATTTTCTCAATGAATATAGGCAAGATATGACTGGTTAATTAAGCACAACAGTTTGAGTGTGGTCACTTAATTTCAAACGAGATGTCGCAAAAAAAAAAAAAATGAAAGTAAATTATATGTTTTTATGGTATTTTCAACGCTATCTCACAGCAATTCGTAACTTTTGATTAGTGGCTAATTTATATGAAATCGTATGATCTCATTCATACAAGTTAGTATAATTTGCTTATCCCCAGTAAATGTTGGGTTTCAGGGTGGGGTTGGGTGCCTTGCCTCCTTTTAAAATTCATAAAATTTAATACAATGGAACTCATACAAAATAGTTACGCTATCTTGTGAGATTAGGCTGGGTTCTTTAGATTTTTTTTTTATTATTATTTAATTTAATGTAAAAATTTTCCCCTACATTCATTGGGGTGTACTAATTTTTGCACCATGATCTTATGCTATTTTGTTTCAGTTTTAGCTTTGGGACTGACTAATGTAATTTATATGCACAAAAGTGTAACGTGTAGTATCCTATAGAACATGTTAAATGAAAAGAGAGATCTACTTATTTAACCTGCACTGTAGTTACAAAAATGCAAAAAACATTTCTGGCTTTTGGACAAGGTTCAACAGTATGTGGGATGCTTTCTTGAACATAAGTGAGTTCACTGAACTGGCCACCAAAGTCACCAGATCTCAATCCAGTTGATCACCTTATATATATATAAACATGCATATACAAAAAATTCAATGTCTAGCCAGTGTCTAAGGACAACATTACTTTGTGATATTTCGTCCAATAACAATGCCAAATTATGGTTGATTTTACTGTAAGTTGATTTGGAAAAATCCAAATTCGAGCCAACATCTTAAACCAACATCATATTGACATCAAATACTGACATTTACTCATCAGATATGGCAACCAAAATCCAGCGTCTGATAGCCATAGTGGTAACGTCCACACAATCTCTCGCATTCAAACATGCAAACATTTATGTGAATATCTGAATATGTGACTTACAGGGACTCTCTATAGAAGTAATGATTTTTATACTGTACAAGCTGAATATTCTATCCCCTTTCCCTTGCCTTAAACCTGCCCCATATAGAAACCCTCTGGCAAATTTAGAATAAAATTTTTTAATGCCTTTTGGTTTATGAGACCACTGGATGTGTAATTTGAATGTTTCTAATCAGTTTCAGGTTGTATGTTTAGGTTGTGCTAAATGATATTCATTTAAAGGGATAGTTCATCCAAAAATAAAAACTTACTCAACATTTTCTCACCTTCAGGTTGTTTCACATTTCTTTATTCTGATAAACACTAAAGAAGATATTTTGAAGAAATCTATATTCCTGTAATCGTTGCTTCCATACTAGGAAAAACAAATACCACGGATGGTGATTGCTACAGGCTTTCAGCTTTCTTCCAAATATGTTCAGATATCAGATAACTTATTTCGTGTTCAACAGAACAAAGAAAGTCAAACAGGTTTGGTACAAGTAAACGGTTAACTAAATAAGGACAGAAACGTTGGTTTCTGGGGAACTATATCTTTAATGTAATTTGAAAAAGTTTTTATCTATTATTTGTTCATTTATATTTTTGTATTTTGAGTATACAGTGGAAATTTAAATCACTAAATGGGTTCAGCTGTCACATTTTCAACAACATAAAATGACTTATATTATCTTGTATATTTAATATCTCTTTTTTCATAAAGTAAAATTAAATTTTATGCAATTACTCCATTAATTGATGGGATTTTCGGTGGAATACTCAATTGCTAAAATAATCAATATCTACAGCCCTAAGAGTAAGACACTAAGTGTAAATAGTGCTCCAACTTGTTACTAGTATGTTGCACCTGAAAAAGTGGCTAGTGAGTGTAATCCATTACAGTGTATAAAACAATCATTTTAAAAATCTTTTAACAATATCACTCGCTAAAGGTTGTGATACACCAAAGAGAAAACTCGTGGACAAAAAATCTATTGTAATGAGTTGCTTGCATCTTGAAAAGTTGTGTTTGAAAACAAGACTAGCAGATATGGTCTGTTACTGTGTGAGAGGAAAACCATCTTTATCACCAGGTACAGTCTATATTTGACATTCAAAATGGAAATGGAAACTAGGCTTGACATATAAATTCTAAAAAAGCAGTACTTCCTCAGTATTCTGAAAATAAATCAAGCTGATCAATTTCCTAAAGTCAGATGATTCATATTGGTGTGAAAATATCTGAATTCAAATGCTTAGTTAAGATGACTTAAGGAGAACAGCTTCCTGTCTGTGCCCTTTTAACTTCTACAGTTTCTTTCATCACTTCTGGCTATTTTCTCATGCACTCTTTGGTTCAATAACGGTGGCTCGAGACTATAAAACATCAGGACAATTTTAGAGCAATGTCTTTGATGTAGAGTGTTGTGGTTATTCACAATTGAAAAATAGACACGGGAAGCAACAATCCATCATTTTTCTCCCTAGTATAGAGTCCCTCATAGTAAAGAGTGGGAGCATCATCTGGGATGTTTCATTTAATCCCAACAGAAAAAATAGGATCTCAGAAAGCTTCAGTTGAAAGTCTTTAGATTCTGTATATAGAACCAAAGCCTTAGTTTAATAATCTATCTATCTATCTATCTATCTATCTATCTATCTATCTATCTATCCATCCATCCATCCATCCATCCATCCATCCATCCATCCATCTATCTATCTATCTATCTGTCAATCAATCAATCAATCAATGAATCTAGATTTTTTCAATTATATGTCATTTATCTTCAGTATCAATTATCTTCAATTATGTATGGATTCTATTATATATTTATTTACACATCACGATGTGAAATTATATAATTTAAAACGATAAAAATATAATAATGAAATATTAATAACATTAATATAATATTTAACAATTATTAATGTTAATCAACTGATTAAATTAAACATGTAGTCATAATTAATAATGCATAAAATTAAATATTACTTTACATGTATTCACTCAAATTAAATTCTAAATCATTACATACAATTACATATAATAATCACATTTTATATTTATATAATTATATTGGGGGCGCCACGGTGGCGTAGTGAGTAGCACGTTTGCCTCACAGCAAGAAGGTCGCTGGTTCGAGCCTCAGCTGGGTCAGTTGGCATTTCTGTGTGGAGTTTGCATGTTCTCCCTGTGGTTGCATGGGTTTCCTCCGGGTGCTCCGGTTTCCCCCACAAGTCCAAAGATATGTGGTATAGGTGAATTGGGTAGGCTAAATTGTCCCTCGTGTATGTGTGTGAATGAGAATGTATGGATGTTTCCCAGAGATGGGTTGCGGTTAGAAGGGCATCCGCTGTGTAAAACGAAGTTGGTGGTTCATTCCGCTGTGGCAACCCCAGATTAATAAAGGGACTAAGCCGACAAGAAAATAAATAAATAATTATATTGATGCTTTTTTGGACATTTTGGTGGCCGGACTCTCAATTTAGTGCAAGTCAGCCTTAAGACATTTAACCATAAGTACAGTTTCATGCTTTTTCCCAGAATGGGTTATGAGAAAGCATGTCCATAGTGTTGTGATTACTGTGGAGCAATTGACCAAATCACAATGTTTCAGAGACTTGTGTCAAAATGTTCTTTACTTTATGCAAAAGAAGCCCAGCCTTTGTTTCATCCGAGCGCAACCCTTTCACTTATTTATTTTCTCTTGTTCTTTGGTCTTCAAGGCATCACGAAGAAGAACAAAATGCTTCCACAGACTGAGAGCTGCAGCAGGTCTGCGAGCCCCTCGGTGTGCATGTAATGTGTTTTGAGCCGAGCTCTTTGAAGCCTGGAGCTGCGTGTCGATCCCCGATGGCCTCGTCTTTGTTTCTGCGTTGGCGCAAAGCGCAGGGCAAGAGGGAGCCCCACTTGGCACAGGAGGATGAAACGCAGCAGCTCAAGCCTGCCCCACTAACTGAGTTTTTAATAAATAATGAGGCACGGTATAAATAAACTACGAAGCCTTGCTACTGCCGAAGGGGCTGAGAGATACCAAGGTAACAGCACAGAGAGAGATAAATAAGTAAACAGCAACTCGTTATCACTCGCTGGCGTTTCTGTGTTTGTCAGAAAAACCACATTAACCGACACCTCGGATTGGGCCGGATGTGTTTTTTTTATTTATTTTTTTTAAGTTTCTGTCTGGGAAAACAGAGAGAGTGAGAAATGAAGGATTTTAATTACCGTGGCGGAATCACAGTGGCAGAAGTTCCTCGAAGCAGGGGGTCGAGTTTCATGTCTGAAGGCTGATTCAAATGAGCTGGAATATAGGTGAAATATGGCAGTGTGCATACATTAAGTGACACTTATTAAGAACATTACTAGGGGTACTATAACATTTGAAGAATTATACCCCAAATTTTGAAATTAAATAACTTTTTCATGAGACTATGATTTTAAATAAACTTAACTTAAATATTTAAATATTTAAAAGTATTAATATTTTTATAATAAATCATGTTAATTTGATTATATATGAAACATAATTAAATCATATTACGTTAAAAAACACATTTAATAAAATTATAGTGGTGACACTTTACAATAAGGTTCATTAGTTAATGAGTTTACTAACATGAACTAATCATGAACAATACTTGGCATTTATTAATCATATTTGAACATTTACTAGTGCATTATTAACATCCAAGTCCATGCTTGTTAACATTAGTTAATGCACCGTGAGTTAACGTGAACTAACAATGAACAACTGTCTTTTCATTAACTAACCATAACAAACATGAACAAATACTGCATTAAATTGATTGTTCATTGTTTGTTCATGTTATTAAATGCATTATTTAACATTAACTAATGAACCTTGTCAAGTGTGACATTATGATTAACAAGTTTTTTTATTCAAGCTTTTTTAGTCATTTATTCATTTTCTTTTCGGTGTAGTCCCTTTATTAATTTGGGGTCGCCAGAGCGGAATGAACCGCCAACTTATCCAGCATATGTTTTTTTATGCAGCGGATGCCCTTCAAGCTGCAACCCATCTCTGGGAAACATCCATACACACTCATTCACACTCATAAACTATGGACAATTTAGCTTACCCAATTCACCTATACCACATGTCTTTGGACTTGTAGGGGAAACCGTAGCACCCGGAGGAAACGGGGAGAACATGCAAACTCCACACAGAAATGCCAACTGACCCAGCCGAGGCTCGAACCAGCAACCTTCTTGCTTTAAGGCGAACGTGCTACCCAGTACACCACCGTGGTGCCTGCTTTTTTATTTTAATACAAAATATTTTGAGTAAATGTTAAATGTATTAAAATAACGAAATTGTATTTTATAAAAAATAACACTTAATACAACTAAATCATTAAGAACTACGTCGACTTCAAAGTTAAATATTTGACAAAATTTTTTCAAAAAATAAAGTTACTGTTTTTAGAATAAAATATGTTTTTTTAATTTTATTGTGTTTTTATTTACACTTATAATTATAATTTGAAATGACAAAAATTTAAAGAATGTATTATTATTATTATTATTATTATTAATAATAATAATAATAATAATAATAATAATAAAAACTATTAAATATTACATTAGAATTTAATTTACTATAGCACAGTCATAACTATTACACACAATTACGCAATTAACAAATTGGGCAATTAAATAATTCCGCAATTAAATAAATAATTATACATCTTTTTAAAATCACACATAATAATTACACACAATCATTTATATGATTTGGATGTTTCATGTAGAATACGTTGCATACAACAAATCCAAATCGATTTACAAATTACCAATACAACAGGCAATTCATCTTCTAAATTACTTATTTTAGACATGACTACATATATTGTACCTGTTCAGGATCCAGATTAGTCATAAATAAATAAAACAACAAAAATGACCTTTAGCGATCGGCCAGCAGATGCATCATGTGCTGAAATCTGCTCTATTCTCAGCATCACACACACCTATAGGTGATCCATCAGCACAAACTCTACTGACAGCAGACGCAGGGAAAAATAGGTCTCCAATAACAAAACAACAGAATTCACTCTCTAAGACGTTATTTTACGCAATTCTGCCACCCGATATTGAGGTCATACTGTATATCTGTTAATCTATGAGCCACTCTTATGAACTTGCAGCAAGGTTGCATAATATGAAATTAATGTGCATTATGTCTGGTTTTACTGCTCATGTTGAGATGCTGCAGGTGAAAAACCTACAAGCTCTGGTTCAAAGGTCAGTTATTGCTGGAAGTGTGTCAAAGTAATAAGTGCTTTTCTGGAATTTTATATTCAAACCCATCGAGGGCAAACTGTGCAAAGAGTAGGTTAAGCTGCTTGTTTAAGAAAATTCACATTACTATCCAACCTAGCCTCATTGGAGATATTGGAAATGTTTGAGAACCGAGAAATATGTACCCTGGGTTACCCCCATGTGCTTGCAGTATTTGCTTTCTCATATCCACTAGAGGCGGCTGTGTACATTTTTGACAATGTGTTCGCATGCTTTTACCATGATTTCACATTTTTAGGGTTTCATTTTACCTTGTTTCTAGAACTGTACTTCGTCTGATTCGAACCGCAGTCTGCTCAGCTTCGTATTCAAAGTCTAATGCCACTTGTGGCGATCTACTGAACCAAACAATCACACTGAAAAAGCCTTTAGGTAAGAAGTCAGTGGGACTGTCCTATAGCATTCTTTTTACACACAATATGCAGCCATATGTACCCATGAGCACAAATTTTACAGTTCTCAAAACGGACACATAGACACATATTCCCAGTGAGCCTGGGTTGTATCTATCTGTCTGTTTACTATCTATTTCGTGATCGGCAAATAATTAATTAAGATTACTCACAGAGCACTTCAGCAAAATCTGACACAATAAAAAAATGATAATAGCAAACATAGCAAAAGAATTACAAAGATTATTACATTTAATTAACTAGTATTTTTTTTCCCATTGTGTATGTGTATGTGTGTGTGTATATATATATATATATACACACAC
>CAIGQQ010037704.1:239828-257437 GCA_903798035.1 Danio albolineatus | reverse complement strand
ACCTCAAAATTTGAATCATGTATGCACACTGTTGTCCTATAAAACATTCCTTCACTGAGTAGCACCTGCAAGACTCCAGGCTACAAAAAAACAGCACAAATGCTTTCTTGAAAATCGAGAAAGACTCCTCTCCCATGACATCACGCAGAAAAACTACTTCCCACCCATAACAGCATGTGTCATATTTATTCTCTTTCTTTCTTTCTTTCTCACCCTGCTTTTTTCTGCACACCGAAGAAGAGCACATACTTAACGCTTCCCACAACGCAGCGTTAACAAAAGCTCAACACGTCTGTGGCTCTGTGGATGTTCCTCAGCAGATCCGCCACTGTCTCGAGGCGTCGCGAGGATCCTCTAACGTACCTTATTAATTCTCTGTTCTTATCTCCTGAAGCTGGCTATCATTACAGCTCTATATATAGAGTCTCAGCGGGACCGAGGCAAGATGCACACACACATTAACATTAATGGCTCTGGGCTCTTCTCTGCTCAGGCGTAATGTACAAGTCGACAGCACACAAAGATACAGGAACTACACACACACTGATCACACAGAAAGCGAGATACACTGCACGCCGTTCTGGCAAAATCTGTCTCAATTAATCTCAAATTAAAAATGCTAATTACTCCAAAAAGAAAATAAAAAGGTCACTGCTGTTTGAGAAATAGAGCAACAATGTTGTTATGTCAGCACAATTACTGAGAGGTGTTTTGGTTTTTTATTCCTTTATGTTATAATATTGTATGAATATATTGACATTTTCATTCACATTGTGATGTTCTCTGGGTGTCTGGAGTGATGAAGCGCTTTTTTGGCAAATTAAGACTTCTATTAAGTTAAATGAATGATCACCAATTTCTTAAATTATTGCTGTTTTAGGAGTGCTAATAAATTCAATTCAACTCATCTTTATTTCTACAGCGCTTTTACAATGTAATACATGTGTAGTACACATTACTACATAGAAGTTCTAGTAAACTGAAACAGTGTCAGTCCAGTTTTCAGAGTTGATGTTCAGTTTAGTTCCGTTTATTCATTCATTCATTAGTTCATTTTCTTGTCAGTTTAGGCTCTTTATGAACCGCCAACTTATTCAGATTGTGTTTTACACAGCGGATGCCCTTCCAGCTGCAACCCATAACTGGGCAATAGTTCAGTTCATTGTGGTTTAATTTTCACTGCTGAATGTCTAAACACTAAAGAGCAAATCCGTTGATGCGCAGCTCTATAAGTCCCAAAACTAAGCAAGCCAGTGGCGACAGTGGAGAGAAACAAAACTTCACCAATTGACAAAAGAGAAGGGAAAAAAAACCTTGAGAGAAACCAGGCTCAGTTGGGCACGACCATTTCTCCTCTGGCCAAACTTCTTGTGCAGAGCTGTACATTTATAATACGGTGAAGTAAAAGATATAAAATAAAAAGCAGCTGTCAGCTTTTTTTAAGTGTCCAAAAAAACAAACACAGGCAAAACAAATGAATACACACTTACTAATCTACGTAATATTACTAATAAAAATCATGTATTTTTAAGGCATGGCAAGTTTAAATATTTTTATAAAAGTTAATCCAATGATTCACTTTTTACAGTGAAGCTTGTTGAGAGAAAGATACTTATTTCTATGAAAAAATAAACAATTTAATTCATTCATTCATTCATCAATTAAATAAAACACCTACAGACTCCAAAAAATTCAATTCAATAACAATATAATTAAAAAAAGTGTAATAAAATGCAACAACAAATGACAATATAAACATTTTTAGGGCGACACAGTTGCGCAGTAGGAAGTGCTGTCGCCTCACAGCAAGAAGGTCTCTGGTTCGAGCCTCGGCTGGGTCAGTTGGCATTTCGGTGTGAAGTTTGCATGTTCTCCCCGTGGTTGCGTGGGTTTCCTCCGGGTGCTCCGGTTTCCCCCACAGTCCAAAGACATGCGGTATAGGTGAATTGGGTAAGCTAAATTGTCCATAGTGTATGTGTGTGAATGAGAATGTTTCCCAGAGATGAGTTGCGTCTTGAAGGGCATTCGCTGTGTAAAACAAATGCTGGATAAGTTGGCGGTTCACACCGCTGTGGCGACCCCGGATTAATAAAGGGACTAAGATGAAAAGAAAATGGATGAATGAATGAAAAACATAATTACAAAGAAATTCATTTTTTTTTTATCCTTGTTTCCTTAAATTTGGAAAAGTGGAAAAATTTTAATTAAATCATTCATTGACTTCTCAAAAAACACTTCTCTAGTAATGTGAAAAGTTTGGGAAATAATCAATATGCTAATTACAAAAAAAAAAGAGGTCAGTTTTATTTTTAAATACACACTCACTGATGTCAGCAAAATTTCCTTTTTTCTCTTTTTCTGTTTGAATATTTCATGAATATAAAACAGCCTCTTATGCTATTCTCTAGTAAAAGAAAAGCCCTCTACAGAGATTGTAGAGTGCTGTTTTTTTTTTTTTTTTTTTTTCAAATGTAGACTCCCACAGAGTTTGCTAATGAACAATCACCAGGGACTCCCTGATGGGTATTGTGTTCAGATCCATTCCTGACAGTAATGCGAAAGCCGGATTACTTCTGTTGGGCCTTTTCGCAACATTATTTCCTCGGATGGCATCCTAACCCTCCATTACAATTTTTTATATTTACTAATCACGCGCCACTTTTGGGTTTTACGACTCACATCAGTCCATCTAGAGGCACACTTTGGCTTTTGTTTGGCGATGTCTGATAAGTACAAAGTGTTTTATGGAGCAGCTCAGAGAGGCCTCATTGCTCACTCAGCTTTCTAATTGAAAACTCCCCTCCCTCTGGGTGATTTCAGCATTGGGAGCCGGGGGTCTGGGACAGCCGGAGGGTCATTTCAGTGCTGGGTTTACTAGTGTCAGAATGTGACCTCTCTTGCTGCCCCTGGGGCTGGACACGCTCGTCCATGTGGAAAGCAAAGACAAGTCCAATGGCGTTTCTCTAGACAATCTGCTGGACTGAGTGGTCGATTGACGGCAGTTTGTGCATGTAACTACAATTCTGATCGATTGAGTTTATATGTGTGCGTTAAGGTTTAGTCATTACATGGTCATGTGAGGTATTTGATGCACACAGTGATTAAAATGATGTTCAATAATTCTCTGGTGATTTTTTTATTACTCTGGTTGTATCATGTTGGTTTTTCATCTAGAAAGGAAAAAGGTAATACTTTAGTTTAGTAATAATTCACATTATGAACTACTGGCTTACTACCTACCTATTATATATAAATACACAAAACTAGCATATTGATTTTATCAGCTCACATTGCTAGTTTTGTGGAGAACAATTCATCTGTGCATGTCATTAAGGAAAAAAAAAGTTTACCCTTGTAACCTAATATTGAAATCTGAAATGCACTTCCTGATTGTTTTCAGTTAAATTCTTAGATTACGTCTGTCTGAGGTATTGGGCGTGGTTAACATACTTAACTACACACCTCCAACTGTCAGTTTTGACAGCGTTATGACAACAAACAGAAATGGTGAGGAGAAGGTGTCTGTTAGGTTGTAATAACTCTCCCGAAACCCCTTTGCCAATCTTTATAAATCAAATGCTTACTTTACCACATCCAATCAGGAGGATAAACAAGCCACACCCACTGTTTTCTTATTTAATACTCAGCAGCTGCAGAATTTAAGATATAAACTGTTTATTAGTATTTAAAAACTATGATCTCATTCTACATCCCTAATCCTAACTAATACAAATATACCTGATACCTATAAGCCACTTTTTCAAAATTTTATCATTCAATGTTCCAGGCTGGTGCAATTCCCACATGGACTGCTGATTAACTAGTATCTAGTTTCATTAAACGATAACTATAAACCCATATCTTTCACTATCACCTAAACCCCTGTGAACTTAAGGACAGGACAGGACACCTTCTTCTCTACCCTTACCAAACAACAACAACAACCTCAAAACATTATGCAATTCTGAGTGTGCCTCATACAGGTGAGTAGGCTTGACAAACCAAGTGAAGAAATTTCATCTCTCTGACACTTTAACCAGCACTTGCACCAGTTTTGAACCAGACATTTTCTTACAATCACACCACATCTCTAAAACAAATCAAACAAACAAACTTAAAAGCATTTAAACACTCACATAAAGCTACAGTACAAAATCTTTTCTCAAGGTACATTTTTGCTCCTAACAGGTCGTTAAAAGGTGCATGTTTATACCTAAAAAGTACAAATGCGTACTCCACAGTAACTCCACAGGTACAAAAGTGAACCTTAAAGGTACAAAAGTGTATCTAAAAAGTGCTAACGTCCACCAGTATGGTACAAAAGTGTATCTTTTGAAAAGATCCCACCCCAGAAACAGATTTTGTTTCTTTATTTCTGAGAGTGTAAAGCGTGTTTCACACAGGTGAGTGGGCTTGACAAACCACCAGTAGAAACACTCTTCTCTCTATAAAAGAACAGAGCCACTGCATTTAAGTGAAGTTTATATATTAACTAATTTTGAGAGGATCACGTGCTTATGATTGACCACGGCTGGTTCCGCATTAGCTAACACATGATTCACCAATCAAATGATTCCTAAGTCAACATAAATAACCAGAGTTTCTTACCTCAGTCTTGAAGAATCCCCCCCTCCACCCCTATTCCTCCTCCCTTTTCCTAGATAGGGCTGCATGGCGGCCCAGTGGTTAGCACTGTTGCCTTACAGCAAGAAAGTCACTGGTTCAAGTTTTTACCAGGCCAGTCGACATTTCTGTGTGGAATTTACATGTTCTCCCCGTGCTCGTGTGGGTTTTCCTTGGGTTCCACGTAGGCCTGTCACAATAATCAATATATTGACTTATCGCACAATACATGGACATGACCTCAATAACTTTTGGTGATGCAATATATATCGCCCATATGTATAAAACAATTCTTGCGACATTTTAGCTGATTGCACAACCTCTCAGTGTCAGTATGGTTAAAAAAAACACAATAGTATTTACCATAAATGACTAAAGTATATTTTGATGTGGGTGCCTGACAACTAAATAGATCTGGTAGCAGATATCACAGCCTCTGTTACTTTTTATCTTGCTTTTTTTTGTTAAAATTATTATTTGTTTTGGATATGTGTTTTCACATTCTGATTCCAATGCCTAATCATGAAATTATTAAAATGACTAAATTAAATTACATATTCGTATGAACAAAATATTATGTGTTTTTTGACGAGTGCGCTTGTGTTATGATGCTATTATATTGCCACTCTGGCATTATATAATGAGTGGCCTTAAATGGTCTTAAAATGACAATAGTATCGTTTATCGCGATATATTTTGGTGCAACATATCGTACAACAAAAAATAGATATCGTGACAGGCCTAGTTCCACGGTTTCCTCCCACAAAGGCATGACATAGGTGAACTGACCAAACAAAACTGGCACCATAGATGAGCTCTTAGTCAGCTGTACATCTCTCTATACCAATCCCTAATTTGTCATTAGCAGTAAATAAACAGGAGAGTTCTCGAGATTTACCTGAGCTCAAACTCCCCTCTCGCCTTGAGCTCATAAGATCCTTGAGCACAGGGTTCCCTCCTGCCAAACATGCTTTATAATCAATCATTAGCTAAGTGTGAACTCTTGAAACAAAGAAATAAGGTTAAAAATATGTTTAAACCATTTAAACGCAGGTAAGTTTTGTATAATGAAACAGAAATTTAAAAAAAGCACAGATGAAGTAGACTGAGTCCATCAACACTCCTGACGCTTACATATTGATATACATCTTCATAGGTTTGACATTTTATCAGAAAAGTTAAATATGAATTCATATGCAGTTGAATGTCTGATTATCATGTTATTAGCTCATAGCGAAACCATAAAAGCTTGAAAAACTGCAAGGAAAAATTATGTCAGAAATCTTGTTAATGGCGATAATCCAGATCCAGATAAACATTGAATCATGCAGTTAAATGAGCTGGGGGTTCAACTTTCTGCTTGCCCGACCAAAGGCAGACAAGTGAAGTCTTTGAAAATGCTTTTAAACCAAATCATACTGTAATTTTTGCAATTCCATTTACTGCCACTCATAAACACCTTTAACACCAATACAGTAAGTACAAATGTCACAATCACACCGAAAAAGCTGAAATTTACAAACAAAAATGATCTGAGCAATCGACCAGCAGCTCATAAACAATACAGTTGTGCAATCACCTATGATGTAAACATCTGAAAGAGTTGGATGCAGAATTGCACCAAGCCTCAAAATGAAATTCCAAGGCACAGTCTGAGCCCCAAGGCTATTGGGAAACTAGAAAATGTCTGCTTTCCCGCAATTACTGCTGTAATAATCTCAGAGGACCAAAGCCATAGTAGCATTGTGACAAACATGATCGTTTAAGCTATTTGCATGTAGGGATAATTAGAAAATATGCTCTGATTAGCCTCAAATAACCATATCTCGTGTATAGCCGCACAATAAGGAAGACTCATTAGGTAACATGACTAATTGGCATTAATATGATTTAGACATGTAGCAGCACAAGGGTGCACCGTGACGCCGTATATATTAATAGTTAGCGATAAACAGAAAACGCTGAAAAGGAGAGACTAGCAGACCTGCAGGCGATGTCAGCTGTGCTTTGCATCTGCGAAAACCAAATCTGGAATGACAGACTGGTA
Source organism: Danio albolineatus (assembly GCA_903798035.1). Lineage (NCBI taxonomy): Eukaryota > Metazoa > Chordata > Actinopteri > Cypriniformes > Danionidae > Danio > Danio albolineatus. Next base: position 250,767 of record CAIGQQ010037704.1, on the reverse strand, counting down.
GGTAACAAAGCAAACACATCTTCTCGTGAATATCGCCATGCACCACAGCTGAAGTGCAGGAGACCAACGCGTATGGAAACACTTATCAGTTCTGCTCTCGTTCTGATAAAACTAAAAAGGGGTTTTTTGAAATTGAAGTCCACCGATCAAGGCGTTTTTGGAGGCAATTCCTTAAACGAGAAGTAGATTAGAGACCGCATGGAGATTAAGCTCATTGGAAGTGTAGAAGAACCATCTGGGCATTCATAGGACCCCGGGTTTAATTAATCTCATAGCAGGGGGAGGGTAATAAGCACTCTTACCCAAATCAGCATTTTAGCACGATAGAGAGAGAGAGAGAGAGAGAGAGTAAGAGAGATTGGAGGGAAGAGGAAAGCAGCGGTGGCTGTTGTGAAGACAGCAGCAAGGTTGAAATAGAGCATACAGCCTACAGGGAAATTAGCACTGTGTGCGCCATGATGAATGCCCCATTGTGTCTTCTGAGTGCATGGGGGAGAGAAAAAAGAAAGAAAAATGTCTGGCTGAAATTATGAAGTGCTCCCCTTTTTATCATCCTCGTGCCCTTGTCCGCGAGTTTTCCCTGGAAACGTGAAGCTGGGAAGTGTTTTAATGAATGTTGTTGAGCTGGCTATTATCAGCAGGTTCTAGTATCTGTGTGTGTGTGTGTGCATGTGCGTATATTGAAGTGGAATCTGGAACCACCAGTTCCTATTGCTCATCATTATAAATTAATGAGCAAAGCTTCTCCTGGCGCTACATACTGTAATAATATATATATAAAAGACTGAATCCAGCACTGCCTGTGGTCCATTTACAGGTCTGCTGTTTTTGACGTAATTTGTAGAAAAATGTGTAATAAATTGCACAACATGCAGAAGCGTAATCATTACAAATAGAATACCACACACAGTTCTGCATTCTATAATAAGGTTGATCTTGAGGAAGCGAGCGGTTTTCTGGCTATGTAGCATCAGACAGCTTTCATTTAGTCACAAGTCATGTCATCAGACCAAAGAGTCACACTCTGGTGATATAATTGCTTTTTCTTGGGGCTTAAACTCTGCATATGCATAACAGAGACCGTTTGTGTGTTTATAGTATGTGTGCAGTATGTTTGTAAAGAGAGTCATTTTTAAATACTGATCGATAGGCAAAACAGTTAATAAGTATAAACAGCAAAAGTCAGTCCAAGGCACTTGAAAAATGTGGAAAAAATATTAAAAAGCCTTTATTGACATGGCTATTCCTTAAAACTGAGCCTACGCATTTTGCCAAACACTTGCCTTCATCAGGGTAATGATAAGTTAATAATAAGTATGTTTTTTCTGATGATTTTCCTGACAAGTATATAAATCATTTAACTCTTATGTTTGTTTGACTATCACAGGTATCGACTTGGCTCAAACTATGGTGTGAATTTGAGGGGGAACTATTTAAATTATTTTTTGTTTGTTGTTTCAACTACCTTTTATTGCTTTTCTCAGAGCTTTACCAACATATTTAGTTTATATATGAATTTGTTTTGTTTGTCAATATGCTTGTTGATTAAAAGTCATTTTTAAATGTTAAAATTTAACATGCCATATAAATGTTATTTATATGAACGATTCCCCTTAATTTTTTAGACATAGTGGTTTTTTTTTAGGTTTATCAAGATCTGCCAGAAAAACATCAAATTTGGCTTAACCAGTGGCGCACATTTAGGGTAGATAAAAGAATGCAGATAAAGTGTTGAGGAAACCTGTCTGAAACTACCTCTCGACATTTATGAAACTGCTGATAAAGGCTTTTTTCTGGGTTTTAAAACACATGATTGGAGCCAATTATACTTGCATGGCAGAGATACGAGTGCGGATTGTTCATTAAATCATTTTTAAAAGTTAAGATAAGCAAAACAGCTACTAAGTATTTTGTTTTAAGATGATTCTCCAAAAAAGTGTGGCTATATTTGTTTCACCATCACAGGCAACGTTAACTTTTTTAACGTTAACAGGACTATCTGTATCACCTACCAACAGAAGGAAACTTCTTTTTAACACTTGTCCCAGAGCTTTACTGCATGTGATGGTACTGGAAAAACAGAGAGACAGTTTTTTGTGTGCTTGTTTAGTTAATATGTTTGTTAAAAGTCATTTTTAAATGTTAAAATACTGTTTAATATGCCATAAAAATCTTATTTTAATGAATAATTCCAACTTTTTATTAAGTAATGCCTGACAACATCAAATTTGGCTGAAGCTGTGACACGAATATGGGGCAGCCAAGAGAGGTACTGAGGAAGCCTTTCTGAAAACAACAACTTTTTGCAACCTTTATGAAAATGATGATAAAGCCTTTATTGACATGGCTATTCCTTAAAACTGTGCCTACACATTTCACCAAACACTTGCCTTCATCAGGGTAATAAGTTAATATGTATATATATTTTTGGTAACTATTTATAATTACACACTATGAATCATTTATTAAGCATTAGGATATAGTGAATTCTTTACCTGTTAAGTATTGACTACACTAATAAACGTTAATAAGTGCTGTATTCTGTATACTTCACTTATAAACACATTTATAATGTGCTTAATAATTGTACTTTCATAATTTGTGACTGATTGATTTTTCATGACTAAATTAAGTATTGCATTATTTACAAACCATTTGTATTTAAGAGTAGTCAATGTTTTTTAAGATCATTCAGAAGGAGTTAGTAAATGATTAATGAACTATTGAAATCAGCGTTTATATATCTTATTATTCAGGCATATAGTAATGGTTACTAATAAATACTTTATTAACACAACTTGTGAATGACAATTAAAGGCTCAGTATCAAATGAACAATAATCTTTGCAAGCTTATTGTAAAGCGTAAATAGTACTAATAATACTCACTTTAAGTCAAGTTAATAAAGCATTTTAACATACAATTTAACTATTAAAATATGCCAGAATAATAAGAATTATAAATGTTAATTTGAATAGCTTATTAATCATTTACTTACTCATTCTGAATGATCTTTAAAAACAATCAACTATTCTTAAATAACTGGTTTGTAAATGATGCAATACTTAATTTAGTAATGAAAACTGAATACTTAAAGTATAAAAACACAATTATTAAGCACATAATACATGTGCTTATAAGTCAAGAATACAACATTTGTAGCTGCAGTTATAAACAGAGTTTATATATATATATATATATATATATATATATATATATATAGAGTTAATGCTTAACAGATAATGAATTCACTATTTGCTAATGCTTAATAAATGATTCATAGTGCGTAATTATAAAGTGTTACCGTTTTTTCTGAAATGTATAAATCCTTTACCTTTTATGTTTGTTTGACCATCACAGGCATCAGCTTGGCTCAAACTTAAACACTTAAAACACTGTTTGCAACCTTTATAAAAAATGATGATAAACGACAAGGAGTGATTGTGGACAAAAATGGCACATTGTGTATGTGAGAAAGACATGTTGTTGAGAGTGTTTGTACTAAACTGAATAATTAAAAAGATTGTCTGCATGTGTGCTTCCTGTAAAAGTGGAAATGCTGTGGCTCTTTTGTTTGACCATCACAATCTTCCAGAAAAGATCACGATAACACTTTATTTCGATGGTCCATTTGAGTATCAGTAGACTGTCTACTTAATATCTGTTTATACTGACAATCAACAGACATTTAACTGACTATAAGAAACTTTGCAAATACATGTCAACTTATACTAACCCTACCCTTAACCCCAACCCTAACCCCAACCTAACAGTCTACTTATAATCTAATGAGAATTAGTTGCAATGTAACTTACATTTAACAAACGGACCATCAAAATAAAGTGTGACCAAGATCACATCTGATTCAAACAATGGTGTAAGGGGGTGAGGCTGTTTCTCCAACCAATGGAAGAGTAATTGGAGTAAGAGTTCAGGAGTAATTGTTTTAGCAACTCCCTTTTAACAGTTATAAAATTGGTGAGAAATATATATTTTTATTGAGATAGGTCTTTTGAAAAATGCTAGAAAATTTTAAATATCATGTAATCTGGTGGTTTTGTGTAAATAGACAGTTTCTAATGTTTGTCTTTTTCTGGCAATATGACGGTTCACTACAAATTATACAAATTGGTGGACAATGTTGAGCTTGTGTGTGTGTGTGTGTGTGTGTGAGTGTGCGTATGTATGTGTGTGTGTGCGTTTATGCATGTCCAGATCATTCCCACAGTGCTTCCCAAAGCAAGCCGGGGCTTGTTAAATAATTTAACCCCCAGAGTCAAGCATTGGAACAGCTTGAGTGAGTTTTGGAGGGAGCTGTGCTAAAGCCTGGTGGTCCCCATCTGCGGCTGCGGAGGGTCCCCAGACGACCTGTCGCTTCAGAGTGTCCAGAAACAGACTCTCTTCACATAATTGGGCTTACGCTGCTTCAACATTTAATTACTGCCTCAAGGATCTAATAATGAACACACCTAATCCAAAGCAAAATGGTGGGATTTGATAAAGATTAAGAAGATTATTTAACAAAAGATCCACTGCTTTAGTAACACTGACTGTATAGAATATCTGCACACTTCTGCATAATTGACAAATATGCTGCGAATTGTTTAAAGTGCACAGGAAAATAAGGAGCATGTGAAAGTGAACGTCTGATTAATCTTGTCATCTCATGACAACACTAATCAGTGTCTTTACAAGGTCATATTCAGAGAACACAAAAACACACACATACAAATGAAGCAAGCAATATTTCTAATGTGTGCATGTTTAGAAAAATCATTAAATTAGTAAGATATATAAAATTGCAGATTTAAAAAATATTGCACGTACAAAATATGATCATTACAAACTTGTGGGGAAAAATGATTTACTTTATAGTGTGCTCATAAAATGATCATAAAAAATATTTAAATCTTCATGCACATTTTTAACTCATCATATTTTAGAAGTAGTCTTAAAAAGCCCTGCTTGAGCAGATTTAAATATACCTGACACAAGCTAATCTCTCGCAATTCAGATTCCTGACCTTTTCCCCGCTCAGAATTAAGGTTTTACATTTCTATATTTTAATAGGAGAAAAAAAATTAGGTCACACTTTATTTTGATGGTCCGTTTGTTGAATTTAACTTACATTGCATCTACATGCCAACTAATTCTCATTAGATTATAAGTAGACTGTTAGGATGGGTTTAAGGTTGGGGTTAGGGGTAGTGTAAGTTGACATTTATTTGAAAAGTTTCTTATAGTCAGTTAAATGTCTGTTGAATGTCAGTATCAACAGATATTAAGCAGACAGCCTAATACTCAAATAGACCATCAAAATAAAGTGTTACCAAAATTAGAATAGAAATAAATAAATTGCAAGGTAAAAGTCTGAATTGAAAGGCAGTCTAGAAACTCACAATTACAAATTAAAGTCAATTGTGACAAAAAAAGTCAGAAGTGCAAAATAAAACACAAATTGTATGATATAGTGCCAATAGAAAATGTCAGAAATACAAGACAACAATGCAGAATTATACATTGAGAGAGTTTATACCTCACAATTCTGATTTGCTTTCTCTAAATTGCAATTTCATCTATTGAAATATAAACGATACTTGTAGAAATTTTTTATTATAAAAAGTACTTGGATGAGAAATCCCCTGGGAATATCAGGTGCTGTGAGCGTGAGAGTAATAGGGAAAAAGCAGCATCATTAACATAAGTTTCACACAACTAGCTATCTTATATTAAAAAGAACATTGCAGCTTTGCAAGTACATAACATTTTTGAGTCACTTGAGACACTGAAGACTGTTGTATGAGTGATCTATTCGTAAAGTCCATAAAATCCTTTCAGTGAGCCAAATAAGGTAGATGTCTAGCAACTCACAGCTTTGTCAGACAGCAGGAATGTCCAGGTCTTCCTCTACACGCAAAACAGAGCACATTCTTTCCTGGATTTCCAGAGAAGCTAATCTGTACTGTTTACACAAAAATATGAAAGAGACCGGAGTCTTGCTACACAACATGTACAGTAGATTTAGTGCTCAGAGGTGAAAAGGTTAATGCACGATGTCGGAAATCAATATCAGTCCTCATTTTCAGCACACACACTGTATCCATTGACCGTCACGCAGCAGTCACTGGCTTCGTTCACTCCTGTCTTCTTGATGATAAAAACAGATAGCGAGCATAATAAGGAGCTATAGCTTGACTTCCTAAGGAAATGAGTGTTTGCATTACAAGATAGTGGTGAAATAAGACACTGAGTCTGAATAATATACAAAAAGTAACTGCACTTTTTTTTAAACAAAAGAGCAATCTTTGTTTAGCAATAAAATTAAAATAGCAAAAAAAGACAAAATTATCACAAATGATTTAGTATAAAAGACTATTATTTACTACTATTATTAGAAAATGGCACTTGTAATAATAACAATATGTTATTATAATAATAATAACAATTATTATTCTTATATCGGATTATAATTATTATTTTTTATTATTAATAATTAATTAATAATCATCTACTTAACATGTAAAGGGACATACTATATTGTCAGTTAAATTTATATTATTTACAAATATGTATAATACTAATATATAAATTTGGTACTAATTTTTATTAACTTTTATATCATTATATTTTTATTATTAGTATATTTTATTATGAACGTCACCTGGTCACAATTGTTTTTTTATAACAATGGCCATTCCTAACAAAATGCTATCAAACATAAAATAATATCAATTTGCTGGAAGTATTTGATAATAAAAATAACTGGCAAAAAATCATGCAGTTGCACATTAGAGAATAAACAAAATGAACTAGTGAGTATGACAGGTGCAAAACTGCCTGCAGATGCTGGAACACCTCCACTGATTCCACCTTCGCCTGATATATGAGGCTCTGCTTTCAATCCAAATTACACAGAGACAATAAATAGCAGAATATGAGAGGCTCACAGAGAAGAGTGGCTTGTGCTTACAGGCAGACAATGTGAATGCAGAACTGACCTCTGCTAAGTCAATCAAACGGCTCTGCGGCTCACAGATGAATGGATTAACACAACTGACCAACTGCGACTGAGCGGTAAACAGCTCCATCCTCCTCACAGTGAATATCTATAACCTCCTGCTCCACGATTAGGTAAAGATTAAAAACACAGATGAGTCCATCGCCATACGTATCAAACAACAAATTTTGTCATTCTTCCATCACAATGAGTAATTGCAGAGAGTATTGTCAGGACAAGCAAAAGACCGTTGAGCTTCATAAACAGGAAGTGGTTGTGAGAAAACAGGTAAAACAATAAATATTCACATTTCCACAATTAGGCCAATAATTGTGAAGTTTCAATCAAATGGAGATGTTATGATTGTGTTTGTATTATCTTGAAGCTCAGTATGTTTGGTACTGTATAGTATTGCATATATTTATGAATTGCAAATTAATTATGTCTTGCAGTCAGAAAAATCAAACAGGTTTAAATTATAAGGGTTGTAATTACTTTATAATTCACATGGGGAAATGCTTTGTGTACATACATGACTCATATCATTAGCTGTTATGAACGAGAGCAAGAAGAAGGCTCTGAAAGCAATGTCTTACTCTGTCCATGCAATTTATTAAAAATTAGTCCTAAAATCATGTCGTACAGTATATCATCCCATCTAACAATTTTCAAATGAACTCACTTGTGACTTATGCATAGATATATGATCTTACAACCATCCAAATTTGCACCATCTACGCCGACTTTAATGGCACATTTTATTGTATGCGCCATTACAAATTGATGATCAACAGAAGCACAGGAGGGAGAGTAAATGATGAAGTAATTTACATATTTTCTAATTAAAATGTTTGTGGTGTATACTTGCTGTTGTGCAAAGACCTCCACAAAGCAATCCTTTATTCTACTATAATAAGGCCCTATAAATATAATTAGTATGAAAAGAAACAAAAGTTGTTGCCGTATACTGCCCATAGAGTTTATCTAGTAACTCCAGTCAAACATATTGTAATGATGCAGGCGTAGCAACAGAGCTAGAGTTCCACGTGCAGCTTTATTTAGGAAATGGTCAGTCAGGCAGGGGTCAAAACAGGAACAAACATAAATAGACGCAATCCAAAAAAAAGTTGTCCAAAAAACAGGCAAAGGTCAGGGCAGGAAGAAAAGTATTCAACACAGGCTCATTGTGAAAACGTAGTCCCGAGTACATTTCTGGAGACCGCACATTACGTGGTCAGGGGTACGTATGGCTGCGTTTCATTTTTTTAAAACAAATGCTACGGGGCGGTGTGACGCCTTCTCGCGCTCGCCGGCCGACCGCCTCGTGTGGACGACTTTACCGCTGCAACCAGTTTGTCCCGTTAGCTTGCCGTGTTCGTCGGCGGACTCGAGCCACAGAGAGGAGTTGACAACCACGACGACGACGCCGGCGAGGAGCGGTTCCAGAAAGCAGGTAAGACAAACACAGAATCCATGTAACGAAGTAAACCAGTAAACAACAGGGTGAGAATGCAATGAAGTCTGAAAATGTGGTAAAAATGAGACGAGGGGGTTTTGTTTTGTTTTGTTCTGGATTGCTTTTTTGAAAGCTGTTGGTTGGGTTTAGGGAAGCGGGTGGGTGGGTGGGTCAATCAATAAAATTTTGGTTGTGTTTAGGGAAGGGGGAGGGTGGGTCAGTCCGATCAGATGGTCAGTCAGTCGTTCAGTCAGCCAAAAATGGTCGGCCGACAGCGGCCTCTGGCGGGTTTACGCGAGAACGGCAGCCGAGAACGGCAGCCGTGAACGGCGCTCGCGAGAGACACTTGAGATCTCAAAAAGCGTCCGCAGCGGCCTCTCGTGGACTTGCCAAAGCAAAAAGTGCAGAAAGACGTACCTGACGGGACGTATTCCGCGGCCTCCAGAAACGTACTCGGGACTACGTTCTCAGAATGAGCCTGGGTTGAAAGTATCACAATCCAACAACAGTCTAAGAATCAAAAACCAGACAGAGCAAAACATGGAAACAAGAAACAATTCTGAGCAAAAAAAAAATTCGTTTAACGACCACAGACACAGAGAGTCAGAATGTCGGTTTAATGTTTCATCCGAAAGACGGCTCTCACTGACAGTATAGAATCCCCTTCACCATACTGGGGCATTAGGACCTACCCAGGCTGCAGGTTGAGTGCCCCTTGTTGGCCTCACTAACATCACTTCCAGCAGCAACCTAGTTTTCCCATGTGTCCCATATGTAACGACTGGGCGTAGCCCTGCTTAGCTTCAGTGGGCAACTATGTGAGAGCTACAGAGAGCTAGCTGCTGGCTACAATCTACATCGTAAAAGCCCTATATAAATAAACTGAATAAATAAATGAATTTAATTGAAGCACATGATGTGATTTGTAGTTCGATAAAGTGGCAGATTTGTAGTTCTCCAGCAATCTGCGACGGCTAGATCACTGGTGATCATAACACATATGTTGCAGTTTTACAAAAAATGTAGGCTTGAGAATTGATCTCAATGACCCTGTGTAGTTGTTTTTTTCTGCTAGATGTCTTAGACATGTTGTTTAGGTAAACCATATACAGATTCAATCAAGTGCCAACAAATAAAAAAATGAAATGATGACTGCCTGTGCTAGAAGTCGTATAATGCACAATGGATAGATCTTTCTTAATAATCCAAAACAAACATAAAAATTAAATGGCAAAAATGTGAATGAAATAAAGCCTGAAATACATATAATTATTATTAATATTAATAATAAAGAGTGCATATACAATTTCACTGTCTGTAAAACTGTTCATAGCCAATACATTTCCTCAAATGACTGAACCATTGGACATTATGGCAAAATGTTAGATTTAGGCCCTGAACGCACGTGTTTAATTATAGATGAATGCAGGCAAATATTCATTCTGACTGACCTGGGAACAGAAACTCAGCTCAGCCTTTTCCATTATAAGAAGAAAAACGTTTGTGTTTGTAACATGTTATATTAAGGTAAATAAATTCTGGCTGAAAAAGAAGTCAGATTTTCATGAATAAGTAATCAGTCCTCAAACAGAGCTACAATAAATTTTTTAATCTGCCACCCGTAGGCTTTATGAGATCATGAATTTATTATTAGACAATGTAAAGGGGAGCCAAGAACTGTTTAAATCTGTGTCTAAACAATCAGCACATTACAGTTTCTTTTATTTACAGCTGTATTACGGGTGCACAGAGCGGTCGAGTCCCAACTGAGCTCTACCTCAGAACCTGATTTCTCCTCAAACTCTTTGAAGGTGTAAGGAAAGAATCTCCAGTCTCCTTTCCCCCAGTTGAAATTAAAAATTGCATATGTTTATTGTTACAAGTTTTCTAACATGGTACGTTTAAGTATGCCAATGAGCAATTATTTCATAAAATATTTGCATATATTTCTAAAATAAAATCTGAACACTGGACGAAGACAAGTTTAGCTTTAGCAAGTTCTTTTTATTTTATTTTTAAGTGAAATAACTGAAAAATGTTCATTTTGGAAGAAAATTTCAGACAGCACTTACAGGTTTTTGCATCTGAATTCTAACTCTTGCTTCTTTTTTGTGGTTGTTGTTGTTGACACATTTGAGTCAAAAAGTTTTACAAAGGATTTTGGAAATCTTGTTTTGACACTTTTCATAAAAAGCCAGAAAAAAAGTTTAAAAAGTTGTACATAATTAGTCGTATTATTGCTGCTATTTTCTCTACCCCTTTTATAGTTGTTTTTTGTTCACCTTCTGTTGTTTTGCTATATAAAATAAACTTAATTTTATAAATAAATTTGATAAACTTTATTTAACTTTTTATAATATTAATAATAATAATAATATTAATAATAATAATATTAATAATAATAATAATAATAATAACAACAATAATAATAATAATAATAATAATAATAATAATAATAATAATAATAATAATAATAATAATAATAAT
>CAIGQQ010037704.1:221555-234311 GCA_903798035.1 Danio albolineatus | reverse complement strand
CCCCCCCCGGATTACTGGAACTGGATAGCATAGCCCACAGTGGAACAAAACAACAGCTTCATCTTCTTAAATATGTGAACTTTCAAAACAAGATGACGCATGTGAGCCAAAACACACTTTGAGCGATTATTCTTCTGCTGTTTTGATGAAGTCATGTGTGTTTATGTAAGTCACGTTTAACAGATCCAAGATGAAGATCTACAGCTTAACCACAACAGAAATTAGCGGCGGCTTGAGGACAGTGTTTTTGTGTGATATAATAGGTTTATGCTGTCAGCTTGCCAAAAACAATGGTATATTTCTAAGTAGTCTAAGGGATTACAGACTAATAGAGCTTTTAAAGGTATCAAGAAAATAAAAAAATATATATTAAATCCTCTTGGTGTAACATACAGTGTCAAAGTTGCAAATAAAACAAATATGATTAGAGTACATTACAGTAAAATGCACAAGTATAAAAAAAGTATAATTTAATAACCGAAATATAATACCTTGTGTTGTGTGCAGTTTCATTGCAATAGTAATTTAAGTGTATAGATACAGTATCTTAATTTTCTTAATTAGCATAAATTACAAGACAAATTATACGATGATCTATTAATAATTAATAGAAAATATGCTTTTTACTTGTTTGTTTATTGCAAGATAATAATAGTTTGTTCGAACTATGAAACAGAATATGCACCTTTACAAACTAAACTAAAACTATTTTTGATATTTGAGGTCACTGGTTCAGAAGGTCACTGGTTCGAGCCTCGGCTGGGTATGTTGGCATTTCTGTGTGGAGCTTGTATGTTCGCCCTGTGTTCATGTGGGTTTCCTCCGGGTGCTCCCTTTTCCCCCATATGCTGGATAAGTGGGCGGTTCATTCCGCTGTGGCGACCCCTGATTAATAAAGGGACTAAACCGAAAAAGAAAATGAATGAATGAATGAATGAATGAATGAAACAAAATTACTAAAACTTCAATCACAATTAATAAGAACTAATAATAATAATAATAATAAAATTAATAATAGTAATAATAATAAAATAGTAATAATAATAATATTAATAATAAAATAATAAAAAATATATAATAATAATAATAATATCTCAGTGATATTGAATTAACACAGCATAATTTCCCACAAAAAATTTCACATTTCCTTTTTCTTTTAGATTTTTGACAGAATATGAAAACAGGACTTCGACTTGAAATTCAGCCAAATCTCCTCACATCACATATTATGATTTAAATGCTCCACAAAGCTACCAGAACAGCCCTCACTGATTCTGTTTCTCTGTCCAAGCCCCTCAAATGCAACATAAAACCAGCATTTTTGCAGCCATTGTAGATGAAATCATCTTTCTTATGTTTACTGCTGATAAAATTTAAATCAAACATCATCTGGGGGGGCTTCATTCACACAAGCACAGATTTCCATCTCATCAGCACCCTTTGTTTCATCATTTCAGCAAAAACTTCAGACTTAAGACTGAAATTCATCCCCTACTGTTCAAACCTCTTCAGATATTCCCAGAATAAAGGCGACGTATCAAGAAAATCTAACTTTTTCTGTTTTTAAAGGAACCCTCCACTTAAAAAAAATAATAATAAAAAAGCTAATTTTACAAGTCACAAACACTTGAGTTCTAACATTTCTGAATTCATTCAGCCAATCTCCGGGTCTGGCGAGAGCTTAGCTTTGCATATATCATTAAATTGGATTAGCATCTCACTCAAAGTAAAAAAAAAAAGAGTCGATAATTTTCCTGGTTTTAATTTAAAGCTTGACTATAGTTACATCATGTACTAAGCACAGCAAAAAATTAAAAGTTGGTATGGCTAAAAACTATACTATACTATTCTGGCATAATAATCAAGAATCTTTGTTGCCGTACCATGACTGCTGCAGACCCAATGATATTACGACTATTTTCAGAAGCTGTGTATCATTGAAGGGATTTCAAGGAACGCTTAATCTGACAGGGTTGCCTTTTTATTTTTTTTTTTTGTTTTTACAGCTCTGAGCTAACTCTACTCATTTCCAATTAAGAGGAAATCATTGTTTTCCCCTTTGCTGACCCCATCGCACCTACATCACTCCCCGAGCTATGACGCGAAACCAACAAAGCTTACTGACCTTAACCTTTACGTGAGCGGGCGCAGCCATTGAAATCTTTCTGGCTCAAAATTTCCATTGATTAATAGATGTTTAAAACAGTTATGCTGCAAACTGATATTGTTTTATTCTACTTTGTATGTCATCAACATACTCGTTTGTAGAGCAAGTAGTTTGACCGTTTGCTGCCGTTTATTATACCTATAATTTCTCCTGTAGGCAACTGAATCAAAAATGAGTCCACTTCCATATTGTGCAAAAGCATGTAGTGTGTTTTTGCTCACACCCCAAGTCTGTGGGGTATCTTGAGCTGAAACTTCACAGACACATTCTACGGAATTCACTGAGCTTACGAAGAGCCACACAGTAACTTGTCCCCTTTACATGGAAAATGGTATAAGCCGAGGGCCTTTTTTCTGGGATGTGCGTTTGAGCGTGATCTGGTTCTCTCTGTTCATTCTGCTCAGGCAGGTGGGAGGTGTAGAGTGTGTCACGATCCTGCAGCGAGTGGTAATCGCTCTCTATATACGGCAGCGATGATACAGACGGCGAGGCACTGTTCATTCACAACCGCGCTGCCAGATCTGAGTCATGAGAGGGAGAACAGTGGCCCAGTAAGCAGTGGGAGAGATGCGCTGACCTCATTCTGAGTCACGGAGCCTGAATCCTGACCCAGCCTCCGTCAGCGGATCATCAATAACCTACATACGGATAAGACTTATACAATCTGATTTTGCAGGTCAGATCATTTCAGTCAAGCGCTTCGACACTGGGGACGCTGTCATGGCTGCTGGATGGGATTTTGTGTTAACACTGTTTAAAGCTGATTATTTGCCTAAATCATTTAATGTGCTGAAATTTGGAGGATGAAATGAATCTGACACTTAAGACCACATCAAATCCAAAAATTTGGCAGATTTTTGACAATGTCTGTTTGCTTTGATTTCTGCAATAGTGTTTGCGATAGCATTCATATTTTCAATTTAATATTTACACTACGTTCAAAAACTGTTCACAAGCTTGTTTTTGTATCACTAAATTATACTGAATTAATCCAGGATTCAACATACAAGTAAATAAACTATAAACTATGATAATAAACAACTAAAATCACAGCAAAACCACTTAATATAATGCTGTTAATAAATGGTATTCTTTTAATTGGTACCTATTATTGGAATATTAATATAATACAAAAACTTAAACAGCATAACTCCTTTCAAAACTTATAAGAGGAAACACACTGAATTGATCATGTAACACTAGAGACTGCATAAAAGCCTTCTGAAAATTCAGTTTTGCCATTACAAAAAGCATGTTACAGTACAACATATTTCATTCCTTCATTCATTCATTTTCTTTTTCGGCTTACTCCCTTTATTAATCTGGGGTCGCCACAGCGGAATGAATCACCAACTTATCTGGCATATGTTTTACGCAGCGGATGCCCTTCCAGCTGCAACCCATCACTGGGAGACATCCATACACACTCATTCACACACATACAATACTGACAATTTAGCTTACCGAATTCACATCCCACGTCTTTTGACTTGTGGGGGAAACCGGAGCACCCGGAGGAAACCCACACAAACACGGGGAGAACATGCAAACTCCATACAGAAATGCCAACTGACCCAGCCGAGGCTCAAACCAGCGATTTTCTTGTTGTGAGGCAATTGTGCCACTCACTGCACCACCGTGATGCCATTTTATAACACTATACAATATAAATTGTTTCTTCAAAACATAATAAAATTGTATTATTTTATTTGACAATTATTCTATTGTGCATTTCTAACACAGATTTACTATCATTCCTAACCAACAGACAGAAAATATTGATGAATTATCCTTCATTTTTGTCCAATCAAATGCCTGAATGAAAAAAATTCCCATGGCCCTTTCCTTTTACACGGCAAAAAAATACAAAATTCTGCAAAATTCAGTGAAAAACCAGCAGCTGTGGATGCCTGAACTTTACTGTTAAAATAATTTTCTAAATAATATGGTAAACTAATGTACTTTATTAATAAATCCTTTAAAAAATTTTACAAGACATATAAGCTGCATCCCAAATGACACACTATACACTTATGCACTATGTACTTATGCACTTACACGCTCAACAGCATAGTATATGTATGTAGTGCTGTCCCAAATGGAACACTAATGGCTTTTTTTTTTACTAAGCGGAAGTTCAAACCGTTTCCCCGATGACGTTTGACGGTTGCCAAATTAGTGTAATAAATGGCCAAAATACCAAATAATACCTGGCATGAGTGCAACCGCATTCACCATCGGGAGGCGCTATACTCTCACTCTCGTAGGACAATTTTGCTTTCACAAGCCAAAATAAATAAGGTTATCCAACATGTGCGCACGATAGCTCTGCCCCTTCCGTTACTTGCGCAAAGCTGCGGTCGTTGAGTGCGTGAAGTTTCCATCATTCCACAATTCATTTTACCGGTTGAATAAGTGCATGAGCCGGGTAATTAAAGTGCACTAATTATTTTTTAGTGTGAACTACTTACACTATTTATACTACAAAATGGCATAGAATAGTGCATAAGTATGCAATTTGGGACGCAAATATAGTAATGTGTTAATATACAAGCAAGAAAGAGAAAGATTTCCAACAACACAAAGCACATTAAAGAATGTCCAGTGATTTCATGTGCCCTTTTACACCAGCTCTAATCAGAAAATGAGGGTTTTTCTCAATCTGGTTTTACAAATGCACAATAAGCTATTTTTCACCACCTGCAGTGATAAGTCGAGTGTGAGCCCACAGTATGCTTACAGACCCATGGTGTGCCACTCAAGTACACTGTGTTCACAACACCAGCATCAGTTTGGCTGTGTGCCCCATGACTTCTCCGAGTTCAGGTCGCCTAGCAACCGCTCCCCCTGCTATTTGAATTTTCATGCATCACTATGTCTACAGTGATGTCACCGTTACCCTGGCAACCATATGCCTGACTTATTGTGATACTTGCACCGTAAACTATATCTGCCTATGGGATAATAACATTTCCAGTTATTCCAGCAGATTTATTTCTTCAGGATATTAAAAGGAAAAGCTCACCCAAAAATGAGAATTTAATTCTCACCCTAAGGCCATCCAAAATGTTGGCAACTTTTTCTTTCTTCAGTAGAACATAATTTTTTTAGCTAAAACCGTGATCCTTGTGGAATTTATAAAGCGCAAGTCGATGGCTACTGGCACTTTGTGAAAGAAAATGTACACAGGCAAAACAAAACTGTGGTGCTTCATCACACATAAAGGTCATGTGAGGCAAAACCCACAAAAGTCAGTGCAAGAAACTGAAGATTATTTACAGCACTATTAATTAAAGCTCTGGCAAACAGTCCTGAACACCATCATGATACTCTTTTTATTACATTCACAGATAAATATGGTGACCAGATGTCCCGATTTTCCTGGGAAAGCCCTGTAATTTAGACAGAGGAGATCAAGTTGGATGCAAAAGTTATTTACCTTAACTTCTGTAAATACATTTAAAATACAAACAAATTAGCTAAAAACATGAATGATAATTAGAAGTTTGGTTGAAGAAAAGTACCTTTTAGAAATGTATCGCATCTCAAATAACTGCTGAATAAGTAAACCATGTAACATTGTCAAAATCTTTTAAACTATATGGAAATCAAAGCACATCACACCTCTCCTCGGGTCTTTGCACTGGCTCTCAGTTATATTCAGAATAGATTTTAAAGTATTTTTACTTGTCTATAAATCCCTAAATGGCCTAGGACCTCAATAAATGACAGATATGCTCACTGAAAACAAGCCTGATAGATAGGGCCAGACAGAATCTGTGGAAATTTTTCGCTATTTCTGTGGAGAATTTTGTAAAAAATCTGCAGATTTATGTGCAATAATTTTAGGAGTATCATAAGTAAAAACTATTTAGATACTACTAAAAAAAAAACAATTAACTTTTATTTAATGTTAACAATGCAAATCCAATTAGATCCACTTATTTGGTAAACAAAGCAACTCTCTCATTTAATATATCTACTAAAAGACAGAAAATATTACTTTTCAAACTGTATTGTGAATAAATCATATCAACATTTTAAAATTAATGTTATTATACCAAAATAATATTTGTGAAATTAATTAAAACTACACACTAAATATAAAATTACACGCATTTACCAAAGTAAATACATAGATTAAATGGTGGGCTAATAATCTGTGGAAATCTGCGGATTTCTGTGCGCGCAGATTTCGTGTGGGCCTACTAATAGATCACTCAGATGTTTAGGATCAAGTAAATTAGAAATTTCAAGGGTTCAGTCAAAGCAGGGTGAATCTGCCTTCAGCTACCATGCTCCCCACTGCTGTAATCAGCTTCCAGAAATGATCAGATGTGCTCCAACATTAGGCACATTTCATATCAAGACTCAAATCTGTTTACTTGTGCTTTTACTGAATGAGCACTGTGCTACTGTATGTCCAACAGATCGCACTATTATGTGTTTCTTTTGTATTCTTTTATAACCTGTTTTAACACATTTTAATCAATTTTTTTATCTGTTTAAATAATTTTTATTTAACAAATTCATTTTTATTTATTTATTTATTATTTTTCTTTTCTTGTTTAGGTAAAGCACTTTAGAAAACCATTGTGTATGAAATGTGCTATATAAATAAACTTGCCTTTCCTATATGTCATAAAATATCTGCTTCAAGAAAGTCAACATTAGGCTACAGCTTTGTTGTTTTAAATAAGAATTATCTAGCTAAGAAATCTACATAATGTTCCTTTAATATGTAAAATCTGACAACTGACCTTCTGTGCATTTTCTACAGACAGAAATGGAGTTCAACCAAAGCACACTCAGAAAACTATTTAGAGTAGCTTAAAATAACAAGGCCTTAAAATGCACACAGATAAACATTAATGGTTAAAGAACTCCAGTGTCATATAAGCAGGACAGATATAATAAACAAAACCAAGTGCATGTTTTGGAGTATATAAAGCACAAGCTGTAAAGGAGGTGGGGAGAAACAGCTCATTTGCATTTTAAAGACACACAGTCTTAGTCTTTGAGCCATCACTCAAAAATGGACATCTACAGCATGTCCTAATTTGAGCTGAATCTTCAGAAATTCATTCTGAGGACACCGGAGACTTTTATTACATCTTGTAAAATAGGTCCCATTTAAACAGTGCCTCAATAGCATAAGCAGCGTCTTAGCATTCCCTATTCCTCTGTCTTCAAAAGCTCTCTAAATGGCTCCATTATAATTCCTTGCAAACGCACGCTGCCAAAAAAGCGAGGCATTGTTATAATCACGCAAATGACCAGTGCTGCCCAGTCAGTCAGAAAGCCACGGGATTGAGCTAAATATAGAGCAGGTCAAAAGGAATGAAGCACAAACCCACAGGCCTTTTTTAGCTCTAAAGACACTAAGCTGCTCTGCTTGAGTTCCTCTTTTTGATTTAAAAAGATGTTTCTGCATTTCGTTGACCTATGTCTTCCTTAAATCACACTCACTTCCTCAGTCTACTTAAATACATCCATACTGTATGTATATACACTACCTGACAAAAGTCTTGTTGTCAATCCCCAGTTGTAGCAACAAATAATAACTTGACGTCTAGTTGACCATTTGGAAAAACGGCAGAAGATAGATTTTTCCGATGAATCATCTGTTGAATTGTATGCCAATCATCACAAATACTACAGAAGACGTATTGGAGCTCACATAGACTCAAGATTCTCACAGAAATTGGTCAAGTTTGGTGAAGGAAAAATCATGGTTTGGGGTTACATTCAGTATGGGGCATGCAAAAGATCTGCAGAGTGGATGGCAACATTAACAACCTGAGGTATCAACACATTTGCCAGACCCCAGGGGAGGGCAAATTCTTTAGCAGGATAGCACTCCTTCTCATACTTCAGCCTCCACATCAAAGTTCCTGAAAGCAAAGAAGGTCAAGGTGCTCCAGGACTGACCAGCCCAGTCACCAGACATGAACATTATCGAGCATGTCTGGGGTAAGATGAAGGAGGAGGCATTGAAGATGAATCCAAACAATCTTGATGAACTCTGGGAGTCCTGCAAGAGCGCTTTCTTTGCCATTTCAGATTACTTTATTGTTATTTAAGTCATTGTATGTATGTATGCAGTCCTCCAAGCTCATGGGAGTCATACACAATATTAATTCTTTTTCCACTATTCTATACTGTACATTATTTCTGTTAATTTTTGTCTAAGCAAAGTCAGACCCTACTTTCCTAATTACATAATTAAAAATCAAGGCATGATCATATTTTATTTTGGTAAAATAATCATAATCAAGAATTTGTTCCAAATCAAATCAAGACATTTGTTGTTCCTAAAACTTGGATAAGCGACAAGACTTTTTCAGGTAGAGTTTCGTTGAAGTCAACTGATTTTTTTAAATCTTTGCCATGATGACAGGCAGCACATTATATTTTACTAGATACTAGTATTCAGATTAAATTGCAATTTTAAGGCTTAATGTTAATTAGGTAAGTTAGGGTAATTAGGTAAGTCATTGTATCAGTAAGTCATTGTACAGTGTTTTTTTCTGTAGATAATCGAAAAAAATAATTGCTTAAGGGAACGAATAATATCGACCATAAAAATTAACAAACTTTTATTGTAGCCAAATAAAACAAATAAAACTTTATCCAGAAGAAAAGATATTATAGGATATAATAAATGTGATTAATGTCCTGCTCTGTTGAAAATAATTTTGGGAAATATTAAAAAAGGACTAATAATTATGACTTCAACTGTATTTGTGTGTGTCTATTCATACATGTTACTGTATATTAATAGCATCTCTTAATAAGGTCACAGTTTGCGTACAAGACACAAGGCTTTTCTGCTATGCATTTTGCCACAAGATTATGACCTTTGAACTCTTAATCCCAATTGATTTGGCAGTCTTTTTGGTACAGATTACATTTTACACACTCATCCTTGTCCTTCCAGCCATAGTTATAAAGATCGCTGACCTGAATGTACAAGAAGTGAATGTCTCGCTTTTGTGTGAACCTGAGCCGATGTATTTGTTCAATTGCCTCGAGAGAGTAAATATTGATGACTGGGTCAGTTATGGGTTGCAACGGCCAGCTGTAGGAAAAAAGCGATAATCTGTCTAGATCAGTGCCTTACTAGAGATAATCTGTCTAGTTCAGAGCATACAGTACAATGAGGCAGAGCTACAACAGAGAAGAGCCAGGCAAAGGAAACTGGTGTCCTCTGCCAGTTTTTCAACTCCCACAAGACAGCAGTGGCCTCTGGGTACATTACTGTCCATGAACACAAGAGGAAAGAAAAGAAAAAGAACGACACAATGCCACAAGGAAGCATGAACATAGAACCATCAGGGAAGTGCATCAATATTATTCATACTGTGTGCCAGTTTTCAATTATTCAATTGATTGTTATATGAACATGTACAATATTGTTATTAAGGGCCATTCAAAACACTGTCAACATATATTCTTTTACTTGTAGAGTGTTTTTTTAATATTCAAACTGTATTTCAGTGGTTGTTCTTTACAGCACCAAATTCTGGAACACTTAATTGGCAATCTTTTATCAAATTCATTAACTCTGTACATTAAAGTTACCTTTGTTAACATCAGTTCATTTGAATTAAAAACATTTATTAATCTCAAATAACCACTCACTATCCTTCGGCTTATTCCCTGATTTATCAGGGATCGCCACAGCAGAATGAACCACCAAATACTCTGGCATATTGTTAATGCAGCGTATGACCTTCCAGCTGCAACTAATAAAAATACTGTTGCATTTTTATACATTAACATGAATACATAACTATAATATGATTATCTCTCGCTGATCATTTTAATGCATTAACTAACATTTACTTACAAGACTTTAATGTGAAGTGTTAACTGTTGATTTTACCATATTTCTGTAATTGAATTGGCTTAAAACATTTATTTACTCTGAACATGTATATATAATAAAGCAATAGACTAATTATTGACTTTAAAGATTTGTCTTCTTTTCTCTAGTTCTGACACTGGCTCATGATGCTTTGTTGTGTGATAGCTTTACCAATGTAATGCTTCACTGTTTTTCGACCAGGACACTACAATCATCATGAATAAAATATATCAAGCTTTGACATAATTAAAAGAAAAATAATGTAATATAATAATATAATATAATTACTGCTGTTATTTATGGAATAACACACAGCCTTGTAAACTTGATGAATTCTGATTGCCTTAATATATTAACGGACTGCAATAGTTATCAATATCAATACTTATCAATCAGTTTATATTAATAAAAATATTGAGAACAAGTAGTCTTATTATCTCTACAATGGAAATAACTGGCCCCTTTACAGTTTGTATTAAATAACAGAGGAAATTCTGGTTAAAAACACAGATAGGAACCAAATGCTCTTCTGGGGAAACAGATTTAAAATACAGATGACTCATCCTGCACTGTGCATTTTTTAACTAATTAAATGCTTTCTAAAACAATGCCTTGCTGCCTAACTCAGAACAGACATATTTGCGTTGTACAGAATCTAGCCCTCTGATGTGTCCAACTTTATATCAACAATAAAAATTTGACTTCTACGATTAATAATGATTCCACCGTCATGAAGAATAAAATGACATGAGGCATTCCGGACAGCATCTCGTCTTGCAATCTTCCAAAAGCTGGTTTATCGCTCTTCAAGAGCATGTGATTGAATGCTCGTGTGGAACCTGGAGCTCTGTGTAACGTGACAGGTGATTTGTATGGGGTCTGAAGATGCTGACAAGAAAACAAACTCATTCGTTGTCGTAGTTTGTGCTCTACAGTTTAACACAGTGGCACGCTGCCAAACTCAGGTACTGCCAATGACATCAACAACAACTGAAACATGCAAAGCACATGATTACTACAAGCCCCACAGATATATATCACAGCACACTGAAGTGCAACGTGTAAGACGGCTGTTTCACAGAGATGTGCTCTTAACTAAGCCGCAGGACATGAATCAGTGATGTCAGTTATGTAAACAGCATCTGTCTATCTGTCTATCTGTCTGTCTATCTATCTATCTATCTATCTATCTATCTATCTATCTATCTATCTATCTATCTATCTATCTATCTATCTATCTATCTATCTATCTATCTATCTATCTATCTATCTATCTATCTGTCTATCTGTCTATCTGTCTTATTGATCTGTCTGTCTGTAACATCTATCTGTCTGTCATCTGTCTGGCTGTCTACACTATCTGTATGCCTGTCTGTAATATCTATCCATCTGTCTGTCTCTGTCTACACTATATCATTCAGTCTGTCTGTCTATCGTTTATTTAAGTTCATTTATTGATTGATTTTAATTTAAATGTCCCTTATTATATAGCAAATTAGTAACTGTCAATGTTTCTTCTGTACAATTATGAAAAATGCAAATAATGTTAGTCAGGTGCACTGTTACTGTATATGATCCTTATTACATTTCTTATTATTATCAATGCAGAAAACGGTTATGAAATGTTACAATTGTGTGTTAACCATAGTATTTTATTTTAGAATCTTTTGCAGCATTTTAAAACGCCTTTAAATAGACGGTTCACAAACACATGAACATTTACTCAGTATTTACTTTCCCTCACATGGTTCCAAACCTTTACGGGTTTCATTCTTCTGTTTAGCACAGAATATATTTAGGGAAAAAATGAAAACCTCTGTTATCATTGACTTCCATAGCAGGAAAAAACAAATACTATGAAGTCTCTATAGAATCATATAAATAATGTCAGAGAAACTCCCTAAAATAACTTGAATAATACCTCCATTTGTCCTTTATAGTTCTGCTTTTCATACACTGACATCATGGATGGGAAATTTCCAGCAGATGAGAACAGGGAAACACAACCTTACTCCTCTTAATGGCATTTACAGTGATGTCGTAACGCTAGTAAACCAAAGCACACAAGCATTAGGCCTGTTTAAATGTCAATTTGGATGATGTGGAGTAAAAATATGAGTCTGTGGGTCGTAGCAATTGAGAGGTACTTGGCGTAATAATCAGTTCTTCGTAACATGACATCAGGAAAGTGGTTTTCTGGTAGAAAACACAGAGAATGGGACTTTCCAGTGAAGTGCTGGCAGAGGCACAGCAGGTCTGTCCCACAGCGCTCTCACAAACCTGAGCAGACACGCTCAGGGGAACAGTTAGCTAATCTCAGGCCTATAGCGCAAAAATAGAAAAGTGCAAATCCACACCTGGAGTTCCCAAACCTGCAGTCAGCTATAAACTACTCCCAGTTTGATCAAGTGCTAGAAAGTTTTAAGACTGTTCTGAGCTACAAAAACAGTGCTAGTATGATTAGCATAATACATGATCAGTGATGTTAATACTGAATAACACATTAAAAAAGAAACTTAAAAAAAGAAAGTAAATCTCACAATTTTTTACAAGATTGACAACACGTTAAGAAATGTAGAAATTAAAAAAGTATTTTCTTAAACATATCCCAATTATACCCCAATACTACTACATCTCATAGTTATACATAACATTTACTCATAGCTTTCCTTTAATTGAAGACTAAAGTAAATATATATAAATATATATATATATATAT
>CAIGQQ010037704.1:169476-191555 GCA_903798035.1 Danio albolineatus | reverse complement strand
TATATATATATATATATATATATATGTGTGAGATAAATGTATTTTGTGTTATTGTGCTTGTTCCTATTTTTAGCTTTTTAACATTCAGTCAAAGGGCTACGTATGAAAAGTAGAAATTCTTGGCCAATTCTTGCACATTTTACAGTTATGTTGATTAATGTGCATTGCCTCTGTAAACAAATAAACTAAACTAAGTAGTGAACAAAGTAGTGCGCTTACTCCATAACTACCTGCTATCCACTATATAGTACTCTACATTGGCTGCCTTGTAGTACTGTACAAATCCAGTGTTAACAATTTTATTCCATACATTCGTTTAATACTTTCTTATGCACAACCCACTCTGATTTCAAGAGTACAATTGATGTGCCCTTGTTGATGTGACATTCCCCAAAACTCACAGCAAGGATGACAGAGCAGTTGAAGAAGAAACATTCATTCATTCATTTTCTTGCCGGCTTAGTCCCTTTATTAATCCGGGGTCGCCACGGTGGAATTAACCGCCAACTTATCCAGCATATTTTTTACGCAGCGGATGCCCTTCCAGCCGCAACCCATCTCTGGGAAACATCTATACACACACATTCCCACTCATACACTACGGACAATTTAGCCTACCCAATTCACCTGTACCGCATATCTTTGGACTTGTGGGGGAAACCGGAGCACCTGGAGGAAACCCACGCAACCACGGGGAGAACATGCAAACTCCACACAGAAATGCCAACTGACCAAGCCGGGGCTCGAACCAACGTGCTACTCACTACGCCACCGTGGCGCCAAGAAGAAACATATGTGAGGTAATTTAATTCAGAATTTCAGAAAGCTTTACTTCAGTAATTAGTGAAAATGATCAATAATAAATGTTTACACGCTTGTGTACTGTAGGTTCTTGATGTCATTCCTTATATTAATCTAAGTAAACATGCACGTCATATTTATGTACTAAATTTTGTACTATGAATTGTATGTGCTCATATATAGCAACACATATATTGTGTTTTATATTAAAATATCATTAAAAAATGTTAATTAATGCACATGTTTTTGAATACAATAAATGAAAAACTAAATGAATAAATTCATTAAGTTCATGAAGTCAAAAAGGATAATGTTCATGACGCTATACAGGCATTTGTGAATGAGTAAACAAGTGAGCAGTTTCAGACAGCCATTCACTCAGCAAAATGTCAGACAAGCTATATAGTGCACTAGATAGGATAGTGGGTAGTTTCAGGCATATTTCAGATCAGTCAGACAGTGTGGTTTCATGGAGAGAGAGAGTGTGTTCATCTCGCATTTTGCATCTATTGGAAAAGGGGAGAAGACAGAGGAACGAATGGGTGAGGAAGATGAAGCTCTTTAGGATCAGAGGCCACTGGGGCCTCTTCATCTCGTCCTCCTCCTCCTCCTCCGACAGGACGCCGCAGGGTCACCAGGGGGTTTTCTGGGCGAGGAATGTACCACAAAAACAATCCCCATTTCACCCTCACTAAGAGAGGACATGGATGATACTAATCCAATATCACAAACCAGCTAATGCGATTTATTGCAGAACTGACCATCGACACAATCCTCTTTATGTATGCCAAGCATGTAAACAGAAATAATCGAAACTGAAGGAAGGGAACAAGTGTTGAAAGAGTTGCATTATGCTTCTTGCACACTTGGTGTGCTAACAAAAAAAAATGTAAAGTTAAAAAGGTCCACTCAATTCTCTATATCAGAGTGTACCATTTTGAACCCCCACATATACCTCGGTTGTACGATTGCCGAGAGAGCTTATAGTGCTGCCATTTAACAAAACACATGCAATTACAAAAACGCCAGCAAATTAATAAAAGATCCTCATTGGTTTGACAGCATACATGTGGCAAATCCTCACAACGCAAACAAATTAAGAAAGCGCATGCATTTTCTCACAACACATGCAAACAGCCAGAACACAATGGAAACGTTTCAAGGGGAAACAAAAATGTGACGGACATTCACAGACAAAAGCAAAATTATGTAAAGTTTATGTTAAAATTTTGAATTACAGGATGCGCTGGACCAATTTTTATTTTATTAATTAGAACATTTTTGTTAGTTTAACAGATTGTATTAATATTACATCTTCAATTGCATGAGATGTTTATAATTAAAATGTTTTATTATAAATGAAAACTATCACACTTAAATGTTTATTCAATAAATCATTAGAATTATAAAAATACTTTATAACAAACTTAAATATATTATTCTCCAGTCAGTTCAGAATCAAATGTAACTTTTTAACCCATTTCCAAATAAGTGTTATTATAAGCGCAACAGGAGTCCAATAAATAACCAAATAACTAAATAACCATAAAAATGTTTTATTAGAGCTAGGGGATTATCATTAATTAATGCTGATTCACATGTTAATTCACAACACAAAATAATGCAGTTTTATGTTTTTTTTAAACGCTCAATAGCTTTAAATACACACAGACAAACACTGGGTCACAGACAGGGGTGGGATGTTGAACAGTAGTGGCTTAGAATAAAGGGCAGCACACATATAAACAATGCTGGGTTCACACCAAATGTGGAGCATAGTGTCACTCACTCTAGCTTATGCGCAGGATGTTTTTCACTTTAAGCTAATTTAAATGACTTAACCTTAAATTACTTGAATTTGCATGAAAGACCTGATAGAGGAAAACTCTGCGGCAAATTTGCCGATATTCACACATTTGCATTAACTGTGTATGTAATCTACTCAAACGAATGATTCATTTTGCTTTTGGAGTGAACTCAGCCGATATTAGAACTACCAGTATTCTATTAAAATACTTGTGCTTCAGGCACTGGTGTTGTGCAAATCCATTAATAAACTTTCTTTTAAGAGTTCACACTTAGATATTGCTTGATAATAATAGCAGGGAGGGAATCCTGAGCTCGAAGATAACTGAGGCCAGGGCTCCTGCCTGGTCAATGAGCATGTAAGGCAGTACAGTAGTTCTGGAGAGCTACCCCTGGTAATGGAGAAAAAGGGGGAGATGGGGTGGATGGGGGGATTCTTCAAAAACAAAGATAAGGAGGTAATGCTAGTCAGGCTATTTATAGTGAGTTTGAAATGATCTGATTGGCTAATGATTACAGCTGAGAGATCAGTCGAGATTAATCATATCACGTGCTCCTCTTGAAATTGGTTTGTGAAATGCTCAGGTTAACATGCATCATGTGTCATAAATTTGATTACATTAATGTTTAGGTTCAGATGTACAAGATATTTTAATTGTTAATAAGCAAAGGGAATACTGCTAAAAACACCAAGTTAAAGTGCTTTTGCACTTTTTCATTTACCATAATTTTTTTTAAATAAATGTTCTGCACCATGTTTATGATTTCTTTTGTACTTGAAGCTTCTAACACAAAGACAGACTCCTTGTGTGTAAATAAAGCTCTCTCTTATTCTGAATGCATTTGATTTGCATTTGAAGATTTATCTTGAAATAAACTGGTGAAAAAAATTCTTCTGAGACTTTAGACACATGTGAGGTGTTATGAAGTTTTTTTTAGTGTTTGTTTGTTTGTTTTAAAGGGGGTATCTGCAGTTTCCACTTCCTAGTAAGATCATTGCTTTCTAGAACAGGTAGAAAATATACAAAAATATAAAACAACAGAAAATCAAACTAAACTTAATTAAATTTGAATATTAATTAGACTATTAATTATGTACATTCTTATAGTATGGGTCCAAAATGTATTTGATCAAAATACAGCAGAATAATAATTGTCACCAGCAATCACCAACAATCCAGACTTGTAGATGACTGGGAATCATTCACTTTCACCCAGACTACAATCCTGTCGCCATATGGACTACAAATACACCACACACCTGTTCCGGTTTTCCACTGATGACACAAACACACACACACACACACACACACACACACACACACAGCTGAAGCTCATCATTCATTAATTACCTGTACTATAAAGATCAAACACACACACACATCTGGGCTGAGTCTTGTTAACTGTTTTTTGACATTAAGACGCATTTTCCATTGTCTAGCCTAGCCCTGTTTTGACTCTTTGCCTTGTGTTATCAATTTGATTTACTGCTGCCAGTACCGACTTTTGCCTGTTATTTGACCATGACTTTGGATTTCTCTGCATGTATCTGTTTGACCCTGTTGAACCCCCGCAGTGCCCCTCATATGACAATATTATAAACAGTATTGTTGTGTAAAAAATATAATAGTTTTCAGTATCAATTTCTTCAATTACACATAAACAAGCAAAAAAATAAAAAATACCAGGGGGGGAGGTGGACTGATGCCATACTTTTGAATGGTAGTATAAACTGCATGATATAATATTATCTGTGGGGCATTTCTGGCTAAAACCTCTGGCATTTGGTAAATGTGAGCTTAACATAAAAAAGGAAAATTTATGTTTTTTTTAATCATACTGATTCTAAACTTTTGAATAATAGCAATTTTACCTGTTGTCATGTGACCGTTAACTGCCATTACAAAACATGCAAATGCATAGTTAAATTATTGAAGATAAAATCTCAACAAGTTCTTTAAGTAAATCATTTAGCTCAAAAGATTAAAGAGAAAAAAGGGGAAGATGTGAGGACTCAAACAATATGTAGATATCATTTTTGAGTATTTTCTCCCTACAGTAATTCAATTCCTTCCCTGCTGCCTCTCTGGGTCTCAAATCCTGACAGTTTAACAGTTCGCCAGCGTATTCCTGAGGTGTTAATGTATTACCAGAGAGAATCAACAGATGCCCTGCAGACAAATAAAAACCTGTCCAATAAAATGTGCACACTGTGTGCGGCTCGGGGACGGAAGGAGCAGCGAGGCGTGAGGCTTTGACGTAGCACTGCTTTGTGCTGACAGCAGGAGAACACAGAGGAAACACTGAGTACACATTGTGCACACAGAGGAAACCTGATATTCCTGTTCCCAGCAGAGGACAAGCGCCACACAGACACACTCACAAACACAACACACACCTTTTGTCCTGGACAGACTTGGGCATTTCTGAGACGATTGCTCAAATGAAATATGTAAAACATACTGGAATGATAATGTACCTTCAAATGTACTTAGACACTGCGTTTTTTTCAACTGATAACAGAAGTGATGAGGTCACAGAAACAGAATGTTCCTCTATTACTGAGGATTCTGAGATACATACAGTTCAGGACTGGGGTAGAAGTCTGTGATTGGAAAAATAACTGGCTTGTGTGTGTATAGGCAAAACATACACTCATAAATGATTATTGAAAATCATTTTCCATTTGATTCTTTATCTTTACCACACAACGTTGCAGTTTTTGTGTGCATATAAATGCACACAAAAGCAGAACAGTATGTAAAAAAGAAAACTATGTTAAAGGGGTGGCCCAGAGTGTATTTTTAAGGTTTGGATCTGTTTATGGGGTGCAAAACAATGTGTGCTCATGCTTTATTTGTAAATATAATATATAAAGCTACTCAGCTAACATGAAAACAACTGTCATATTTCCTGGGTCCTCTGAAAGTCCGCCCTCAAGGGGCTCTGATTGCTCAGCTAAGCTAATGTGTTGTGATTGGCAGATCAGCGCCATATCACCAGGAAGCGTCACGTCTCTACTAGCATGCGCTCTGTTGAGTAAATAATGTCAGTGTATCACTTTAAGCCTGAATCAGATACAGAGAGCTATATTTTTTATCATTCTCTAAACTTTATTATAATTGAAAGGTAACACTTTATTTTGATGGTCCATTTGAGTATCAGTAGACTGTCTACTTAATATCCGTTGACACTGACATTCAACAGACATTTAACTGACTATAAGAAACTTTGCAAGTACATGTCAACTTATACTAACCCTACCCCTAACCCCAACCCTAAACCCAACCTAACAGTCTACTTATAATCTAATGAGAATTAGTTGGCATGTAAATGCAATGTAACTTAAATTTAACAAACGGACCATCAAAATAAAGTGTGACCTAATTAAATTGTAAGCACTTCTTTGTGTCGTGTCCTTTGGAAGGCCAAATACAGAAACAGAGGAAGCTGTGTAAAAATAGCAGCGTTTTGACAGCAGTTAGCTTCTCTGTTAATGCTACAGCTCCTCTTTGCTGCACGTTACCTAGGGGATGTAAACCGAAGGGTTTATGACATCATTAACCCAGATGTATTTTTTTTAGTCCCCAAACTTCGTTTGCTGTAGGCTTTACTAAGCGTCTCTGAAAAAGCCAATGTCTCCATTAGTATTGAACTATGAGTGTATTACATTCAGAGTTGTTGATTATGTTCACCCAGCTACATTACACACCAACTAAAGTTTAAAATATGATATCGCAGTGGACCACCCCTTTAATTAAAACACCTTATAATTAAATAGTATGTTATTTATGAATAGATGTATCAAGTATATAATAATTTCATAATAAACACATTGAGACAGATAAAGACACATCTAGATGTAGATATACTGTAGATATACAGTAGTCAACATTTGAAGTAAAAATACAAGAAAGGATGTTGTTCAATAGTTTAAGGACAACTTAAATATGTTTAACATAATAAATTATCTGTCTGTCTGTCTGTCTGTCTGTCTGTCTGTCTATCTGTCTATCTATCTATCTATCTATCTATCTATCTATCTATCTATCTATCTATCTATCTATCTATCTATCTATCTATCTATCTATCTATCTATCTATCTATCTATCTATCTATCTATCTATCCAGACAGACAGACAATACATTTTAGTTTGGCATAGTATTGATCAATTATATAATAACTTGTTTTGTTTATAGTTTATAGTTGTATCAGTATAATTGTAAACAATATACATTGACCATTATTTAGAATATAGATTACTTTTTAAAATTAATTTATTATGTTAAACATATTTAAGTTGTCCTTAAACTATTGAACAACATCCTTTCTTGTATTTTTACTTCAAATGTACAGTTCTTCAGATTTAAGTAAATACACATATTTTATTTTATCTATTTTTAATACACAAATACATATTCTTTATTCTTCGGTTTTGACATCATTTCTGCACCCCTCTATAGGATCTTAAAAGAATCGTGTACATTTCTTCCTCATGGGCTAATTCCTTTCAAATCATTACAAAATTATGCTGTCATCATACTTAAATAGTCCAGAAAACAGCCTTGTAGAGCTTCTATATCATCCGTCCATCTTATTATACTCCTACATCTATACCAGCAGCTGCTAAAGCATGCTCTCAAAGTAAAGAGAGTGCGAGCAGCTCTACAGGTATGATGAAATACTTGAAATCCTCATAAGAATGCAGCTCTGAAACTCATTCAGACAGACACGTTGAGCTCAAGCTGAGCATCTGACAGTCATGCAGCACCATGTGCACACAGCTCTCGTCTTCCACAACAATCCCAGTGTGTGTGTGTCTAGGAAACGGTCACTCCATTGAGCCTCTGCAAATCAGCTTAGAGCTGCGGCCCAGACCACGGCCGGCACACGTGTCCAACGTGCACTTACACACACAAGCTTGTACACACACATTCTCTCTCTATGAGCCACAGAGACAGGAGGAGGAGCATGAGGCACTCTGTGTGTATGCGTGTTTGTGTGTGTGTGTATGTGTGTACAGTCAGATGGACTTCAGCACGTTTACTGGAGCTGCACACCTGCGTCCTCACAGCTGAGAGACACACAGTTCTACCTGTTTCGCTTTACCACTGTCACTTCACTGGATCATTAAGATTATACAGTCTGTCCTACACAAACATGACCATAGAATGCCTGTCACAGCAGTATGTTTTATGTGAAATGAAAGGAGTTGTTTGTGCAAGAAATGAAATTGTGTATATGAATATGAATCGATAGTTAAGTTATTATGATTTGACTATTTTAAAAGGTACACACAACTTTAAACTGTTGAAATGTTCAAATTAAGCAATTTAATAATGTCTAATTAGCATGTTTATATCCCTCTACTTCTAACTACATGTAGGTTATTATTGTTAACTAAAATTATAAAAACATGTTTGTTAATTGAATTAAAGCTAAATTAAACAATCACAAACACACATTATATACATACTTTACATTAAAAAAAAGGCACAATTTTACGGTTTATTTGCGGCAGCTGGGGTGTCAAAAAAAAAAAAAAATTATTTCTGTAATATAATATCCATTATTTTAGGGTATAAATCTGTAATTTAACTGCTGTTATTTTACGTTTTTTTTTTCCAGAACCACAGCTGCTGAAAATAAACCGTAAAATTATGGATTTGTTTTTACAGTGTATGTATTGCATTAAAAATACAATGCTGAATAGAAGCATGTAGAAGCAATAAAGAACCAGTTTTGAATGGCTGTAATTTTTCCCCAGTTGTTCTTTGGGGCGGTTAAGGGGTTATGTATCACTAAAATTGGTTCTTTGGCTTGTAATCTTAGGGGAACCAATTTAAGTGTTACTTGGCACCATTTTTTTTTTTGTGTATAAGTACCACTGGAGAACCTAATAGAACCACTCAAAGTACCACTGGAGAACCATTATAGGTTGTTTATAGGTTACATACAGTATAGCACTTAAATTGGTCATCCTATGATTACGAACCAAAGAACTAAATAATAAACTAAAACACAAATATAACAAGCCTAAATAATAAATATTTGAACAATGAACAAATAAGACTAAGTAATTCTGCATTAAAATCTAATTTCAAATATGGTTAAAACGGTACTATAAAAATCACTACAGCAGTTAAACACATATCAGATAAAAGCTGATACATTTCTAGTAAACTACAATAATACATGTTTTTACACTTGGATTATTGTATAAATACATAGGTCTGTGTGCGTAAATGCACGATTTAATAACATAAGTGCAGCTGGTGTTACACGTGATCTCTAATCATTATCATCATCATCATCATTATTATTATTATAAGCTGTTAACCCCATACTAGCTAAAAGGTGCTTATATTGAGTACCATATTTTTAACAATTTATATTAACACATATATATACCAGAAAGCAAATACTTTTTTCTATGGTCAGATTATTACAAACATACATACATACATTTACACAGGTCTGTGTGTATAAAGGCATGATTTAATAACAAAAGTGTAGCTGGTGTTACACGTGATCTTTCATCATTATCATCACCATTATCATCATCTAATAGGTGAATCAGAGTTATATCTCCAACAAGGAATACTTTTATCACATGAACGGCTCATTTAATGATGCAATGGTTAAGTCATTGTCTATTGTAATGACTAGCATCATCCCCCATGCGACCGCACCACCTGAATATTAAAAAGAAATATAATAGCACTTTATTACAGCGCTGACCTCACACTAAAGACACAACTAAAGCTTGTGTCATTATCTTAATCATCGGCATCATCACCATCACTAAAATAGAAACACACAGCATGTACTCGTTGTTCTGTTTGACAAATTCGTGGTAGTCATCATCAGGCTCTGCACTTTCTCTGAATATCTGACTATTACAGGGGCCAAACAACACAGCATAATGTCCCCACACTGATCCGGAACTCAGTAGTACGTTATTTATTTTCTTCAGTCGCTCGGTTTGTTCTGTGCCAGCGCTTGTGTGAGTCCATTCCTGGCACAGCTGAGGGCAAGAGCTGCGAGATCAGTGGAGAAATGAACCCACAGGAGCAGTGAGTCAGATCTGAGTCAAGCCCTGCTCTCCACACAGTCACGATGCCCATGATCATAGCAGATGTGCCAGCTGACTTTCTGAGGGTGGCATACTAGGTCTGCTGAGCCATGATCCTATGATTTTCTTCACCGTTTGTGCCTTTAAATGTATTTTACTTACTTACAAATAGTAAAATAAAATAAAATAATTATAAATAAATGTAATTTATAAATAAATGTAATTTAAATTTAAACATTTATGTGTGTGTGTGACTGTAAAATTGAGTTCAAATGTTCATTCACTTGAAAGGTTGAAAACGGTTGATTAATAATAATACTACTACTAATAATAATAATAGGGTATCACGGTGGCGCAGTGGGTAGCACAAATGCCTCACAACAAGAAGGTTGCTGGTTCGAGCCTCGTCTTGGTCAATTGGCATTTCTGTGTGGAGTTTGCATGTTATTCGTGTTGGTTTTCTCCAGATGTTTCGGTCTCCCTCACAAGTCCAAAGACATGCGGTACAGGTGAATTGGGTAGGCTAAATTGTCCGTAGTGTGTGTTAGTCCATGAGTGTGTATGGATGTTTCCCAGGGATGGGTTACAGTTGAAAGGGCATCCGCTGCCTAAAACATATGCTGGATAAGTTGGCGGTTCATTCCGCTGTGGCACCCCAAGATTAATAAAGGAAATGAGCCAAAAAGAAAATGAATGAATGAATAACAATAATGATATTTATTTTTATTATTATTATTATTATTATTATTATTATTATTATTATTATTATTATTATTATTATTAACAAAAAACAAAAATGTATAAACTATCAGCATATTTTAGGCACTTGAAAATGTATTTATTATATATCACTTGCTGTATACCATAACTATGTATTATAACAACAATATAAAAAGGTATCAAACTTAAATATGTACAATTTACTGATAAAATATATTATATAAAATAAATTATTTAAGCAGATGAACCATGCATACTGTAGTATGGAGGAAAGTTTTGATTTGCCCTCTAGGTGTGGGTTCAGAATGTGACGTCATATAGAAACTAAGAAAAAAAAGCTGGTTTCTGGAACATAAAGTACCTGTAGTTGAAGAAACACCAAGTTATGTGCCTCACACTGGAACATTTTTACTTTTGCACTACAACTATTGTACGTAAAAACATCACTGACCACATGACAGAGAGAGAGAGCGAAAGAGAGAGAGAGAGCGAGGAGGGCTCCAAAGGAAAAGGAGAGTAACACAAGAATTTAAAGAATCTGACTTGTTGGTGTTGTAAATAACATTTGTTCCAAGAATTCAGGGAATCAGGCAAAAGGCAGCAGGAATTGAGACTGAGCTGAGATCAGTTGGTGCTGTGAGCTGCTGCCCTGTGCTTGACCCCAGTGCTTCACATGCTGTAAACTAGACAGGACAATGGCGGGACTTCATTAACGCAATTCACATTGTTGTCACGGTGTCGACTGTTTTCTGATAAGCATGACCGAAAAAGAAAGACTCAGCATGTGTGCGTGAAGGAAGAGTGATATACAGTGAGATAACAGTTCAGTAAATGCATGTGTATGTATGAAGACTGACTGTAAGAGCAGGATTACTCACTGTGCAGCTGGGACTGCTCCACTTCACTGCTTTGGTTGTCGCAGCAACTCAGTGCACGGCACGGGCACGCAGAGGGCACAATGCCAGGTAAAGAGAGAGGGAGGGTGTTGGCATCAGCCTGTGGTTCTTCCAGCTGGCAGTGCCAGGATCTCGGATACCCTGCAGAGCAAAGCCAACTTTATTCAAACGCCATCTTACACTTGTGCTAAATCTAAATAGATGTCAGCATAGTACTTTTATTCTATGTTCCTCAAGCACTTTTTGAAGTTTGTTTTAAAACACTTAGTATTATCTGCTTGTAAGCTTTAAAGGTGATGCTTCCCATTTACTCTCATTCACACAGACCAAAAGACTACAATATGGACTAAATATATCCAATTCAGCCTGTTGCATGGATTAACAGGTAAGAACCCAGCTGAAAACAGCTAATAAAAGCAAATCATCTTATTCTAGTTTAAAGTGAAAGTTAAAAAAAATGCAGGTTAATTTAGTCGTCTAGTTTGAAAACCTGTTTACATTTCAGTACTGTAACATTCTAATCAGACTAAAAAACAACTAAACTAGCTCAACTCTAGCTTAAAGACGGAACAATGGCTTAAAACATCTAAGACTGTGTTGGTAAGGCTGAGAGACCATCATAAACCTGCTAAGACCAACAAACCCTCTTAGTCTGGTTAAACTGTTTAAAGAAAGTACGACAGAACCAGCCTTTCCTACAGAAAACACAAGTTTATTTTGAGGGGGATTTTTAAAATAGGTTTTAGAATTGAATATATATTTATGCACATTTGTTTTTCCCACTATGAAAGCGAATGGTTACAGGTTTTCAGCTTTCATAAGAAACGAAATCTCAAAATATCTTCTTTAGTGTTCAAAAGAAGAAAGAACTCATAGAGGTTTATAAACACTTCAGGGTGAGTAAATAGTGGGTAATTTTTCATTTTTGGGTGAACTATCCCTTTAAACCAGCTAAGAATGGCTGCTGTGTTTAGTGAAGATTCTAAAAAGATGAGACCCACCTAACCCGGATATGTTACCGAAATGCATAAATGTTAGTTTGTGAGGTCTATTTTTTAGAAGTGTTTCTTGCACAACAGTTTAGATAATCAAACAAAAACCAGCTTATTGACCAACTTAACACCAAGTTTAGCTGAAATGAAAGAACAGTAAACAAAGACCAGCTTGGCATTTTACACAAGCTAAGACCAGCAAACCATGGTTATAGTGATTAAATTAAAAGAGAACACGTATTTTCTAAACAAAACGCAAGCTTAATTTAGGGTTTGAAAGATTTAAAGTGTATTCATCTACTTAGCAACACATTCAAGCAAAACTAGCAAAACGCAATCATGATTCCACAAAGAATATGTCTGCTTATCATGTTACCATCAGCGGTCTTGATTTATGGAGCAATCTTGCATGACTGAACAACAGCTCTTTGTCCCTGCTTTCTAATGTTCAAGCTGATGAGTCTTGACAACGACTCTCTCCTGACCTCTTTTGGTCGTTTGGAAGCATTACAACGATAAACAAAGCAGGTCTGTGGCCCAGTTTTCGTGACCTTGTATTTTACGGCTAAAACATTGTTTGCCTTTGGCTGTTATCAGAAAATAAGCAAGAATGTTCGCCAATTTAGCCTGGCCTGTTAAATAACTACATCGTTGTAAACATACAAATGTACATATCCATGACTTTAAAAAAATAATTTTGTAACTGATTTTTTAAATCTAAAATAGAAGATATAAAATAGAGTTAAGCCTGTTCATAACTGTAAAGAGAAATATGGTTATTAACAAGCTACTTATCGTCGACCAGACCTTATGTAAACGTCTGATAAATTGGGGCACCTCGCAGTCGTCCAGATGGGATGAAAAATTCAGTCACATGAAAGTTGTTCATAGATTACGAAACATCAGTCTTATGAAGGAACGTTTTGACCTCGCCAAATAGCAACTGGTCGACCTCATGTGCTAGTCTCGTTAGCTGCATCGGCCCACTAGGGGGCCTCAGTTAACTGTGCTAACCAATGACTATAAAAAGGTGCAATAGAATAAAAGGCCCTTTGTGGTGGTTGAATTACATTGAATGGTTAATACAAGAGGTTGGGAAACCACATATCCTGAAGCTTCCAAAATCATGTGCTGCACCAAAAGCATCAGTGTAAATAAAACATATATGTCCATATGTGTAAAACATATACTGTACACATATTTGCCAGAAACATATATGTACATATATGCCAAAAACATATTTGTTCATATATGTATAAGGCACATATGTCCATATGTACACATTTATGCCAGAAATCATAAAACATATGCTAAAAACACATATAGGAATAAAGCATGTACACATATGCCAAAAACATGTATGTTCAAAACATGTACTTTATATATGTATAATAATAACTGGCTCGAATACAGCCAAATAGCATGTTGGAGGGAGAATAATTAATTCAGAGACTGGCTGGTTTTGTGAAGATATGTGTTATCTGAAAGTCTAAATGTGAAAATAGCACATATTTGGATAAAACAGAAACGTTTTGGCTTGTCATATAGTTTTAGTAGCCTAGTTTACTGCTGGTGTACTTGAAGTTAACTGGTAGTGCTAGCAAGACTAATATCATAAAAGTAGAAAACAGTAGATAAACATCACAGTAAATAGATTGTTCTGTTTGCACTTCAGAAACACATCCACACACGTGCACACATCAATATAACTCCAGCATGAGAAAAATCAATGTCCTTGAAAGTGAGTAAAAAAATAAACTGTTATTTATGCTGGAATTAATACACAAAACAGCGATAAGACAACATTAAGAGATGTTGGTGCAGTGATACGCATGTAATGAGGTCACAGGTATGTTTTTTTAGTAATTTACAACTGCTTCAAAAACAGTTCAAGCGTTCAGGATCAAGGCCCGGAACCATCCGTTCTATGATTGAAATCGAAATGCAAAACAACTGCATTCTTCAGAAAGCTAGCGAGGAATTAATCCTCTATTTGTTCAAGGTACTGAGCAGAGGTTATTTCGTGAATCTTTACACACAGCGAGGCACAGGGTCTTCTGTGTAAACTTGATGAACCATGAAAACCATCCTGTCCTGAGGCCTGGGTGTTAAACATGTCCTGTTAGGCTTTAAAATCTGTCAAAGCAAGGTAAACATTATAAATTCAATGTATGCCTAGGGGAAACGTCTGCACTTTTTCATCTTCTTATCAAGAACTCACTAATACATAAATAAAATAAGTAGATTAAATTTTTCACTGAATAAAAATATCTGTTCGTGAACAGTTGTGAGGAACCTGTGATTCATGCTTGGTTCCCATTTATTTTCCAGTTACATGACAGGACTTTTATCTCTTCTCCAGCAAATTTTGATGTTAAAAATTTCATCAAAATGACTTTAATTGACATTTTCTGTTGTTCAAACTTGTCATTTAAATTAAAATAAAAACAAACTATTTATTAGCTGCGAGTATGCATTTTTTTATTGTTTTGCAGATTTATATTATTTCTATAAAAACAATGTTGAAAAAAAGGATAATGTCCTAGCCCAAAAATAGCAGTACATTTTCTGTTAAAAGTGAACGTTCACAAACTGCTGATGTTTTTTGATCGACTGCTTGACTGACACCACATTTCAAATGGGAAAAAAAATACAAAACCGCAAAACCACTTGTGCAGTTGAAGATTAAATTATTAGCCTGCATTTTTTTTCCAAACATTTGCCAAGTGCTTAAGGGAGAAACACTTTTCAACATATTTTTAAGCAGAATAGTTTAATAACTAATTTCTAATAACCTGTTTATTTTGTCTTTGTCATTATGGCAATATAATATTTACTAGCTATTTTGAATTAAATTATTATATTCAGCTTAAACAACTATTAAAAAACAAAGGTAATTGGTCTAAGTTAGGTTAATTAAGCAAGTTGAAAAAAAATCTTGAGGGAGAATAATATATAATACTATTGACCTTAAAATCACTTATATCTGTTATTTCTATAAAAAGCAATCGTTTTGAAGTTCGGAGATGCAGTGGTGTAGAGGGTAGCACTGTCGCCTCACAGCATGAAGGTCGCTGGTTCGATCCTCGGCTTGGTCAGTTGGCATTTGTAGAGTTTGCATGTTCTCCCTATGTTTGCATGGGATGCTCCGGTTTGCCCCACAAGTGCAAAAACATGTGGTATAGGTGAATTGGGTAATCTAAAATTGTCTGTAGTGTATGTGTGTGAATATGAGAGTGTATGGGTGTTTCCCAGTGATGGGTTGCAGCTGGAAGGGCATCCGCTGCGTAAAACATATGCTGGATAAGTTGGTGGTTCATTCTGTTGTGGTGAGCCCAGATTAATAAAGAGACAAGGCAGAAAAGAAAATGGATGAATGAATGAATGAGTTTTGAAGTTTTTAACCAGCTTAAAGTACAATTTAAAGGCTTAGTTAGGATAATTAGGCAAATTGTTGTATAACAATGGTTTGTTCTGTAGAAAATACCTTTAGAAAATAAATATTGCTTAAGGGGGCTAATAATATTGACCTTGAAATGTTATTAAAAATTAAAAGAATTCATTTATTCCTAAAAAAAAAGACTTTCTGCAGAAGAAAAAATATTATAGGAATACTGAGAAAAATATATGAGAAAAATACAGAGAAAAAAAAGGAAATTTTCACAGGAGGGCTAATCATTTTTCTTTCAACTATATATAATTTATGGGTAATTTTCTGCCAGATCACTTATCAATTTTTTACATATATGCATATATTTTATATTTATTATTATACAATATATTGCTTCAAACTACTTAAAACTTGGGAAAAAAACATTGTTAAGCTTTCAATATTGAAAGGCACCAGAGCAGGGTACCATAATGCAGTTCACTCACTTTCCTTTGACTTGATTTTGACATTGGTTCAATGGAATGAACCACCAATTACCCTGGCATACAGTATGTTTTACACAGTGGATGCCCTTCTTGCCACAACGCAGTACTAAAAGAACAACCCTCAGTGTTGGGAAACACCCACACATTCATACACTACGGCCAATTTAGTTTATCCAATTCATTTATATAGCATGTCTTTGTACTGTCAGGAAAACTAGATGTAACCCATGCAGACATGAGAACATGCAGAGAACATGTAAACTCCACAAAGAAAGGCCTTCTGGTCCAGCCAGGACTCGAGCCAGTCACCTTTTTGCTGTGAGGCTACCATGCTAACAACTTATGCCGACCTAATGCAATTCAAAAACCTAATTAAATAGAAAGCAGCACTGAATCACGAGCTGAGTTTGAGAAATGTAAAGGTGGCAGCTGTTTCACTGAGCTCTGAGACTGGGAGGTAAAACCCTGGGGCCTCACAAGGCTGATTTTACTGCATGAAAAAACTGCAAGTCGCTTAAAATGCTTGTTTCACAGGTTGAGATAAAGTACATGTACTAGCCTGTGGTCATGTGAACACTTGCTAGCAGACAAACATGAGAAAAATGGCCACTGACGAGCAGTTGTGAAACTCTCCACTATACCATAAACCTGCAAATGTTGTTGTAAAGCCTTGATGTTATTATAATATGTATATAATTCTAATATGTACTGCATAACATTATATGTACAGTATATATAGTTTTAAAATTATATATATTTATATATATATATTAATGCTTTTTTGACCACACATTCAAAATGAGCTTTTGATTTGCTTGTAGTTCTTATGAAAAATAATAAAATAAATAAATAATAACAACAATACCAATATATTCATTTTAATACATATATTAAAGATACCTACAATTGTTTTAAATATATACACAAAATTTATACTCTTCCAAAATATGTGATTTTAAATTAATTATAAAAAGTGACACGGTGGCTCAGTTGTTAGTACTGTCACCTCACAACAAGAAGGTCGCTGGTTCGAGTCCCAGCTGGGTCAGTTGGCATTTCTGTGTGGAGTTTGCATGTTCTCCCCGTGTTTGCATGGATTTCCTCCAGGTGCTCCGATTTCCCCCACAGTCCAAAGACATGCGTTATAGGTGAATTGAATAAACTAAATTTGGCTGTAGTGTGTGTGTGTGTGTTTGTGTGTGTGTATGGGTGTTCCCTAGTACTGGTTTGCAGCTGGAAGTGCATCCGCTGTGTTAAACATATGCCAGATAAATTGGTGGTTCATTCTGCTGTGGTGACCCCTGATGAATAAAGGGACTAAGCCGAGGAAAAATGAATGAATGAATTAGTTATAAATATTTTTACATATATTAATAAAAATAGATGTATTGTTTTCCTTTTCCAATACCACACTGTTTCAATTGAATATAAAAATCAGATCAGAATCAGTTTTATTGCCAAGTGTGCTTCACACACACAAGGAATTTGCTTTGGCTACAGAAGCTTCCAGTGTACATAAAATGACAAGTGACAACACAGAATAAATATAAAAAAATACATTAAATAAAGCAGTAATAAGTAAAAAGCAGTAATAAGTGCTAATTAAGATTAATAAAAAGACTAAACCAAAAAGAAAATGAATGAATGAATGAATGAATGTATTTTAAATGGGCAGCTTGGTGGTGAAGAGGGTATCACTATCGCCTCACAGGATGAAGGTCGCTGGTTCAAGCTGGGTCAACTGGCATTTCTGTGAGTAGTTCTCAAGTCTCTGTGTTTGCGTGGGTTTCCTTCAGGTGCTCCAGTTTCCCCCACAGTCCAAAGGCATGCACTAAAGGTGAATTGGATGAGCTAAATTGTCCGTAGTGTAAATGTGAATGAAAGTGTATGGGTGTTTTCCAGTGATGGGTTGCAGCTAGAAGAACATCTGCTGCGTAAAACATATGCTGGATGAATTGGCGGTTCATTCCACTGTGGTGACCTCTGATTAATAAAGAGACTAAGCTGAAAAGAAAATGAATGAATGTACTGTATTTTACATTTATTTAATAAATTACATAAAATTTAGATTTTTAAATAGCTTGAATTAATTTGTTTAATAAATTCAGGATAATATGTTTAGTTTAGTTTAGTTTATTTGTTTATTTGGCAGGGACAGTGTACATTATAAGCATTTTTGCAAATGCACCAGAATTAGCCAGAAGGCTATTTTTCATCTGTAGTCCCTGGACAGATGTTAAAATTGTCAATCTAAAAAATTAACCAAAATTACACAATCAAACAAGCATAGTTAAGAAGCACTAAAATAGACATAGTGAACCTTAATAAATAATGTAAATGTACAAATTAAACTAAAAACACCAACAATATGTACTAAAGATAAGAATAGTTAAAACACATTTAAACAAATCAATAAGATGGCAGGCACAAGAGATAACATGCTGGGTCGGTTAAAGCTAGGCATGTTGACACGTCTGATGCTCTATACACCAGATTTTTAAATGTTTTTTGAACGTACTATAAGAGGATATGTCTCTGATGCTGCCACTCCTGTGCAGCTGTAACTGAAAAGGCACCCTGACTGAAGGTACTTTTCCGGAGTGGGACAATGCAATCTCCTCTGGCTGCCCCTCGTGTTGCTCTGTGTGTGGGGTTCCTTATGTTTACGAACTGACTGAGAGGTGGAGATGACAGACCATGAATAATCTTATACATCAGACAAATGTTTGAATACTTCCTGAAATTTTCCCAGCTTAACAGTT
Organism: Danio albolineatus; assembly: GCA_903798035.1. Lineage (NCBI taxonomy): Eukaryota > Metazoa > Chordata > Actinopteri > Cypriniformes > Danionidae > Danio > Danio albolineatus. Next base: position 172,626 of record CAIGQQ010037704.1, on the reverse strand, counting down.
AAATATTTTTGTAGAATGGTACAATGATGATGTCTTAGCGGCTTTTTATCCAATATTTTAATTGCCTGTTTGTATAGTGACTCTATGAGCTTTAGTGTTGTTATGTTTGCCTGTGACCAGGTTTTTAGACAGTAGGTTAAATGTGAAAAAATCTTATGTCAATCCTAGCTCACGAGGAATGTTCTCTGAATGTTCTGACAAAGTTAACTCAATGTTGTCTCAAAGAACAAACATTCCTGCAGCAACATTAACAGAACATTTATAAAATTCAGCTGGTCTTTTATTAGTATTAGTATATTAGTATGGCAACAGTTATATATATTGCTCATAGATTATATATTGTTTTCATTCATAGGCTATATACAAAAGTAATGGGACGTTTTTATAGTTTAATGGAAACTAATAAAAACATTTCTAAAAGCACTTTTTAAAATTCTTTATTTAAATTTATTACCATTGTTATTATTATTATTATTCATTCATTCATTTTCTTTTCAGCTTAGTCCCTTTATTATTCCAGGGTCGCCACAGCAGAATGAACCGCCAACTTATTATTATTATTATTATTATTATTATTATTATTATTATTATTATTATTATTTTATTTTGTTTTTTTAATTAGTATTATTATTATTAATAATAATAATAATAACATTTTAAAAAATAATAATAACCTTTAAAAGTAAATACATTAAATTAAATTAATGAATCTTTTTATAAAACTTTACCCTGTGTTCTTTAATTAAAGCATTTACAATAGAAGCCAAATGTAAGTAGAACAGCTATGCAGTAAACAGATCTGCGCTCAGTCATTTCAGTCAGCACTTCACTTAAACACACAGCTGATCTCGGATCAGAGATACAAGGCTTAATAAATCATACTCTGGGGACTCGGTTAAAGACAAAACAAATACCTCTGTTTGCCCCACTGACTGTGGTAAAGTGTTAGATGGAAATAACTGTCAGATCAATGCAGAAACTCAGATCCAGTGATTTCCTGAGCTGTCAGAAGCCATTGAAGATCATTCATAAACTAAACACAGATGACATTCACACACAAACACACACACACCGCCATGAGCATAATAGTCTGAACACACGAAGGCAAGTTCACTTCATTCATGTCAACCTATATCTCACATAACATCACTGTTTTTAGAGATTTGTTTATATTTAGCAATTATTGTAATGAAAGATCATATTTAATTTACTTAAAATATTAATGTTTATTTTAAAAAAAGAAACACACACACACACGTTTGTTATTGTGAAAAGTGGGTACATTACATAGGTTTCCATTCATTTTATACTGTCCAAACTGTATATTATATTGCCCTCACTCCACCCTACCCCTAAACCCAACCATCACAGGAGACTGTGTGCAGCTTTACTCTCTAATTAAACATTCTGTGGGGTTCAGAAGCTTTTTCAGAAATAAGGACGTCAACAATGTCCTCATATTTCACCTCCTTGTAGTAATACCTGTGTCATACCTGTGTCATTACACAGATTTGTGCCCTGACATGTCACAAAACCACACATTTCAGTCATGTGCTGTCGTAAATTTAATAATCTTGCACACACAGACACATGTAAATCTTTTTGAAGTTTACAAATTGATCACAGATTGATTAAATCACAATTAATTGAACCACAAATTGATTACAAATATTTAAATCAATCCAAACATTATTTGTATTAGCAAAAAAGAAGAAATGTATATTTCAATCATTCAAAATATAATACATTTTAATTATTCATTCATTCATTCATTTATTTTCTTTTTGGCTAAGTCCCTTTATTAATTTGGGGTCGCCACAGCAGAATGAACCACCAAATTTTAATTAATTATTATCAAATAAATAACAAAAATTAATTTTGTTGCTTCATTACCAACAAAAACACAGAAGTATACAGTATAATTCAATGTTAAAATAATTACAAATTAAATAAAAGTGTTTATTAATATTAAATATTACATTATTGTAGAGTTTACATATATTTTACAAATTATTTCTGTATTAAGAAAACATAAATTATTACAGTAAATTCAATTACATTCAAAATGTACTTACATTAAATCTTTATCATTGTTATATAGAGAGTTGCACAAAACTAGACAAATATATATATTTAAATCCTTAAATCACTCAATAAATGTGCTTTGGCTGGTTTGCTTATATTTAAATGATTGAGTTTGATTCAAATAAAAACATTATAAATTAATAATCATTTATCAGTCTCTTTTAGGGCATCATGCATGTGCAGGGTTCTTCAGTGTCTCTCGTAGGTTGTATAAATAGCCCGCACCTGCAATTCAGCCGAGACCTTTAGCTTAAAATAGATGACAGAACTAAAGGAAATAATTTGGTGGCTAAGTGCGAGCAAAGACTAGTGTTAGTGCAAAAATATATGACTTTAAACAAGGTAATTCATCAAACAGACACAGCAAATTAGCTAAGCAGTTCAGGATTAATGATGAGCAATTGCTTAGGTATTACTTTAGAAGTACCTTATACATAGTAATTCAAGGGTTTAAAATTTAAATATTTCAAACCTTGCATCTGATTCAAAGCAAGACCTTAGTGTGAAATGCTACCATAATTTACAGACTTTTAAAATATTACGTATGAATGGGAGATTAAATTAAATTAAGCAAGGCAAGGCAGTCAAGGAAGGTTTATTTATATAAAACATTAATTCATACACAATGGTAATTCACAGTGCCTTACATAAACACAAATAAAAGAAAAATATAAGAAAATAAAAACAGCAAAGAATAAAAATTATTTTAAAAAGATGAAAATATTGAAGTGTTTAAAGCAGGTTTTAAAAGAATGAAAAAGAAAAGAAAGACACAATAGTACGATCTGTCAGATGTAGCACAGTGCTCATTCAGTAAAGGCGAAGCTAAACAGATGTGTTTTAAGTCTTGATTTGATTGTGCTTAATGTTAGAGCACATATGATCATTTCTAAAAGCAGCAGGGATTCCAGCAGTGGGGGGCATAGAAGGTGGATTCACTCTGCTTTGACTGAACCCTTGGAATTTCTCATGTATTTGATCTCAAAGTGCTGTTAATTAAAATGTCAATTAAATAATTAATAAAATAAAATAAAATAAAATAAAATAAAATAAAATAAAATAAAA